>OZ018319.1:199877235-199919735 GCA_963969495.1 Ceratothoa steindachneri | reverse complement strand
TGAGTATACTTTCATAAATTTCATAAGTTAGGTTCACAAATAGCTTAGGAACACTCCATTAAAATTATATCAAAATCCGTTATAACTTTTACAGTTGTCAGTTTCGGCCCAATCGTGTTTATGAAATGCTTTAAATTATTGCCTTTCAAACCGTTTATTCGACCCCCTTTCATAAGGGTTTTAACTATTTGTTTAAACACCCCCTTTGATCTCATAAAAGAAAAAATACATAAATATAATAAAAATACAATAAAATTAAATAATAATAATAATAATAAATCTCGCCGACGGTCTAAGCCCAGCTCACCTTTCCCCGGACATCCAAACCAAGAGAAAAAAAATTTAAAAAATGAAAGTTTTCTACAAAAATGCTAATAAAACTAATTTTATTGATTGCAAATTGATTCATTTTGACATATCAGCACAGTCCTAAATCTTATACATTCATTAGTGAGCAGTTTGGCCACCTTTAGCATCCATGAGTGCTTCAATACATCTTAGTATGGCATTGATCAATATTTTGCTAATTTTCTGGATTCGCTTAGATCTGAACCAAACTTCAATGAGACGGCATAGGAGTTATTTTTTGGTGTAATGGGCTCTGTGTGTATTTCATCTTCCAACACACAACACAAACTCTCAATCGTATTCATATATGGGGAATTTCCTGGCCGTGGAAACAGCTGAACTCCACTTTGTGCACACCATGCCTTCACTGATTTTGCTGTATGACATGGGGCCGAGTCTTTTTGGAATATTTAATTTCTGTCGCTATACCATTCCCTTATTTGAGGCAGTAAACGACCTTTAAAAACTTCTATATACTTTACTAGGTTCATAGTCTTCTCAACAATCTGCAAACGACTTGTTCCATGCACCAAAAAGGTTCCCCACACCACGATCTTTGTTGGAAATGTTTACTACTTTCCTCAGACATTCAACCATAAATTCTTCTCCAGGCCGCCTTCTCACGCTCTGCACGCGGTCATCTAACACTACAATGGTTTATTCGTCAGAGGTAACTACCTGCAATAGTAGAAAATACAACATAAGTAGTTGAACTGCCATAAAATTATTGGAAATCCATTTAAGTAATGAATCATCATTTTAACTTTATGGTTTGAAAAGATTGGGGCCATTAAATAAATGAGGCACTGTTAAAGTTAGTAGGTATTAATGCTTTTTTGTGAATTACAGGTAACTGGTCGGCTAGATGGGTCACTCTTACCTTTTCCGATTGTTCTGGAGTCCACTCAAAGTGATTCTTTTCCTTTCACGCTCACATATTATACAATTTTTCAAAACACACGCAAACTACGACATCTTTTTAATATTAAAGACAAAATACCAACGCTGCCCAGATCCTCCATCATATATGAATTCACCTGCTCGAGATGTAATTCCGAGGTGTATTTAGGATCAACACAACGCACACTACATTCCCATATTTGCGCACATCTAGGCATCATCGATAGAATTGGACCCCCACTCACTACTCCCGAATTCTCAATTATCCAATTACATTACGAAAACAGACATCCACACCATAAACCCAACTTAAATGATTTTTCAATTAAAGATACAGCCAACACCGAAAGCCAACTTCGTATACTTGAATCCCTTTATATTAGATTTACAAACCTCATTTAAACTCAGACACAAGTTCATTTACACTTTTACACACGAATCACACACGCCAAAACCACTCCCACGAAAACCAATCCATATTTTTCCAATATTTTCATTATCTGCCTTTTCTACAACGAAGAGACCCAAAACAGATTAATCTCAGTTTATATTTGAAAAACAAAAACATATTTCCCATTTCCTAATAGTTAAAAGCCTTGCATTTTTATAATTTGAAATTGCCACCCCCTACTGCTTCCCATTTCCCATATAATTTATTTATAAATATCTTGATAACTATTCTAACAAATTCTTATTTTTGTATATATTCCTAATGTCATATCCTTGAAAATAGGTTCCTACCCAAAACGTTGGTACCAAGAAATTGAAATAAAATAATGAACTTCCTAAATGCAGCCTACTTATTTATCCGAAAAATACGTATAAGGCTGGCAACGTGCAACTCCTCTGCTCTCTTAGTACAGTATATCTCATGAGAGATATACATTGTGTATTCAGTGCGTGTTTAACTCAATTTCTCTTTTGTCCTTTGAATTCCCAATTAATTTCTCTCTTTCTCAGTCCCGATCGACCTTGCGAAGCGTGCCTTCAAAAGCTTGTCTATTCGGAATATTTTTTGTCTTCCGCGTAGCCGAGTGGATAAAGGCTCGGTTTAATTGAGATCTAAGCGGTTGCTCCCTGCCTCCGAAGAAAAAAAAATTATTCCGTTTTCTCTTTCTTGCGGTGTGTTGGAATTATTTCATTATTCTCTCGCGGTCATGAGAGATATTATATATATATATATATATATAATAATAATAATAATAATTAGGTAAAAGGCCATGTTGTATGCAGGTTCTATTGAAGTCCAAAACTGTGGCAGCGTTATTAATTTTAACTTGTATTTTCTTAATATTTCTTAGAAGTTTTTTAACGGGGTCTTCGAATCGAGAAAAAACATCCGCGAATGACATTCTTTATTCCTAGACGTCTTTCGCCCATGTTAGGTTATCTTCAGGGAATGAACAGAAATGGAATTATTCAAAAATTACTACATTATATATTGCTACGCGAACAGAAGTATTACAAAAAATGGCCAATCATGGCGCAGGAAATTTTTAAGGGGAAACTAAGCGCTTCAAGAAACATATAAAATTTGAAGGCTAAGATTGTTTGACTATTGATAAATTTTAGTCTCAGATTAGAAGATTAAGTGGCACTCAGCAAAATAAGACCAATATTAGCATCACAGCTGAGGAAAGAACGATCACTGAGGACCAAGAGATAGAAATCCACTTCAGAGAGCACTGGAAGAAAAAAATCGACATCACGAAGGAGGAAAACGACGATTTTGACTGGGAATATGAGAAAAGAGTCTTGTCATACCTGGAAGAGCGAGAACCAACTATAACACCATACAACTTCGTCGATAACACTCGACGAGCAGCTTTAAACAACTTCAAGCAGAGGGCCCCTGGCATATCAGGTATCACCAAGGCGCACTTAGTGAATGCGCCACTGAACATCAATGAAGCCATACTAAGTCTCTTTAATGCCTGTTTAAACGTTGGCTACTTCTCAGATCTACTCAAAAGGGCCAGAATGATCTTTATTTTAAAACCAGAGAAGCCAAAAACCGAAGTAAAAAGTTACAGACCCATATCCCTTCTAGAATTTATTGGGAAACTTTTAGAAAAACTTCTGAAGTACTGGCTAAAAAACTTCCTAGAAACAAGGGACGGATACAACATGCAACAACATAGTTTCCGTAGACACTTCGGTACGGAAACTTCCCTTGCCCTTATGACAGAGTACATTGCAAATGCAAAGGCCGAAAATAAGAGGGTGGACGTCGTACTCAGAGACGTAGCTTCTGCATTCGACAAGGTCTGGGTGCCCGGATTAAAAAACAAATTATGTGACTTTGAGATGGAAACTAATATCACCAGAATCCTTTGTGATTATTGAGAGGATAGAGAGGCAACCATAAAGATCAATGATCACGAAGGTAAACCCTTTTCAATGAACGCAGGGGTGCCTCAAGGGGGATGTCTGAGCCCAACGTTGTATACTATCTACACGAGTGACCTCCCTTTTCCTACTCAAGATTACGCTATGTATGTCTAGCTAGCCGACGACATAACTCAAATTATCACAAACGACTACCCAGCTCCTGTAGACGTCGCAAATAGGACAGCTGGGGAAATCAACAATCTCAACCTCTATGAGAAAAGAAACAAGATTCGCACCAATATGGATAAGTTTAAGATTCTCCCTATTGGACGTACCAAAACGGTCGAGTTCTGGGATTGAAGATCACAGCAAATGGATATAATGAACATATCAAGGAGAAGGTCTCGAAAGCCAAGATCAGACTTAGACAACTGTATAGGTTCAGAAGACTCTCCTTCCGCAACAAGAAAAAGTTATATTTGCCCTTAGTCAGACCGATCTTGCTATACCCCACTGTCCCATTACATTTGGCAAAGTAAGACACAAACTCGCACGGCACAAGTAGTGCAAAAACAAGCACTACGCTTCATCCTTGATCTCAGCTTACTGGACATGATCCCATCGATTAGACTACACGATCTCGCAAGGATTGACCCCCTGAATGTGACGATGCACAGAAGAGCAACAGAAATATGGAGGAACATACATGAATACTTACCAGAAAGAGTCATGCAGAACATAGGAATACCCGAAATTGACAACCCGAATAGACGTTACCGACTAGGATTTGCTAGCAGCCAACAGCGGTTGCAAGAATACCTAGAACTAATTTATAAAAAACTACTTCTCACCGGAAAAACGATAAATATTAATATCCGAGTAATTAGGATGTTAAACTAAATCTTACAAAATAAAATAAAATAAAAAATAAAAAGATCCTTAGTGGAAAAAATAATCAAGACACAATAGAAAAGATCCGTAGTGGACAAAATAATCAAGACACAATAGAAAAGATCCGTAGTGGACAAAAATACTTCAAAATAACAATAGATAATCAATAAACCGAGATAGCTCTAGCTACAAAAAAGGCAAAAATATGAAAACAAAGGCTCGAATGCTTAAAACAACATGCATGGAAGCATCACAGAAGTGCATGGAAAGCCATAACTAGACGTACTGGTACAGCATTCTCCTACTAAAATAACACTTTTTCTATCTTTTACCTCTCTTACTATCACACCCATTTTTCCAATCTTTAATTATCCTTGGATCCTTGACTATTGATGACAGACCATTTGGATTGCTTTCAACTTTAACCACGACGCTTGGAAAAGGAGGAAATCGCAAAAGGAAATTGACTCGATTGACTCGATTGCCTCAATTCTCATTCTTCGGAATAGAGTCCACATCTTTCCTTCTAGGAGGGCAATTACCAACAAGCTGGTATTCCACTAAAAGTAGATAAACTCGAACTGAGTTTGCCCCAACGCTAAAAGAAGACTTTCGAGGACTATAAGAAGACTTCATCTCATTAATCATCTTTTCATTTTCATTTTCATCTATTGTCTCCCGCACCTCTCATCTACCACACTAAAATCCTCCCATTGAGGAGGTACCTATAAGAGAGATAAATACCTTTTTTACCCGGCGCATCAATATCATCATGATCCCCTAATTCCCCCCCCCTGGGGCCTTATGCCTTAGCTGATGGAAGCTGATACTTCGACCTCGTCTCAACTATGCAGAGCACTAGCAAATGCATAATTGGGGGTACAGGTGGAGGGAGGTTTGAGGACTAGCCCACTGCCAGAAGCCCGTACTAGAGGAACCCCCGGACAATGGGCCAGTCTGAAACCTCCGCAGGGGAGTCTCGTAACTCCACCTGTGGGGGGGCCCAAGACCACTGAGGGACACGCAACCGTCTCAGTGTAAGGTAGCACGCAGCCGCGGTTTTTAACTCCACCGAGGAGGCGGCACCCCCGGCTAGCGATGGTTCACCCATCGGGAGGAGCCCACCCGGGTCCATATACTCATTTATTCATCCATCATCACATCAGCCAAATCAGCTGGGGGGGGCCTTAGGGACGGGGAGGGGGGGCCCAAACACATCTTAGATGATCGAGGAATACAATAGACTCCCCTTAAGGGTAGAACAAGGGAAAACGAAACCAGAAAGGGGAGTTCTAATAAGGACTCTCTACACAGAAATCAAAATAGCCATCACGAGACTAATAGAAGTGCCAAATGGGTACATCGGGCTGTGCCATAAGAAAGAAGATATTGAAAATTTAGTCTCATCAAAAGGAACAGCTGATTTAAACAAGATCGAGTTAGTGCTTAAACTGCCACCTCAACTAGTGGCTACCCGCTCGTTCATCTGCCGCAAGGTGGACATATAAGTCGGGTCACACGAAAGAGGAACTAAAGGACGAATTAGGACAAGAAAATCAATGCCTAAAAGTTACGGATATAATAAAATTCGGCCACCACACACACGTTTTCAAAGTCGTGTGTGCCACATCCGAGATGGCCAATAGAGCACTATTAAATGGGATTCTGGCCTTCGGGATGAGAATCTCCCCCGAAAACATGGAAGCAGAGAAATTTATCAACGTTCAGATCTGCTTCCAATGTTACGCCCTAGAAGACCACGTTACCAGAAATTTTCCCCACAAAGAAATAAAAATCTGTTCAGAATGCAGCAAAACAGGTCATACTTTCAGAGAATGTAGGGAACAGGCCAAAAAGTGTATTAACTGCAAGGGGCCACAGAGGGCAATGGCCATTAACTGCCCAAAACGCAAGGAAATAGTTGAAAGAAAACAACGAGCACAAAAAGATGAAATCCAAAAAAATAACAACCAGACTTATGCCAGCGTCGCCAAAGCGAGACTAAAAGAAGCAAAGAAATCACAGGAACCGAAGATAAATATTAATGTGAACGAAGGAACCGGACTGGATATATTGGCATGCATTATGTTTGCTCATGTGCACAATGTTGCGCAGCCCGGTACATTCTCAGACACATTGAATATGTCGCTAGAAAAGAAAGGGAAGCGCAAAATGTGGTTTCCCCTCAATCCCCCCCCCCTTGGCACTCATTTATGGAGTCACCGCAGGAAAAACGCTTAACGTAAAAGATATGATGGAAATAAGAACACAATAGAGGAAAGGGAACAAAACATGGAGATAGAGAAATTAGAGGAATCAGAGGAAAGAACAGAAAAAGACGACTCAGACGAAGATGAACCCGAAAAAAAGAAAGAAAACACAGAAGAAAACGATAAAACATAACAAAAAGACGGAAAGAGTAACTGAACACACAACCGACTCAGAAATAGACGACAACGACGAGGGATGCCGTTTCGAAGCAAGAGACTTCAAATCGAAGATCTTCGTGCACGAAGCAAACCCTCTACCAAAAGATCTCAAGCCATTAGACATCAAAAAAGGATTAGAGAAGGGGACATGCAAATAGACCTATGTCTCTAATCATGAAGAAACAACAATCCATAATTTATTAATGATGGTGAAAATCAGATTCTTCTCCAACGATGTAAGGGTCCCCAAAAAGGTCCTTTTGAAAGAGTATCTAACGGTAAATGGATCAAAGGAAAACAAGGAATCTGCAAAGCAAACTAGAAGTTAATCAACATAAATCATGGACTACCCGAATAGAAAATTAAAAATCCGGCATTTAAATACAGATGGGTGGAAGAAAAAGAACATCCAATATGGGAATTTCTTCCGCCACATAGATCCAGATATAATTACAATAGCTGAACATGGAATGACAAACGAAGAGACCATAAAAATCAACAATTATGAAATAATAAAGAAAAATACAACCGGAGAAAGATATGATGGCGTAGCAATTGCCATCAAGAAAGGCCTACTCTTTTCACAAGAAAGAGAGGTTGATGAGGCGTACGCGGCTGTGACGGTGCAAATGGAGTTCTTCCCTCTCACTGTTGCAGCGGCTTACCAACCGCCCCGCCGCTCATATATCCCGATTCAATCCATCATGGAGATTTTCAATAAGAACAACCCGACGATCCTCCTGGGTGACCTAAACGCGAGGATTCAGGAATCTGGATACAGGACCAGAAACAACGCTGGTCGGAACCTCAAACTTCTAATGGAAAGAGGTATTGTAAAACGAGTCGGGCCAGAATTCCCGACGTTCATAGGGAAAAGATCGGCAACAAAACCAGATATAATTCTGACCAGTAGTAACTTCCCATATAATATACATATGGAACCGGTCACTGTCCCTTGTAGTGACCATATTGGAATTTTGGTGACCATCATCCAGAATCCAATACAGGTCCCAATACCAACTAGAAAATCCTACAAAAGGGCAAACTGGGATTTATATAAAACCATACTGGGGAGTTACACGATACCAAACCCAGCTGATAAAATTAAAGAAGAGCTGGACGAAATAACAAACACATTAATTCACCACATTATAACAGCAGATGAAAGAAGCGTGCCAAGAATCAAGTAGAGAACGGTCCCTCACCCAAAATGGACAGAAGAGATGAAAAGGAAGGCGAGGTCCATTGGGCGAAAATACACCGAGCTAAAGGAACTTTGGGGTAAATAGAGAAAGGAAAAAGAAATTAGGACGACTCAAAAGAGGAATGATTTTTCTGATAGAAGAGCAACAGAAAAATTAATGAGAAGAATTCGTAAAGAAAGTAGAGGAAGAAGAGGAATCAAGCAAAGCTTGTAAATTAATCAAACTATTAAAGCAAAAGATGCCAGGGAAAAGAATCAGAATAAAAGATGAGCAAGGGGAAACCCTAACCAAAAATAATGAAATAGCAGAAAAATTCAAAGACCACTGTCGCAAAATATTCTAAATAGAAGATGAAGACAACCGAAATTACGATAGAGGAATCGAAGAAAGAGTCAACAGATACCTTAGGGAAAATAGTCACAGAATAACACCTGAAGCGAGAGTAGACCATACGAGAAACGAGATTGCAGGCCTAGGAGCCGAAATAACAACAGAAGAAGTAAAAAGATCTATAAGCTCATTCAAATAGAAGTCCCCAGGATCCACCGGACTCACGAAACTCAATTATGAAAATTGTCCGGAGAATATATTGCAAGCAATTGCAAAAATATTCAATGCCTACCTAAATATAGGGGCATTCCCCGAAATTCTCAAAAAGGCCAAGATGGTGTTCCTAACAAAACAAGGAAAACCAGACCACTTGGTCTCAAGCTATAGACCAATTTCACTTCTCAACTTCCTAAGCAAAGTCCTGGAAAAAATACTGAACCAGAGACTAGTCGAACATTTAGAAGATAACAAGTACAACGAATATCAATTTGGATTTAGAAAAGAAAGAGATTCCACCACAGCACTTGCCATACTTACAGAAAAGATTGCATATGCCAAATCAGAAAATAGGTATGTGGATGTGGTCTTCCGTGATGTCGAGAAGGCCTTCGATAAGGTCTGGGTGGAAAGGCTTAAATATAAGCTTCTCCAACTTGATCTTGGCATCAAAATGGAGAGGATGCTGTCCGACTATCTCACCATTCATTACCATAGAGGACCACATGAGACCGACCTTCTCCCTACGGACAGGAGTCCCACAGGGTGGGTGCCTGAGCCCCACCCTATACGCAATCTTTACGGCTGACCTTCCGCCCCCAATAACACCAGGGTGGTTAAATATACAGTACGCGGATGATATCAGCCGAATCATTCCATTTCTATATACCAATCCAAGATGGCCAGCGCAATTAACAGCTGTAGAAATAAAAAAATATAAACGACTACGAGAACAAGTGGAAAATTAAAACAAACATCCATAAATTTAAAATAATCCCGTTGACAGGGAGCAAGAAGGCACCAATAGTCGTCGACGGGGTAGAATATAATTACGTCACGGAGGGAAGCGTTCTTGGACTCCACTTGAGCACAAAGGATACCAAGCTCACGCCAAGACAAGAATAGCCAAAGCCCGAAATGGCCTTAGACTAATGTACACCCTAATGGGAATGAAAGAGAGTAAACTAAAGACACTATACAAAGCCTTCGTGGAGTCAGTCCTGGTTTATCCTCCAATTCCGCTGCACACAGCTTCGAAGTCCATGAAGCAAAACTTAAAAGAACCCAGAATAAGGCGACTTATGTCCTTACAAAAACAAGAAGAAGAGAAGGAAAGAAACTAAGAGAATTAATTCCAGTGGCTAAATTAACTCCATTAAACCTGACCCTGAAAAAAAGAGCAAGAGAGATATGAAATAAAGTGGAGAGAAATTATCCTCAGATAATAAGAGACATAGGAATACCTAACGGAACCACAAACAGGTACTTCCCAAGCAGTAGGAACAACCTACAGCAGGAGGAAGAACCAATGTACACTTAATCATAAACCGAACCCGAAAAAAAAATTAAAATTTTAAAAAAGAAACAAAAAAGATGACAAAGGCATGAAGGCCTTAAATAGGAAAACTAATATTTAATGAAAAGGAACCAAATTTATCTAGAAGAAAAATACGAAGATTATAAAAATAAAGATTTACACAATTTTATATAAAAAAAAAGGAATTAGAAGTTACGTACCTCCAAAGGTCCACCAATAGAGAATATATATATATATATATATATATATCACAAATATAAAAATACAAAAAAAGCAACGTACCTGCAAAGGTACAAGAGCGAAGAATAAACAAGAAAAAAGAAGAATAAATAGAAAAGAAAAAGATCAGCCAGTCACCTGCAAAGAATAATTATCATCTTAACATCATCACATTCCACACTGTAGATACACATTCTTCCCATACATTCCCCCTCAACCCCCCCCCCTAAATCATGCTATCCATCTATCCCCCCACTATCTTCTCTCTCACCTGGAATTTGACTATTGATTGATTTTGGCTGGATTAACACGACCACCGCTGCGCCCAGAGCCACTTAAAGTTGGGTATAGTGAACCCCGGAAGGAAGCCCCAATAGGGGGCGCGAAGAAGGATGGTCCTTAAGACAATGAGCCCGAAATTCTGTGGAGGCGCTTCTTAGCTTAGGTGCTAAAATATGTAGGTAAATAGGAAACCATAGGTTGCTAGGTGATAGGGAACGTTTTCATTGTCTTTTTTTACAGATTTAGAGAGGAAGGAAAAAAATAAACATAGGCTTCGAGGAAGGAACGAAGAAAAGAGCGCCTAGGCGCTCGACTAGCAAAAGGGGTGGGGCTCATCCCCCTATAGGAAAAGGAGGCATCCTGGAATGCCTACGAGTACCTCTACGGAAAATTGATCAGGACATCAAACCGGGCAAAAGAAAACTCTGCGAGACTGTATTTGGACAGATAAAAGTAGCCCTCGTCAAAATTATCGACATCCCAAATGGCTACGTGGTAATTGCAAGTAAGGAAAAAGAAGTAGAAAAATTAGTGTCCCAGAAGGAATAGAGACACTAAAGAGAATATGACTAACGCCCCAAATCCCGCCCCAGATAACTTCAAACAGAAGTATCATATGCAGTTAAGTCGACGTTTGGGTGGGTTCCCATTGCAAAGAGAAAATGAAATAAGAAATAGGAAAAAATCATGAAGGCATAAAAATAAATGAAATAATTAAATTTGCCCACCACACACATGTCTTTAAAATTGTGTGTGCAACAACAGATATGGCAGCAAAGATATTTCAACGAGGCCTGCTCATGTTTAACATGAGAATTCCACCAGAGAACATGGAGTGCGAGAAACATATTAATATTCAAATGAACTTCCGCCGCTATAAGATGGAGGACCATTTGACGCATGATTGCACTGAGAAAGATACAGTATGTTTTGAATGCGGACAGAATAACCATGAATGGAGACAATGCCAGGAAAGTACTAAGAAATGCGTGAACTGTCATGGGCCACATAGGACTATGGCAATGGCATGCCCTAAAAGAAAGAATATAATAGAACGAAAGGAAAGAGAAGCGAGAAACGAAGAAGAAACTAGAAGAAATGCAACATACGTAGGAGTGGCTAAAGCAACTGTAAAACAAATGCAGAAAGCACATACCCATCTAACTGTGCCACAAGGGGCATCAACAGAAGTGCTCACATGCATACTCTATGCCCATGTGGTGAATATTGGGAAACCGGGCACCTTCGCTACGACACTCAATACAATGCTAGAGAAAAATAGTATGAAGAAGATGTGGTTCTCTGACAACCCCCTATCATCTGAAGTCCTTAAAATCAACGTTGGCTCAGCGTCGACACCAACGAACAATGAGGGATACACTACTGAAGAGAACACCATTTCAAACATATCAATTCAAAGTAATGAAGGAGACAAAATAGTACGTATGAAAGCACAGGAATTAAAACTTACAGTCTACAGCGATGAATGCCTCCCCCCCTCTCCCGAGAGGCAAGAAACAGGACGACATCATTAAGGCAATTGAAGAAGGAAAATGCAAATGGGCATTCAAAGGAAAGACAGGAGAATAAGACGAGGAAGAAGTAAAAAAACTCCTAATGGAGGATAAAATTCGAATTTACCCTAGGGACTGCATTGCTCTCTGTCATTTTACATTTCAAAGTATGAAGAATGGTAGGTTTAAAAGCAACGAAGCAGAACCCAACAAGAGATCGACCCGCCAGAAGTCCAGAGATCTCTAGACGACCAAACTTAATAAAAAATGGAACCAGAAAGGAGAAGAAAGCTCAGCATTCTGCAAACCAACACTCAAGGATGGATCGGTAAAATATCGACATTAGGAAATAACTTCAGAGAGATCGATCCAGACATAATATTAATATCAGAACACAGAGTGAATCCAGAATAAAAAACAATGAAATTGTTCGATTACACCTTCATAAACGCGAACCCTTCAGGCGAGCGTCATGACGGGGCGGCCATAGCAATAAGAAGAGGGCTGAAGTTCAAAGAAGTTAATAATTTCGATGAGGCATACTTGGCCGTAAAAATGGAAAACAAAATTAACGACAATAATAGTAGCCACGGGATACCAAGCACCGAGAAAAACTACCTTTCCCTGCACAACCTATTTAAAATCTTTGGCATAGGTTTCCCAACCATCTTTATGGGAGACATCAATGCCAGGTGCAGTGCAAATTGATACCGCTCCAGAAACAACAGAGGAGCCAACTTAGAAATGAAGTTGGAAAGAAACATTTTCAAGAGAATAGGGTCAGACTTTCAGCATATGCTACAGGCAATGCAGCTACAAAACCAGACGTCGGGCTAAGTAGCTTCAATATGCCATACAACATCCACATCCAACCTTTGCATGTAGCGACCATGTTGGAACACCTTTGCTCATAAATCAATACCCGATACAGGTACCGGTACCGGCGAGGAAGGGCTACAAGAGAGAGCAAACTGGGCAGGTTACACACTAGATCTTAGTAACTTCGTCTCAAAGGATCTCACTGGCGCCAACCTGGAAGATATTAATGAGGAGAACTCAAGATTAACAAAAACGATCATTGAGGCGGACGAAAGATATATACCAAAAACAAGATACCGTACTCTTACACATCCTCGATGAAAAGAGGAAATGAAGAGAATAGGCAACTAAGAGGAATACTAGACCAAATAATTCTCCATGGACCAAATAGAAATCAGAAAACGAAGAGAAGAACTGAGGCATCTCATAGAAGAACAGCAAAGCCACATATGGGATAGCTTAATTAAGAAAATAGACGAAGAAAGAAGACCAAAGAAGAACTGGAGACTAATAAATAGACTTAAAGTCAGGCCCCCGAAAGAAAAGATAACAATTAAAAATGAACGAGGAGAAAAGATCCAAGAAGAGAGGAGCACAGAAGAACTTTTTCGTAATCACTGGAAATCAGTGTTCTCCATAACACTAGAGGAGAACGAAGACTTCCGTCCAGAGATAGACGAAATGGTCCACACAGTCTTGCGAGAAAACATAAACAAGATCACTCCAGCACCAAGTTTAGAGCGAAAAAGGGAGGAAATTCTGGGTACAGGGGCCTACATAACAACAAAAGAGATCAAAGGCGTAATGAAATCATTCAAACAGAAATCGCCAGGACCCTGAGGAATAACCAGAATTAATATTACCAAGGCACCTAACATAATCATCAGAGCATTAAAGAATATTTTTAACGCGTGCTTAAACACTGGTTACTTCCCTGATAGCTATAAACTAGCGGAAATGATATTCGTCCCAAAGCCAGGAAAACCACCAAACCACGTCAGCAGTTACCGGCCAATATTGCTATTGAACTTCATGGGGAAAGTCTTCGAGAAAATCCTTAACAAAATACTAAAAGAATATCTTGAAGAAAATGACCTTTATAATGATTATTAGTTTGGATTCAGAAAAGACAGAGACACCACAATGGCACTTGACATAATAACAGAGAAAATAGCAAAGGCCAAAACAGAGAATAACTACATCGATCTGGTCCTGAGAGATGTAGAAAAAGCATTCGACAAAGTCTGGGTCAGAGGAATGCAATATAAGATCTTAAATCTCAAGATGAATAGCAATCTAGAGAGAATTCTCTGCAATTATGTCACAGACAGAAGAGCATATGTGAAGATCAATGGTTATTCAGGACCAGAATTCGAATTGGAAGCTGGATTCCGGCAGGAGGGCTGTCTCAGCCCCACGCTGTATTCAATATACACAGCAGACCTGCCACCACCAATAATGCCTGGTTGCCTAAACATACAGTTCACGGACGACATAAGCCAACTCGTCGTCACTCCCTACAGGAACGTACGCTTTCAGGCAAGGACAACAGCTTTAGAAATCAGCAACATCAACAACTATGAAAGAGATTGGAAGATAAGGACGAACAGGAGGAAATTTACAATAATCCCAATCTCCAGGAACAAAAAAGCTGAAATTGTAGTTGAAGATCAGAACTACAGATATCATAGTGAGGAAAAAGTGCTAGGACTCAGAATAACAAAAAAAAGGCTACAAACAACATATAACGGAGAGGAAGAACAAAGTGATTCCGATGCTTAACCTACTGTACAATCTAAGAGTTTTAGGCATGAAAAATAAAAGAAAAATATATCTTGCAATAGGAAGAGAGGTATTACTATACCCGCCAACCCCTATCAACGGTGAAACAAGGACCAAAAAATTGAAACTCCAGAGAATACATAATAAAGCTCTATACCTAATCACCAACACCCGTAGGAGAGAGAGGAGAAGACTATATGATCTACACCAAGAAGCAGGATTAGAAACGCTCAATATCAGCATCAGGAACAGAACGGAGAAAATATGGAGGAAGATAGACGATCTACCTCCGAAATTTGCAGAGCACACGAACACCAGAGCTGGAGTCCTTTTTTAACATTCGATTTCCCAGCGGCAGACAACAGCTGAGAATCGAGGAGGTACCCATGTTTACTTAAGTAGAAATTCAAAAAGAGAGAAGGAACAAGCATAACGATAAAGATATTTACCCGACCATATACAAACCCTAACCAACGAAATAACCAACTGAGGCACCAAATTGATACCGTAATAAGACAATCGAATTTAAACAACCTAAATAGGAAGAAACGACCGACTATGAAAACCACACAGATCAAAAGTGTAAACAGAAATAATGCGAACAAAATTAACTAAAAGTGTAATAAGTGAACTATATTAAAAGTTTAACAAAAATGATAGTGAAGTGAAAGTTAATAGTAAAACAAGTGAACAAAGTGAAACTAAAGTGAAAAAGTGATAACAACAAGAAAAAGTGAAACAAAGTAAGGAAAGTAAAAACAAGTAACATAAAAATTCATAAACAAAGCTCAGGGCTAAGATAACTCAAAAAGGCATGAATGCTACAATAAACACATGAATGAAAGATGAAGAGAATAAGGGAACAGAGATTAGGCGGTCCTCCCGCTTCCATATGAGGAACATAGGTGCTAAGTGTGAGAAAGGAAGTAAGAATGATGAATGATGCGTAAATGCATGACGGTGGTTCGGAATCCACGTTAATCAGCAGGTCCCCCTTGTCCCTCGGGCAAGGGTATTCCACCCTTTCCACCTTTGACTACCGAGGTTGCTCAATCTGCCTCCTCACCAATCTAGCCTCTTTTAACTCAAAACTTTCCGTCTCCCACAGCTATAAACCCTCTTCTAAAGCTTCTTCCGAACTTCCCATTAAGCACTTCACTATCGGTTCACTTGAATTGAGAATCAGAAGTGTGTGAAGTTTCTCCAAGAGCAAGTCGGGCGCGGGCCTACTCCTCTTCTGTGCCCACCTCCACCCCCCGATCTTGGGATTGGTACAGAGGGGAGGAGTAACTGTGAGCTGTACCTTTTCTCCCCTTATAAAAAGATGACTATTTGTCGCTCAGATATAGTTCTCCGGCAAAGGAGGCAAAGGGAAATGGAGTTTGAAAACTTGCTTCTTTTAATGGCGGTCAACTCGGAGACACCGAGATGTTGGGAGTATGGTTTTCGGCTGAAGTTGCACGTTAATTGCCAAGATGACGGCTTCGGCCATCCGCAATCTTCTGCGATTTTGGAGTCTTAGGATGATGGAGGTGTTCAGATTCAGTTTTTCACTGGTTAGGGTAGTGCCATGAGAGTTGGCGTGTTTTTTAATCGCGCCATCTTGAAGGTGAGCTGTCAGTCGCCTTGACAGGGTTGTGGAGGTTACGCCGATGTACTTTAAATTGCGGTGTTTGCAATCACTGACTTTGCACGAATATTCGTACATGACGTTAGTCTTCTGGAGTTCGCTTGTTGGAGAGAGACAGCTGTTCTTTTTGATGCAAGTAGTTGCACCCTAGGGAAACAATAATTTCAATACACACATACTACTCACCGAATTATACCCCCATTAACAAAATTCTGTTTACCCTACGTGCTTGCCTTACAAGGACCACGAGGGGGTTACCCTCAACAACATAGTAATGGATCTGGCTACACGAATACCCTTCAGGGTAATCAATGACCAGGCTAAACCGGAAAGAGGCAAAGTTTTCGATACTATCTTCAGAAAACTCAGCGTCGCAGTCATTCGTCTTATAGACACCTCAACCGGTTACTTGGCGATTTGCGAGAGGAAGAAGGACATCGAGACGATTACAAAGGAAGATGGCATTCTCGCACTCCAAGATATAAACCTCCAGCCCGTAGTACCACCCCAAATCCAGGCCCACAGAAGCGTGATTTGCCGTCGACTCGATCCCTGGATAGGTGATCGCACGAAGGAGGAATTAGCAGAAGAGATATAAGACAATCAGAGCTGGGCGAATGCCTCTAAAATAATAAGTTCAGAAATCGAAGAGAAAACCAAGAATACACTCATGTATTCAAGGTGATCTTCAAGGAGACGGAGATGGCCCAGAAGGCCAAAGAGAAGGGTATGTTATTCTTCCATGCAAAGATCAGTGGGGACCAGATCGAGCGTAAAGAATTCAAGCCGGTGCCGATGTGTTTCTGCTGCTACAAAATGGAGTAACACTCCACAAAAGATTGCTAAGAAGAGGGGAGGGGACATGTTCCAGATGCAGTAAAAGGGGTCACAGGTGGAAAAACTGCATGAAGACAGAGAAGTGTGTCAACTGCGGGCAGGGCCACAAAGCACTAGCCATGGCTTGCCCCATGAAAAGAAATATAATCAAAAGGAAAAAAGCTGCAAAGAAAGAGGAAGAACAGAGGAGGAGGATAACTTCGTATGTGCAAGCAGCAAAAGTGTCCCACCCTACACAAGCGCCGACAAAAACCTGCATCAACCTTGAGAACAAGGAGTCAACGAAAATTCTTACCTGCATTCTTTATGCGCACGTAAGAAATCTCACGAATCTAGGCACGTTCTCAAGTGAGCTCAACCTGATGCTCAAGAAGAACAATCTGAGTGAGATGTGGTTCCCATAGAACCCTCCATCAGGAGATGTCATACAATTACAATTCTTCCCAAAGGTGAATGAAGAGGTAGCTGCAAGCGCGTTTCCCAACCCTACTGAAATAACGGACTCGCACCACAAGGATCAACGACAAGAAACACAAAGAAACACAGGAACCCACCAGGAGACCTGACCCCAGAATTGTAGCGAGAAAAGCGAGGGAAGAAAAGGCGAGGAAAGCTGCAACAAATGAACCATAAATAAGGGAGCGTCAAACTAAGACTGATGCAGACTCAGACAGCAACAGTACCCTGAGCGAACCCACAAGAGAGGATAACACAAAAAAAAAAAACAGTAAGAAAAACAAGCACAGGTACGACGTTAGGGAACTAGGTCTGAAGGTTTACGTTTCTGACAATACTCCCTTCCCTGAACAAATATCCCTCGCGGATATCACCAAAGGTATCAAGAACCAAAAACTAAACTGGACAATAATGTAATCGGAAGAAGAAACTAAAGTTGCGGCAGCACTCTACTAAGTTAAAGTGAAACTCGACAACGCCTCCCAATTTACGATCCTGCCTGTGGAATATAAGAAGACGAAGAACGGAAAGATCCAAAAGCACAAGGAATAACCAGCACACCCTAGAAGAGACACAAAACATGGAGAACATATACAACACCTTAAAATTTTTAACACTAAACACGAATGGATGGTTTGGGAAAGCGAATGAATATGGCCACATATTCAGAAGGGCGGACCCCGACATTATCCTAATATCTGAACACGGTGTCAACACGAATAATACAAAATGAAAATCCAGAAATACCACGTCCTGGCAAAGAACTCCACACAAGATAAATTCGACAGTGCTGCAATCGCCATAAGAAGGAACATCACCTTCAAAAGGCTACCAGAACTTGATGAGTTCTTCGTAGCTATCGAAATCCCTACACTTGTTGGGAGACTCACGATTGTAGCAGCATACCAGCCACCTCGCCTTCCATATTTGCCCATCAATAATATTCTAACTCTAACTGCCCACCGCTCGAATGTATTCATAGGGGGCGACCTCAATGATAGACTGGGGGCCTCGTGCTACACCAGAACAAACGAAAGGGGCAGAAACCTGCAGCTTGTCATTGACCTGGATAGGCTCAAGAGAGCCGTGCCAGAATTACCGAGCTACATCACTGAAAGATCAGCGACAGCCCCGGACATAATATTGACAAGCACCAACTTTCGTTTCAATATGGTGGTCAGTATGCCTGGTTCCACGGTTCCAAGCGACCATATCCCCATCATTATCACCATCTCCCTCGCACCTATTATGCTTCCTATCCCACCTAGGAAAAGCTTTTCAAAAGCAAACTGGGAATTTTATGAGCAAATGCTCAATAGCTTTAAACCAGTCAGCCTAAGCGAAACTATCCTGGAAGATATTGACGAAGAAATAAACCGCATAACACAGCTGATAATGGAAGCGGACGAAAAATGTATTCCATACATCACGGATAAAAGCCCCTCCGCAACCCAGGTGGACCGAGGAGATGTGAGATATTGCCTCAGAACATAGAGAAATTTATGAGGAAGTCAGGCAATTTGTCCCAAACAGAGATCGCACCAGAAGACTCCGACATCTCAGAGCGGAACTCAAAGAGCGGATCAACGAACAACAACTGGCCATATGGGACGGAATTATCGAGAGGCTAGACACAGAACAGAACCCCCAGAAATTCTAGAAGGATGTAAAAAACTGAGAGATATGCCCCCAAAGGAGAAAATAAGGCTGGAAGAACATGGGTAAATCATAGAAGATCCAGAGAGACTTGAAAGAAGGTTCAGGAGGTACTGGCGACAAATATTCTCCATCTAGCCAGAAGAAAACGAGGATTTCAACCTGGAATTCGAACACCAGGTGATTGACGAACTCAATACTATTTTCCACCGCACGCATCCCCACCCGCACGTTTCCGAGGAGAGGAGAATGGAGGGCCACAGCCGACCGATCACTGCTGAGGAGTTCCTGAGCACACTCAAATCCTTCAAGTAGAGAGCTCCTGACTGGACAGATATTACCAAAAACCATCTGGTAAATAGTCCCCCACGCCTGCTTCAGTGCATTACCAACATAATGAATGCAGCACTAAATACTGGTTACTTTCCTTACTGATGCAAGGTGGCAAAAGTAATCTTTATACCAAAGGAGTAAAAGTTGCCAGAACAGTCGATGGATTACAGGCCAATCTTCCTCTTGGAAATCATCGGCAAGATTCTAGAAAAGATCCTAGCCAACAGGTTTCAGAATCAACTTGATGAGAATGGGCCCCACAACCCACAACAACACGGGTTCCGGAAGAAGCATGGAACTGACACCGCACTCGCGCTCCTAACCGAGAAAATCGCCAAGTGCCGAGTGGATGGAAAGTACATTGACATCGTACTAAGGGACGTGCAAAAAGGCCTTCGATAAGGTCTGGCTGAGGGGCCTTCAACATAAGATGCTGAACCTTCAGCCCTACCCGAATCTGGAACGAATCATCTGCGACTTCGTCATAGAACAGCGTGCCCGAATCATGATAGAGGGTCACCAAGGACCAGAGTTCCTCCTCGAGGCCGGAGTTCCATAGGGAAGTTCTCTGAGCTTCCTCCTTTATTTAATCTACACAATGGATTTACAAACTCTGGTAAAGGAGGACTCATTGTATCTCCAGTTTGCGGATGATATAACCCAGGTGATCCCTGGTACATACAGGAATCCCAGGGCTCAGGTTCTCGAGACTGCAAATGAAATACGCAACGTAAATGAGTACGAAAGAAAGTGGAAGATCCGCACAAATAGCCCTTGGCTATCCGTGTTTTTCTGCGGCCCTTGGCCGCAGAAAAACAGCGTATGTAACAATAGGGGAGCTAATATTTCCCTATAACCAAGAAAGGAGTGTTCTTGGGCTCAACATCACGTCTACCGGGTATAGCCATCACTTCATAACGCGGGAAAATCGCGAAGTTAGAACTCAGCAAACTTCACAGATTTAGAAATATGAGCTCTAACAACATCAGAAAGATATATCTTATGCATATTCGAGCAACACTCATATACTCCGCGGTGATGGCTCAAACCTTAAGTACGTCTCGCTTGAAGCGCCTGCAAAGAGTCCAGAACAAGGCGTCTCTCTATATAGACAAATGCAGAAGGAGAGATAAAATACCCCAAAGAGAATTCCACCAGAGAGCCGCCTTGACACAAATCAATCTGGCGACCCAAAGTCTGGCCAAAAGAAAATGGGAGAGGATCCTGAATGAAACGGCACCCGAACTAGCTGATAGTCTAAACATCCCAGGGAACAAAAGGGAGAAAGTGACCAGAACAAGGCAATTTCCCAGCTCGAGACAATGCTCAGAGGAACAGTTGGCGCCGTTGTTCACATAGAGACCACACTGAACAAAGAAATACACACAATATATATTATATATTAACAAATTCACTTACAAACATGAATGAATGTGTTGAATGAACCAATATAAATGTATATATTTCAATATAACTAGTAATTAAGAAAAAATGAATAAATAAAAAATATAGTATAGAAGAATTAGATTACTTGATTAATTACATATAGTATTACTTTTCAAAATCTTATCTCTTTTAAAATAAGTATAATATTAAAAAGGCAGAAAATAAATAAATATATATATATATATATATATATATATATATATATATATATATATATATATATATATATATATATATATATATATATATGAAATGAAAAACTCACAAAGTATCTCATGAGGGTAGCAAATGAATACAATGTCCCGCAGGAAAAAATTAAATGGTGTTTCCGAGTACTTTCGAACTTTATTAAGTTCCTTATCAAGGGTAACTACAAGAAATAATATTATATTAGAGGTATTTATACGAAAGAAAAGTATAAAATACCGCCTCCAAAACAGGAAATCACCAATGAGGAAGACGGAAGGGGGAAGGTAAAGATTCACATTTAGAATGACAAGAAGCAGGTAGTAAGGTCTTCTCAAACTGAGAAGATGACAGGGTAACAGATTAAAAGATATGGAGATAGCTTAAGGAGGAAGATTATAAGAAACGAGGAGCGAAAGAGTGGGGAAAATACAATGTACATAACAGAGCAGTGACATAATTAAAAAACAAAATTGGTCCACATAACTAAAGATTGTTTATAAAACTAAAGACAAAAGTCAGAACTAATTTCGTCAAATATTAATTTTTTAATCATAGCATCTATTTTATAGAAGTCAGGGGAAAGGTTAAAATTATCACATTGGCTTATAAAAGCACATTCAATAATGTTCCTTTTTATAAGGTTATTGTAACGATAAATAAATTTTGCCGAGTTCCAGTTAATTAGCTGGTCCTTATCTGACATGTGGGCAAAGAAAGCAATGTTATTTTCCCCTCTTCGGACATTATATTTATGTTTATTTATGCGAACAGAAAGTTGTTTACTTGTTTGTCCATAATATTAACATAGACAACCAGAAATCGTTCATCGTCAATCATTATAAGGACATCAATGGACTGCCGTTTGATGAAATTGAGCGGATTCTTCTCTCCAAACGTATTTTCTTCATTGAAATATGAGATTACTCTCGCCTTCAAAGAAGCTAACGAAAGACGCTACGCCTTCACAGGTATCATCCCTTCTAACTGGACTCTATCTGCGGCCCACTAAGAATCAAGTCTGCCAAACTGGATCATAAACTCAGACGAAAACTTCAAACCCTCGTCGCCGATAGCGGTTGGACTAAGAATCGCCGGTCTGAAGCTGTTACCAAGCTCTCCTACGTGAAATTATGTTATGCTATGTTTTGGATGAAAATGTTGTCACCGCTTTAGGATATGGTTTAAATTTCTCTATCTCATTACCCCCTTCCCTCGCCTTCAAGTGTTTCCATTGCTAAAAGTTTTGCCAATTTAGAATAATTCAGGGATGTACCTAGTGATTTAATTTCTATTGTAAAAGGTTGTGTTTATCAATGCTTGGCTAAGCCTGTCCACCTCAATTATGCCTTTCGTTTTCGTCGTGCTTTATCGACTCCTCGAAAAAATTCTTCCCTCCATATCACTAAGGCCGATAAATCTGGTAATATCGTAATCATGGATAAAAATTCCTATCTTAATAAAATGAATTTAATGCTTAATGACCAAGATACTTACCTACCTGTATTAAAATTCCTATCTTAATAAAATGAATTTAATGCTTAATGACCAAGATACTTACCTACCTATATTAAAAGACCCCACTCTTCAAGTTAACAGCGATTACATAAAAACTTTCCTGATTTAATTTCAAAATTCAAGTCTAGTAACGCTACCCTCCCTTATTTGTACGGCTTAGTAAAGACTCACAAACCAAATTTCCCATTACGCCCTATTATAAGTTCTGTTGGGCCTGTTTCATATTCCCTGTCTAAATCGCTTACTTCATTTCTTACTCCACTAGTTGGTACCATTTCTCATTCTCATGTCACTAATAGCTGCGATCTTATTTCTAAACTTAATACTATTCATTATTCTAATGATTTTACTCTTGTTAGTTTTCATGTTTGTTCATTATTTACCAAAGTACCCGTTGAAGATCTTTTCAATTTCCTTAATAATCATTTGCAAAATTATGACTTGCCGGTACCTGTTACTACTTTCATAAACTTCATTTTCCTTTGTACCAAAAACTGCAAGTTTTCGTTCGAAAGCAAATATTTCCTCCAAAAATTAGGATTAACCATGGGTAATTGTCTTTCACCTGTCCTTTCTAACTTATATATGGAGTTTTTTTAAACAAAATTTCTCCCTACTATCCTTAACGCCTTGATAGTTTGGTACAGATATATTGATCATGTCATTTGCTTGTGGCTTAATTCCAAAAATGTTAATGTTTTTCTTACCAGACCCAATTCTCTCGTCCCTTCAATTAAATTTACCCACGAGATGGAAAATAATAGAACCCTTCCCTTTCTTGATCTTCTTATTCATAGAACTCATACAGGTTTCAAATACTCTATCTTTCGTAAGCCTACTAATTCAAATTCTTATATTCATTTTTACTCTTCTCACAGCCCTAAAGTTAAACGTTCTGTTTTTCTTCTATATGTTTCTACGGGCATTACGAGTGGTGAGCCCGGAACATATGGATTTGGAATTTTCCAATATTTTTGAAATTGGCCATAAGCTTTGTTACCCTTACCCGTTTCTTTAAAGCTGTCTTTCTTCTGCTAAAAAGACATTTTATCAAACTTTCCCTACTCTCCCATTTAATAGTAATAACATTTTAGTTCTACCATTTTCTCTTTGTTTTATTGATCTTCCCCGTCTTTTAAATATGAGACGACCATTAAGATTTTACTAGTACGTAGTAATTGAAATAGTTTGGGGGGTGGGTTTATTCAGTTGAGAGTTCTGGTTGCCTAAGTAAATATTATAGGCAAACAGGTAAACAACTTTCTGTTCGCATAAATCAACATAAATATAATGTCCGAAGAGGGGAAAATAACAGTTCTTTCTTTGTCCACATGTCAGATAAGGAACATCTAATTAACTGGAACTCGGCAAAATTTATTTATCGTTCCAATGACCCTATAAAAATGAATATCATTGAATGTGCTTTTATAAGCTGATGTGATAATTTTAACCTTTCCTCTGTTTATATAAAATAGATGCTATAATTAAAAGACTAATACTTAAAGAAATTAGTT
The DNA here is from genome assembly GCA_963969495.1 of Ceratothoa steindachneri. Lineage (NCBI taxonomy): Eukaryota > Metazoa > Arthropoda > Malacostraca > Isopoda > Cymothoidae > Ceratothoa > Ceratothoa steindachneri. The sequence goes on along the minus strand of OZ018319.1, from coordinate 199,895,575 downwards.
CTGACTTTTGTCTTTAGTTTTATATACAATCTTTAGTTATGTGGACCCATTTTTTTTTAATTATGTCACTGCTCTGTTATGTACATTTTATTTTCCCCACTCTTTCGCTCCTCGTTTCGTATAATCTTCCTCCTTAAGCTATCTCCATTTCTTTCAATCTGTTACCCTTTCGTCTTCTCAGTTTGAGAAGACCTTACTATCTGCTTCTTGTCATTCTTAATGTGAATCTTTACCTTTCCCCTTCCGTCTTCCACATTGGTGATTTCTTGTTTTTGAGGCGGTCTTTCATACTTTTCTTTCGTATATATACCACTAATATAATATTATTTCTTGTAGTTATCCTTGATAAGGAACTTAATAAAGTTCGAAAGTACTTCGAAACCCCATTTCATTTTTTTCCTGCGGGACATTGCATTCATATATATATATATATATATATATATATATATATATATATATATATATATATATATATATATATATATATATATATATATATATATATATATATATATATATATATATATATATATATATATATATATATATATATATATATATATATATATATATATATATATATATATATATATATATATATATATACATGTGTAAGTGTAAATATATAAAATAAATAAATATAAAAGAAAAACTTGAATGCGTTAAAACATAAAATCAGGTTCACACAACAATATAAGTTACAGGATTGAAGGTCATAGACAAAAAAAAGAACTCTAAATAAAGGAAATGAGTAGCCCTCACTACCAGGGCAAACCTACATACTTTCTTCCCCCACAATCTATCATCTTATCTTTCACACCAATTTATTTGTTACTATTATTCATCAAATTTCTTTCACTCTGTCAGATATTCACTCCACTCATTACATCGGTAAAGGAGGCAAGACCATATCAAGACGCTCTGAAGATGATCGAATAAGATCGAAAGCTCAGCAATTTAGTTTGGTTTTTACCAAACACATTCATTTAAAAGAGAGATGAACAGGACAAGTGATCCACCATCTACAAGATGGAATAAAAAAGACAGTTAGAAGAAGAGAAAGTTGCTAAAGGAAATTAATTAAGGCGAAATACACAATGGTGTTCAACAAAGTTCGCATATATATATATATATATATATATATATATATATATATATATATATATATATATATATATATATATATATATTAGTGTAGTTGGGTAGCAGTCTTTCCTGAATGCAGGTTTTGTTGAAGACCATTGTGTATTTCACCTTAATTTAATTAATTTCCCTTGGAAACTTTCTCTTCTTCTAACTGTCTTTTTTATTCCATCTTGTAGATGGTGGGTCACTTGTCCTATATTCATCTCTCTTTTAAATGAATGGGTTTGTTAAAAACCAAACTAAATTGCTAAGCTTTCGATCTTATTCGATCATCTTCGGAGCGTCTTGATATGGTCTTGCCTCCTTTACCGATGTAATGAGTGGAGTGAATATCTGACAGAGTGAAAGAAATTTGATGAATAATAGTTAAGAAAAAAAAATATATATATATATATCGTACCTTCCAGAATGGGTGAAATACCCGTGGAATGCGATGGGCTGGTGAGGAATGGGTTATTTTTTGTGAGGTCATTTATGACCCTTAACCGGGGAATCAATAAGGTGCCTCCCCCCACGTAACATCGCAATAAGGCGCCTGTTATAAAGCCTCTTTGGAAGAGACGTTTATAGGGGTCGTCAATCGGGGTTTGCCGGACGGAGATTTTTGAGCCCTAATCTAAGAGGCAACAGCGACGAGGCCGCACCCCAAGGGGGTTCGGAAGGAAGGTGGTCGACATTGAGAAAGTGAAAATGTGTGGAAGATTTATAACCCCAGATCCTCCTGGAGGCATTGGATCAGGCAGGGTAAACAAAAGGTGTTGGTGCATGTAAGGCACATGATCCTCCTGATGTGACCAGACATCCCGTTAGGGGGGCGTAAAAGGAAAAGGAAAGTGTGCGAAGCGGCCTGAGAAGGAGGAAAGGCTGGGAGGAATGGGGACATGTTACCCCCCCCCAACCATCATAGATAAGAGGTATGGGTGAAACAGCCCCCCCCCCCTTCCCTCCCTCACCTGGCCCCGAACAGGGATAAATGGAATTAAAACTGAATGGCGACTAGCCTGCGATATCACCTGCAGGCCAAGAAAAAAGAAGCTTGTAAACTAAGTGGCGAAATGGGAGGGAAGGGAGATGTCTACAATGAATAAAGCCCAGGTAGTCACAATCAACTTCGAGGCTGCCCTTGGGCATTGAGGCTCGGAGTTAGTTCCTGCCGCTTCTCCAGATACCAGAGGAAATATGTCCGGAGCAGAACCGATTCTTCCGGTCTTCAGGCGGAGCCCCCTCCCCCTCCCCCCATCGAATAGTTACGTCATGTGCATCACGACCCCACATCAAACCCAATTCATGCAGGAAACCCACTTTGATGAGGGGCGCTGCCCTACATGTAGGGAAAGGGGGGGGGGTATTTGGGAAAGGTCCGCTGCTGATCGCGAAATTCATCAGCCCGGAATTTTGGAGTAGAGCAGCACCCTTCGAAGTTGCCCCCGCAGATGGGCACGTTAGGACCAAACGCGAGTCTGAACCACCTTTGAGGCGGGGGCGGAAGCCAAATTACTGATGCCCGCACCTTTGGAGTGGCCTACATTAAAATTGAAAAGGATTGGGTATATGTAGAGTGAAGGCCTCGTCCAATTCCAACGCCTATTAGTGTGTCCATATTGGTAGGAATTTTAGAGTCGCCAAATTCTATTTCTTCTCTTCCCAAATTGTGGTCCTTTTAGCATAAATACTATTAAACTACCATACAGTCATGTTTTGTACAAGTTTAAAAGTAACAAGAAATGATACAGTGAAAAGAAGAAAGGTCATGATTAAATTAGAATTTAGTCATGAATATCATAAGTATATCCGCTATTTTCTTTTTAAATCAATCTCAATCTTTTCTTCTACTAATTTTATATTTTAATTCGGTTTCTATAAAATTTTACTTTGCACCTTTATAGAAATCATTTTTACCAATAAAGTTTATCCTTGTCGATGATCCAGTGTTACCTCGCCTGTGGCAATGGGTTTAAGTTTTAGGAAAGAGATGGGTCGAAATTGGGTTTGAATCAGTGGTAATTGAATGGAATTGGCTCACTAGCCATGTGCTAGAAGCCTCCTCCCTGCTGAATTTTAACAAGTGATTGGATAGATTTATAGATGAGGATACCAAGAGGGACCTAACTTGGGTATTGGGCATGGCTGCCTCCAATAGGTTATTAATTGACCATTTACGGACTTCTTTTCTTGTTATTCTTATGTGTATGACTTGTTGCAGTATAAAATCGCCTCTGGGTTAACCCTCCCCCTCCCCGACTTTCACACACCCACAAACACAAAAACCTCGGCAAACCATTTTCTTTCATGGGATGGTCCTTTAATTCTGACCTAAATTTCCAGTTATTCAGATGAAGTAAACATTGCCATTTCCATCCGAGGAAACAGGATCAGTTTTCTTCATAGCAAGCAGGCAAGTCTGGATGGGCAAAATCCGTCCTCCTTTAACAACATCCTAAGGCTTTGGATTTCTGACGCCTAGGCACGGGTTCGATCCCAGCGAGCGCGGACACAACATTCAACGGCCTCATTAGTTGGGTGCCCATTGAATGTATAGGTTGATACTCACTTTCCCTGGGGTAAGTAGGTTCTACACGCATATGCAAGCACAGAGCCAATCACAACACCGCTACCATTTCCCTTCCAGATTTCACAGGACAGTATACACACTTTCCTTTGTTCCGGAACCCTGCCGATGGAGTACTAGTGTCTCTCTGGGGCCCTCACATCCATATGCCCCTGGCGTGAAACGGATGCTCCCCCTCATCTTGAGGTCACGAAGGGTACGAATGGCTGATTAGTACAGAAAAACAACAAACACAATACGATTGGAACGCTTACCTCCCTCCCTCCCCCCATAAGAACACACGCTACCGATATTTTCGTATTCACCAGCGATTGTGAATCTGATCTTTAAGCGCATCTCATTATCCGCTCGGGAGGGGGGAGGGGCTGATCCACGCTAGGAGGGTACAATGACGCTACCAAACGACCACTCAATCTTTTCTCCCCTCCCCCTCTATCTCTCTCTTTCGTCGTAGCCTTCAAGGAATTTCATTTTAGAGGTTGTGCTCAGAATCAAAGGAAATGAGAATTGGCGCCCGTTTAGATTCTCTTCTTGTCCCTTTTAAATGGGCACCAATCGCTGTTTGCCAAAGTATCTGCAAAGTGTTTATCTTTGTCCAAATTAAGTTTTAATATCTGTTGAGAAGGTAGGAAGAGTACCAACGTAGTGCCAACTGCACATTGTAGAAAACTATTAAGTGTAATCATACCCTTGGGTGGAATGGAATGGGACACAGAGGTAAGGGCTTGCCATACGGGGACTAATTCGATGAAATTTCCATTTATTTTGTTTTTTACTATCATTTTCTTCATCGTATGCCGTTGATATCTACCAATGTTTATTTTTTAGCCAGGGGGATGTTGTTGATGCTAAATGGGTGGATGCAGAGTTGAATTTCACTTACTATTTCGAAAATCGCAAGTTTGCTACCACTAGCCGCGATAAATTAAGCGTAGATCGTTAATTTACCGCTTATCTTCGTCCTTGTCAAGACGACATCAACAGGTACCTAAGCGGGGCCGTTGTCTTTGCCCGTGCTAAGCAACAGAAGAAAAGCCAGCGATGAGCAGTGCTGGAAACAATAAATGTTGTAACTCGCCTACTTCGCTTTAATTCCAGCTTCCATGTGAGTCATTGAGAGGCAGAAAATGCGGAGATGAGGCCAAAATGGTTTCGCGAAGCAGGAAAGCCACTCAGTTGGGGCGAGGAAAACAAACCACCAAACGCTTTCATTTTTCATCGATGAATGTTTCTAAAGTGAGTAGTCCTTATACAAAAGGAGGGAGGGGGACGAATTTCCAAGGTGAGAATGGATTTTCCTCATCCATTGCTGCCAATTGTAGAAGAGGGCATCGAAACTGGCCAGTCGTTAAGGATGACCTTCACTGATTGTTAGTGGCGATAGAGAGATCCTTGACGACCAAAGCTGACGGAGGGTGAATTTTATGGAAGAAACAATGTTCTAAAGAACGTCAATTGGGGATTTAAAGCACTGCTTGGAAGCGTTGTCAAAAAAATAAGGAGACGACGGACATGAAGAGAGAACTAGGCCAAAGGGAAAGCAGAAAAGGCGACAGCCACACTGCAAAAGTGGATTGGCGAAGCAGGAAGGAAAATTAAAATTTTCATCTATCTATCTATCTATTTATCTACTCGGTGAAGCTCATTCCGAATAGGCCTCTCCAGACCAATTATAATCAGCAAAGTGCAGCTGATAAATATAGATACAAGGGTTTTGGGGGTTAGGGTGATCTGTCTGGTTTCCAAACCGCAAATGGAACCGACCATAACCCCCTTGTTACCCACTGCGCATAAATTCATTAATATTTGCGCTCCGCACATTTTTGGTCGAGCCCACAACTGATTTATGACTGCGCCCATAACACACCTCTCCGCCAATTCCGATGTGGTCCCTCTCTCCCATATAAATCTCATAAAAACAAGTTTTTCATATATATATATATATATATATATATATATATATATATATATATATATATATATATATATATATATATATATATATATGATAAAATACCCCCTTCCCGATCTCTGCTGTATACATCACATACAGGTGGCACTTGCCAAAAAGTATCTTTGGTCAAACCTATAAGGGGATCGAACCTGTAACAGAATACGACCTACCCAAAGAGATTTGTTAAAAGAAAACAATTTTATTGATAGAAACATTGTAAGATTAGTCCTAATAAAATATGTGAAAGATAAAAATCTTAACTTAATTGCGTTAAGACTTCTGTTATACGAATACAAAAAAGAAGAGTGTTACAGCTCCGCAAAAAATATTTATAGTAAAGCACGAGGATATTGTGGGGACTTTAGAAAAAAAGAGGGATCAAAATAAATGGAAGATTTTAAACTCTCTTTGCCTTTGGGGAAATATCGTAATAGTTTCCTCAAGAATCAGTTGAAAAAACTATCACCCGTCACACTTACAGTCGGATCCAAATTAAACTTTTCAAACAGAAAAATAATACAAATATTTTTTTGCAGACGATGGAATTATTACAATAAACAGGACGATACAAGTTAGAAATACCGTTTGGAGGCCATTAAAGAAACACTTGGATAAGAAAAGAAAAATGAATATGGTCAAAAATATTGCAACCAGAATCGACGGCGGTTGAGCAAAGATACTTAAATGGATACCTGCATAGATAGAGAGACCCAGAAGACGACCTCGCAGGTGGAGATATGAAGTTGGCTTAATGGCGATAGTAAAGGGGGAAGCCACGAGTGCTAATCTGCGTCTGACATTAGCATTTGCAAGGATCCTCCGTAGCTCTGAAGCGAGCCTCATTTCCGGATAAAATAGTCGAGCAATTGACGCGTGGTTCGATACCATTCGCCTCCATCGTTATTCCCAGAGATGACGAGAAGGGGGGATTATTTTTTCCCTTCGAAATTTAAAGCGCAATAACAACGAAAGCGTCACCCGGAAAGTTAGGAAGGAGAGGTCAGTGAAGAAAGTGGTGAAATTAAAGAGAGTGATAATAAGGTGGAGGATATATACTCGCAGATCCTCCTGTAGGTGTTGGGGGCGGGGGGGATGCCCAGTTGCGAGCGGTGGAGCGGAAGGGCATGGCGTTCCTGCAGGCCGTGAAGACAGGAGGGGGTGCCGTACCTTGATTGGCTCTGAAGACTGACGAAGGGAGGGGGGGAATCAGGAATAGGCAGCCATGGCGAGCCCCACGAAGGTGCCCTCAGCACTTCTTCGCCGCAACCACCTCGTTCATCTCTTACAGCCTCCAAGTGACACCACGGAGACTGGGAAGAAAGGGAGGGGGGGAGGGGTAGTGTTTTGTAAAGCGAAAACTAACGAGGGCATTTCATAAATAAAGTGATCTAGAGTGAAAGTGAAAATGTGTGAAAGTATATTTTGTGAATATACCAAAGGAGACCCCTTTGAGGGATATAGATCGGCAAGGGGTGAGGGGGTAGATGATAAGGGTGATTCCAAGTGGAGGGTGAAGGTTATTTGAGAGGGTCCTGAGCATCGTGAGAGGGGACTCAGAAGTGGGGGTATTGAGGGATTCCGGACCACCGGTCCCGGAGACGGGGCCACATCGAGATCAGGAAAACTCTTGGCTAGCGGGGGAGGGGGGCGTAGAAGGCATCGTCAAAACTTTCCAGCATAGAATAGAGTCGAGATAGGAAGGGCGACTAGATAAAATGAGAGTGGGTGAAGAGTTGTGATTAAGGCAGTATTTCCTAACCTCTTTTCCGACCAGACCCTATTATAACTCCCCCCCCCCCCAAAAAAAAACCTATGCCCCACCGGTGGTTGAAAATTTATAACTATTTTTAATATTGCAATCTTAATTATTGAGTGCAAAAGAGTTTAACTAACAGATGTATTGACCACGAAAAAATAAGTGAATAACTTTAGTTTAGTGAGAACTTTGTGCTTGAGAAGAAACAAAATACGGTATCAATTACCACTTGCCACGGATGGCAATCAATTGGAAAGTACTGAGCTAAATCAGCCAATGAACCAATTTCTACCTCACTTCACATACGTGTTGTTTGCCAAGTTGCCATTTAGCAATATTATAAAACTCAAACCCGGAAGCCTATTGTAAAAAATATATATTTTTGGATCTCTCACCCATGCCCCATCAAATTTTTCCCAGGCCCTAATAGTAGGGCGTACGCCCCACGTTGGGAATCGGTGTATTAGGCAAGTGTAAGAGGTGCAAAAGAAATACCTCGTATTAAAATACAGAGAAACTAGAGAAAATAAGGGAGTTGCATAGATATGCAAAGATGTCTGGAGATCAGCCTAATCTCTTATATTACGTTACTTGTTTGGTTGTTATGGCTGAAGGATTGTTATTTTTTTAATAGTGTTGTTAAGGAAGTAATCCGTTTTTCGTTTAAATGCAGGTTTATGTTGGTAGATAAATGATATATGTAAATGTTTCGTCAGTGGGTATATATTTGTCATTCATGGATTGTCGTTTTTCTTATCGAGTGGTTGTCATCAAGGTTTAGTAAGGTCATAATCGGTGTAAGGTTAATAACACTGGCCTGCGTTTCAAAACATTTTTTCAAAGGTCAAGGGTTTTCCAACTGATTTAGGATCCTTTTTTCTGAATTCAAAAATATCATTCATTTTCTTTGGTCAGGTCTGGTTTCTAAGATACACTCGATTTTTATTACAGCATATTTTTCCCAAATGGCGCTATCATCCAAGCGTATACGGGCTTTGATTTTGCCCCAGCTGGTCATGGGTTACCTTAAATAACTAATTATTCTATCTCTTTTGAGGTCTAGTTGTGCAGTACGATGGGTCGGAAGTGTAAGAACCATCCTAACAAATTTTGTTTCATCTGCGGACACGTGGTTCTTCCAGACCGTCAAGCGAAAATCACGGATTTTGCGCTTATTTTGGAGTCAAATTAGGGGACCAGGATAAGGCATTTGCTCCCCATATCTGTTGCAAAACATGTGTGGAGCACCTACGGGATTTGAGGAATAGGAAAAGAAAGAGTATGCCATTTGGTGTCCCAATGGTGGGGAGGGAAGGGAAAGATCACGTTACCGACTGCTACTTCTGCATGACAAATTTAAAAGCCATCAATAGAAAGAACAAGCAACATGTTCAATATCCTGATGGTCCTTCTGCCATACAGCCAATAAACCATGGACCAGATGTTCCTGTTCCTGAGCCGGATGTCATCATGGAATCTAGTTCTGATTCCAAATCTACTGAAATGACTGATACAGGTGAGTGTGGTGCATACGAGCCAGAAGAGGACGACCGATCGGTGCCATTGAAACATCTACTTGCCCCAGGAACAACGTTCTATTGGTAATGGGAACGCGAGAGCGTATTCAGAAAATTCTTTATGTTCGATGAAGCGTCTTCACTGATTTACTGTAACGATATTGCTGAACGGATGAAATTAATGAGTATGAAGTATGTTGCCATGGAATGGAGACTTTTTATTGACTCGTCTAACAAAAGTCTCAAGGCAGTTCTTCTGAATAACGGAAATAAGGTTTCATCGATCCCTGTTGGACACTCGGCTGAAATGAAAGAATCCCACAACAGCATGGAACGTTTGTTGTATGCTCTCAATTACCAGGTACATAAATGGTTGACTTGTGGAGATCTTAAAGTTGTTGGACTCATCCTAGGACTTCAAGGTGGGTACACAAAGTGTCCATGCTTTTTGTGTTTGTGAGATAGTCGGGCTGACGACCAGCATTGTGTCAGACAAGAGTGACCATCAAGACAAGGATTAGAACCCGGGTCACACAATGTTCTGTCCCACCCTCTGGTTAATCCGAGCAAGGTGTTATTTCCACCATACACATCAAACACGGCCTAATGAAGAACTTTGTAAGAGCACTGGAGAGGAAGGTGGAGGATTTGCCTTCCCCCACCACAAGTTCCAACGAATCAGCATGGAAAAGCTTAAGGCAGGTATATTTGATGGTCATCAGATAAGAGAACTCATAAAAGACTCGTTTTGATGATTCATTAAATCATACTGAACTTTCTGCCTGGCTGCCCCTTAAGTTAATCATTGCAAACTTCCTTGGTAACCACAGAAGTCCTCAGTAACAGAAGATGGTTGATGACTTAATGGAGAAGTTCCGCAAACTTGGTGCGCGTATGTCAGTGAAAATGCACTTTTTTCGGTCCCATCTGGACTATTTTCCAGAAAATTGCGGAGACTTCAGGAAAGAACAGGGTGAGCGTTTTCACCAAGAAAGCCGTGTCATGGAAGAATGCTATCAAGGCCAATGGCATGTGAACTTTCTGGCTGACTACTGTTGGTGCCTTAAGAGGTAGGTGGTGTCTGCTCGGCACAATCAGAGGTCACTGAAGATACCATTTATCCATGAGTAGCTTATTTTGTGCATTGTACTATTCATGCTATCTATTAAAAATATTATTTAAACCTTATGTGAGTAAATCGGTCCAATATTTGCTATTATGTGTTTCATTCACAACAAATATTTGGAAATATAGGAGTTTTTGGTATGTGCTCATATTTCAAAAACCTGACCTGATTGGGTAAAATGAGCATGATTTTCAGATTCAGTGCAAAAAACTGAATCAAAATCAGGTATTATATATTTGACCTTGAAAACAATGCAGACCGGTGTAATCAGTGGTTAGGTTAAAAAATCGGTAGTTGTCACATTCATTATGTTATTTTAGGTGGCCTTTGAGGCGCTCCGTTTCTGAGTCTGAGGTCAAAGAGCTCTGTCCCTTGTGCTTGTTGATTGTAATAAACGCTTTGCGCTCGAGCACGTAATCGCCAAAGAACTTTTCTAGGTTGTTGTTAAGTTCCAGCTACACGATTTTATACTTGATTCCGCGCTGCCATACTTTGTCGAATGATGTAGATATATCTCGATAAACTATGCCAACGACGCTTGCTCGTTCTTTTCTGGCCTTCCTTTGCTAAATCTAAATTGCATGGAGTTTGGAAGATTTATGTCTTGCATATGTTCCGTTAATCTTCTATTTAGGTCTTTTTCAAAGTTTTGTCCAATACTTCCAAAGGCTTTCCATCTTTTGGGATAAATTTTATTTTTGTTATTTTGAAGCTGAAATAAAGTATCTAGTATTTAGGCAGACATCGAGGACGTTTCTGATTACCTTGAGTCATATATTGGGAGGAGGCTTTTCATAGTTCACCTTCGTTAGCCAAGAGTGGAAGGGGCTGGTTGAAGCCCCGCATTTGCCGATTTCCAAATTGACAACAAAAGAGAAAAAAATCGAATTTGCACCTTTGCCTCATTGTACGAGCTTGTTCGGGGCGAATTTCAAGCTTGCAGGGAGCTGACGCCTATTAGTTGGTGCGTCGAGTCAGCATGTATGTAAACAGCTCCGGCAAAGTAGGTCATCACACACAGTCTATCACAACACTGTTGTATCTGCCTCCTTTCTTCCATTGCACACATCGCGTTCTTATTTCCGAAGCTGTCTTAAAGGGTTTTGAAATCCACACTCTCCTAAAGTGGAGCGGGTGGCCATCCCTTAGGCCACAGAGAGTTCCAATGCTTGATGGTTTATACCAAAGCAATACTACCGCGCTCTTTCTGCCTCTTCACCCCCGAAGATTGTCGTGTCCCGCTATGTTTAGAAGTGCCAGCTAATGTCATTCTAACTTTTATGTAAATTTCACTTACCGATCGAATAACCCCGTCCAAGGTTGAAAAAGGACTGGTGGCGCAAATCATTAACTAGCTCACACATCTCCCTTTATCTCTCTATCTATTCCCTCCCCCCTTATCTCCCGAACGAAAATTCTTCCTTTGGTCGCCTCATCGGCAGCAGCTCGACTAATTTTCGGCGTCAAGGATTAAAATAATGAATCCGACGAGAGGTCAGAAATGAAGCTTAGAAATCCCACTTTTCTCTCGCATTGGGAGGTGAAACAAACTGGAAGAATAGTAAAAAGGAAGAAAAGGAAATATAAAGAGACAAATAAAGATCAAAGAAAACGAAAGGGAAGAAAAGACAAATAAAATGCAAGAAAGGGAAATAAAAATGAAAGAAGACAAAGAAAACGGGGAAATAATAATAAGGGAAATAAGAAATGGAAAATAAGAACTAGAGAAGGAAGACTAGCAAAGACCTCTAGAAAATCTCTAGCAAGCCAGCTACTTACATCTTTAGACTGACCAGATTAGTACAATTCATAGGTGCTCGTGTTACATGCCGTTAGTTGCAACAAGGGTACATTTGGGCTTCTTTTTTATTTATTTCCTTTTTTTTTAATAAGTCTCGGACATCTTTGATTCATGTAGGAATCTAATGGATTCAGATTCAATGGCACCACCGCTAAAGAACATTCGCGACACAGAGAAGAATTAGGAAAGGTCCTCTTCTTCCCGTAGACTCTCGCCAGCTAGCGGCGAAAGGATCACAGTGAGAGGAAATGGCGAAAGGAGAACGGAAAATGCATCCGTACACAAGCAGAATTTTTACTCTTTACTGGTATCCTTTATTCCCTTTTCCTTTCTATCCTTTTTTTTCTTCAGTAGACATTTACAACTGTGATTTCTACTTTATCATTTAAAAAAATATTCGTTTATTCCATTTAAAAAAATAAATTGTGCTCCTACTAAGTATTATTTAAATTTCAAAAAATACTCAAATCAATTCGATCTTTCAACGTATTATCTGAAGTGCTTGCAACTCCTAGGCTAGGGTAGACTATTCCACGTTAGGACAATTTTATAAATGAAGCAATTTCGAGCTATGCCCCGTTTCAAGCGCTTGTTTATCAATGTAAACCCATTTTGAATAGCGTTTGGTATATCATCAAGCTCGAACAGTGTCGCGAAAATCCCTAGGGTCTCCCAGATCTCCCGCCTGACACAGAGGCAACCTGTCTTAGACTCCGCCCCCCCCCCCTCCTATGTGACCAGAGACACCAACCTGGTTAGAATTTTGGCTCACGGACTTCGTGATTTAATAATAAGTATATAGGGGTATCTCCACAGAGAAATAGGAAAACAAAGTCTGCTGACCAGGGTCACGTGCTCTCACTTATTCCGATTTATGACCTTATGACCTTCAAAACTTTCAATAATTCCCGGACTAACCTTGGAAGGATCTTGGCAATTATATCATTCGAAATAAAATGTAAAACAACATAAGGGTTTCAAATTTCGTTAAAATCAGCCAAATAATTATGGTGTTATTGCCAGAAATTCCACGGCTAACGTTAGGAGGACTTGGACAATTATATCATTTTAAAGAGAATGTTAAACAACATAAGGGTTTCAAATTTTGTTAGAATCAGCCGAATAGTTATGATGTTATTGCTAAAACAAAATAATTGCCGGACTAACCTTGGGAGGACCTTGGCAATTGTATCATTCGAAAGAAAATTTAAAACAACATAAGTGTTCCAAATTTCGTTAGAATCGGCCAAATAGTTACAATGTTATTATCAAAACAATAAAAAGCAAGACGGGGACCGACGGACCGATCGACCGACCGACATAGTGAGATATAGAGTCACACGCGACTAAAAACGGATTGCATCCTCGTCACCCAACACAGCTCTAGTACATTATTAATTTATCTATACGTTAATCAGTCGGGAAGTAAATCTTTGCCATCAAAAATAATTAAGTCCCACAAATAAAATTAATAATAGTAAATAAGGAATACAAATTGGGGTGACGATCGGCTCTCATCACAGAGAAAAGTCTTTTTTAAGCATCTTTAAAAATAAACATTTGTGAATAAAATAATGACGACGTGATTGTTAGGGATAAAGTACGGTATCTCACTAAAACCAGGATGGCTGAATGCCTACCCGAGGTTACACGAAATAGTTCGTCCAAATTACCTATTGAAATGAGCTCATTCAGAAAGCTAGTGCGATTGACTCAATGTCAAAGGAGAACGCACTTTTATTCAGGTGGGGCGCAATCTCTCAGGCCTACTTGTCTCAATTACGCTCTCAAAGTATTCACAAGATCGCAATGATCGTAAATGAAAGTGAAAAAATAACATACCTGTAAACCAAACCTAAGTTAGGCAACCTTGCTGTACCATATGAATATAGCCATAATTAAAATTACAAATATAAATTACCAGGTAAAGACTTTATTTTGGTAAAATTACCCAATAGGAGATGAAACCTCTTAGTTAAACCGGCTATCCCCGGATGCAAATTTCCTAACTGAAAAGGACGCAATGACGTATTATCAGGAACAAATTCGAACAGAAAAAGAACAAATCTACATTTTCATGAAATACCTTTTAATTTTAATAAACTTCCACAGAATAATCTTTGAAACTTGCCTCTGATATTGTTCAAGTTTCATTTCATAGAACAGCGGCAAAAAGGCTGTGAAGAATTGTGAGGAGTGATTTTAAACTTTTGTGGGTGAGTTTGGTAAACGCTATTATATCCGAGTACCTTCGATCGTTTCATCTTGTTTATATATGTACGAGGGGCAGTCAATAAGTTTTGCAATTCGGATATAAGGAAACGAGATATGAGGAAAAGTGTTTTATTATTTTTCAGTGCACTTGCGCCACTTGTCCCTGAGGCTTCGAATTCCCGACAACTAGAAATCTGCCGACTGCTGTTCAATCCACTCCTGGACGGCGAGCTGGACATCTTCACCGCCCCCAAACCGGCATCCACGCAGTGCAGCCTTGAGCTGGAGGAATAAAAAGTAGTCGCTAGGGGCCAGATCTGGACTGTAGGCGGGATGGTTGAGCTCCTCGAATCTGCACTCGCGCAGGGCAGCTTGTGCAACTCTGGCATTGTGGACTTTGACGACGTTGAAGTCGATCATGGGGCGTGAGGTTTCTAGGGACCCAACGGGCAGAGACCTTGGCCATGGCCAAATTGCCGTGGATGATGTTGATAACACTTCCATGTGATATTCCAAGTTCTCGCTCGATTTCTTCGACCTTCACCCGTCGATTTTCGAGGATCATCCTCTCCACACGGGCCACATTATCCTCGTTGGTCACGTCTGACGGGCGTCATCTTCAAGGGACTCACGACCATGGCGGAACTCCCTATTCCAGCGAGCAATGGTTGCATAGGAAGGGGCGGTGTCGGTGCCCACTGCAACCATGCGTTCATGGATCTCTTTTGCATTCTTGCCTTCCTTGGTAAAATATTTGATCACTGCGCGGTGCTCAACCTTCTTCATTGTTGAACAATTTGTGACTGACGATCTGTGATCAGCTACTGCTTCTTAAATAGACGAGGCAGGAGTGTGCAGCTGCAGGTCCTGACTTGTCCTAACACCCCCACAAACAACCACCCCCCTTCCTCTGTTTTGCCCTACCGATTCGCAAAACTTATTGACCGCCCCTCGTATGTAATTCTTTCCTCCCCCCTCATTTTTCTCGCGTGTTGGAGAGAATTTGTGTTGCCTCATGTCGATTCATTCGCTTAGTGAGAATAGCTACGAAGACGCCTCAGCTGCAAAAACACTTACTAAGTGCTCGTTATTATTTTTACTATTTTTGCGTGATTGTCGGCGAGAAGTCCTTAGAAAAACTAAAGAAGTAACTACAGAATGAACACCAGAAAAGGTCTTTGGCTCTACTCAAGGCAGTCTGAGAAGCAAAAAGGTGAAAGATACAGCAAACAAACTATCTCAGAAGACTGACCATTTTAATAACTAACTTACAAATTAAGGAGGGCCCGAAAGATGACGTTAAATCTGATGTTAGCACGATAAAGCTGATACACATTTAGTTATATATGTATCAATTAAAATCGCGATTGTTTTTACTATTTTTACCTATGATTCATGTAGGGTTCTATTATAGCACTGAACAACTACTCACTCGTGCAGAAGAGAGGATAAGACAATCTTCTTCCACAGGACCTCACCTCCTAGCATTAAAAGGAATATAAAGACAAGAAAACAGAGGAATACGAGAATCACATTTTCACACATACCTTACAGGATATTAATTGCTGGCATAAGTTTATTATTAAATCAAATTTTCTTTATTGCGACCTCATCTGTTCTTTCATTGGACGTTTTCTTTTGTTCCTCCTACTAGCTAATATTTAAATTAAAAAAATACTCAAGTAAATTTTCAAACATACTCACGTATTTTCGGTTAATTAGGACATTCTATGTTAGTGTGATTCTATTACTAAAGATATTTTAAGCTATGGCCGTTTTTAATTGCTTGCTTACTAATTGGATTCAATTTGACGAGTCTTTGCCTTATTATCCATCTCGAAACAGCAATCTATGACACTGGTCTGCGCTATTTTCAAGGTGTGGTGATCTGAGCTTCATGTAACCTTATATCTATAATTGCCTAATGGGTTAGACTACATTACTTTGTTTACATAACCTGATTAGAATAGGTATGTTTACTTATATTGTTTCTCTTTTATTTTCAGACTGTATTGATGTTTTGTTAGTTGAATAAAGCCTAGAGAAAGCTATTGACGCTTTATCATGATTACCACAATTCATTCAACTAACAATCCCGCCAGTGCCGATCCAAAGGCTATACTGGTTCTTTAAATAAATAGTAGAAGCCCTAGCATAGCTTAACAAAAATAAAAACATGCTGCGTCTGATCTAAAGACGGATAAATTCCTGAGACCTGAACACCTGGATGTATCTCCCAACTCGCCTACTGCTGCACGAGAATGGAATCACTGGAATCATAATTTATCTGCATTCCTGGAATCCATCGCAAGCCTTAATCCTAACAAGCTGGATACATTGATCAATTTTACATTACAGAGTGTACTACCTATGATTCAGCTATAGATCTTTTCAAAAACCTCTCTATATCAAGCCCAAAAATGAAGCGTTCACGAGACATTTATTGGCTACTCGTAGGCAGCATGAAGGGAAGACAATAGATGAGTATCTACAAGACCTTCAGGTGCTCAGCAAGGATTTAAGGCTGCTACTGCTTCACAGAATCGGGATGACTACATAAGGGTTTCTTTCATCAATGGCTTGCTCTCCCATTTAGTCAGGCAACGATTGCTTGAAAACAAAACTTTGGAACTAAGTACTGAAGTTGAACAAGCCAGACACTCGATTTTGCTCAGAAGACCTCAGAGTCTTATTCTCGTTAAACTGTATCTGGTGTAAGTGCTGCTGCAACATCCGAGACTGCTCGCGCCGATGATGTGATCTGTGCTGCTGCAACATCAGAAACTGCTTATTCTGCTGAAAGAACCTGTGCTGCTGCCAATTTAAAGTCCCGATATTATTTCTGTGAGGGTCCCCGTCACAATAGTGGACAGGGCCCTGCAAGAAACGTCACTTGTCATAAGTGTAATAAGCAGGGGCACTTTGCTAAGGTGTGCCAGTCTACTACATTTTCTACTTCTGCATCCACTGAGTCTTATACACTGGCCGTAATCTCTGCTTCTTACTCGGTTTTTCTACGGCGAGCTACTGTGTATGTTTTGGTTGGTAATAATGAAGCGACCGCTCTTATCGAAACAGGGAGCTCTGAATCTTTCATCTCACATAGCTATGCCAAGAAGCACAAGTTTAAGGTTGTTCCAGCGACTGAAAGCGTATCTATGGCCTCTTCATCACTCACTTCTCCTGTGAAGGGACGCTGCGCTGTTGACATCAATTTGAATGATGAGTGTTACTACAATACAAGGCTTTCTGTGCTGCCAGACTTGTGCTGTGATGTGATTCTTGGTCAAGACTTTATAAGCCAGCACTCTAGTGTTACTGTGGACTTTGGCGGATTCAGGAAAGATCTAAATATCTCCAACCCTGCCACTTGCAGTGTACTGCCTGCTTTGGTGGATACACCTCGCCCCTTTTCAAGTCTTGCTCCTCATTGCAAACCCGTTGCGACAAAATCTCGGAGGTTTGGAGATGATGATAAGAATCTCATAAGGTCTGAAATTAGCAAGATGCTACATGATGGTTTATTGAGGAGAGCACATCTCCATGGAGGGCGCAAGTTTTTGTTGTGTCGAATGAGTGCCACCGAAAGAGATTAGTTGTTGACTATGGACAACCTATTAATAGATTCACTCGTTTGGATGCGTACCCTCTTCCAAGAATAGATGACCTTGTCACGGAACTGTCTCATTACAAGTACTACAGTTCACTGGACCTGAAAAGTGCTTATCACCAGATACCTATACGGGAAGAGGACAAGCCATATACTTCTTTTGAAGCAAATGGCAAGCTATATCAATTTGCGAAGAGTGCCATTTGGGGTTACGAACGGCGTTGCTTTCTTCCAAAGGACTATTGATAACATCATCGAGCAACATGATATGCATGGAACTTATGCTTATGTGGATAATATTGTCGTGGCAGGGAAAACCCAGCTGGAGCATGATGAGAACTTGGCGAAATTTCAAGAGGCTGCCTGGTTCCACAACCTTACCTTCAACACGACTAAGTCTGTCATTTCAAAAAAATCAATAGATTTTCTTGGTTACACAATAACCCACGGCTCTCTCAAACCAGATTCTGAACGTTTACGTCCATCAAAGGAATTACCGATCCCTAAAGACCGTACTTCCTTACTTCGTGTTATTAGTATGTTTCCTATTATTCGCAGTGGGTTTCCCGATTCTCTGACAAGATCAGACCTCTTGTTGCCACTGACACTTTTCCTCTGAGTCCAGAGGCCCTGAAAGACATCGATGA
>OZ018319.1:199570640-199877035 GCA_963969495.1 Ceratothoa steindachneri | reverse complement strand
AAGAATCGGGTTGCCTCAAGTGCTAAGCTCACTCAAGATTGGAAAGAAGTAGGTGTGAACAATTCAGCGTGAGGAGACTTTTCGACAAAGGTCTCAAGTGGAAAAGGGCTGCGAAGAAGCCTCATTTCACCAAAAAGAACCCTACGGATAGGCTCCACTTTTGTAGGAAATATACGAGTATAAAATAGACTGTTGAAGACTGGAGCAAAGTAATATTCTCTGATGAAATTCCCTTCTGCTTGCTTGGAGGTTCTGGAAGGTCCTTCGTTAAGACAAAAGGGAAGCGCTTTCACAAGTCCTGTATCGTGTCCATGATGAAACATCCAGACACTTTCCATGTGGCTGCTTCTCATCTAACGCAAAGAATACTAACAACTTTGCCCAATAATGCTGTTATAAACTAAAAATGGTACCAAAACCTGCTTCATCAGCACGTTTTCTCAACACTTCAGGACCAATTTGGAAATGATAACTATATTTTTCAGTATGATAGCGCATCTTGTCACAAAGTAAAACCAATAACAAAGTTCTTGGCTGAAAATAACATCAAACTTTTGTCACCTTTGCCCTGTAATTCGGCATATTTGAACCCAATAGAGAATTTGTGAGTGATAAAATAAAACTGGCGGTTGATAAACAGAAGCCGTCTAATTGTAAGCAATATGAAGAAATATCAGTCGGGATATGTTTACATATTTGGTCTCTAGCAAAACAAAATGAATTGGAGCAGTTCTGAAGAACAAAGACAATCATTTTAAATACTGATTGCGCACATCAATTGAATGTATTTAATATATATATATATATATATATATATATATATATATATATATATATATATATAATATATATATATATATATATACATATTACCACTATAGAAGACCAATTAGAGCGACCTTGAAGGCCAACGAAGGTCATCATTGGGGATAACATGACCTGGGGAGAAACATAGGCTACTCAGATTTGGCAAAAGTGGCGACACCTGGTTGTTAGATTAGGATAGGTTAGGTTCGAATTTTTCCCTTTCTAGGTTTGGGGGGACGAGTAATCGCGGCTATGAGTGGCACTTAAAACATCAACATTGCCCGTGAAAAAATTAAGGTTTGTCAGATGAATTATGCGCCCGCATTGTTAAAAAAACCGCGATAATACCTATTAGCAGCATGCCCGAGACTCGAATAATTTAGATATTTAGTTAAAACTCACGCCCATCTGCTTGAGGCGCGCTTTAAAGTGTGGCTGCCCGCCCACCTGCCCACCCACTCGCTTGCTCGCCCTGCCGCACTACTGTAATGTGAAAATCGTTCTCTGTTAGTCTTTCATGATACACTACTCCATTACTCGAAGTTAAAATAAACCTTATATTTTATACCTACTAACTTTTAATTGTGTAATTTAACTCAAGCAGAGAATTTAATGTGTTCAAGACAGTTTTTTATGCCCGGAAAACGCTGGGTATCTTTGCTAGTTTATTAATAAAATGGGTTTGGGCTTTAATTTTTTATATATTTGACCTTCAATCAAACTATGATACAAACATTATAAAGCAAAAGTCCTGACCTTTTGTTGGTTGGGAAATCTTGTGCTACGAGAACCTTGACGGGAGGGTTGCTTCGCTTCAATGGTTGATTTAACTTCTTCAGCTGCTGGTTGGGGAGCTTCTATTGTTTTTGCTTCATGATTTGTTAGTCACTTGCTGAAACAGTCTCCGTTTGCATAGGAGTTGTTTGTGGAGGCTGCATTTGTGTCCCCAGGACGTATTCAGAGGGAGGGATCTCGAGGAATTACATCCCTTGCATTCCTTTCTTCACAAGCATCTGGTTAAGCTAACTTTTGAAGGATCCCTGGTTCGTGAGGTTTGTTATGTGTGCATAGTATATGCAATATATAATCTTGGTAAATTGTTCGCTCTCAACTTTAAGATAAATTCACTGAGCTGTAGCCTCACTGATTGGTGCCTCTGCTATGTTGGCATAAGATCTGTTGGTTCTAGCCTCATTGTCTTCCTTCTTTTGCAGTTGCTTCTTCTTTATTGCTTCTTTTTTGACTGGACATGACAGCACCATGGCCCCGTAGTCACCATTGCAGTTCACGCATTTGCGTGTCCTGCTCCTACAGTCACGCCAGACGTTACCAACTTGACCGCATATAGAACATAAATCATGAGTTTGTGGACATCTCTTCGTGGTGAGCTGGTTGTATTTGCAGACCTTGAAAAATATCTGTACTTCGGTAAACTCTTTCCTTCCCATTTGGTCAGGGCATACCCTGACGTGAAAAAAAATAAGGACAAGCTCTGTCGCTTTTTGACCCATGCTGGTATCTTGGAAAATGACATTAAATATATGTGCATAGTCTTTAAACTTTATTACCTCTGATACATTGGCCCATTGGTGGTTCCTTTTTATCTCGTCGCTTGAGTGGTGTGCCACCCAGGAGTCTAACCGTCTTCAGAAAATGTTCCTGTGGGCTTGGATCTGGGGTTGGATTGGGGGGGTCAAGTTAATTTTATTCAGGATTTAGGTCGCTTTAGATGAGGCCACGAGTTTAGCCTCAGCCTCAGCCTCTTTCTGACATATTGCCGTGTAGTCAAATGTGGTATTTATTAGTCTAACTAAAGCGACACTTAGATCCCCATATAATTTGGCAAAGAACTTCCCACGGTCGGGTTTTTACCTTTCCGGGAGGGTCCTTAGACTTATACAAAGGGTGTCGCTCGTCATGTTGTCATTTTCTGTCCTTTTGTCCCTACCTATTTAGTGATGTGGAGTTAATAGTGGGAGAGCGGAACAGAAGGAAAAAAAGAATTTTTATATCCAATGCCACTTTACTTTGAGTCTGTGATGGGTGTTACTACCTTTTACTTGTTGTAGTCCGTTTTTGCACTTGCACTTAGTTTGGAGTTAATTTCGCACTTCACTTTCCATTGGAGTATAAACGTGAAGAAAATTTATTTAGCTTTGAATGTGGTTTCGCGAAAAACTTTTGGCCTTTCCACACTTGCGCTTTACTTTGCCGTCTTTGGCGAAGAGTACATACTAGTGAGAAGTGAATATAACAATCAATCTTAGCAGTCACTGTAAAGCAATTAGTGACACCACCTGCTTCTTATAGCACCCTGGGGAACGCCAGGGTCACTACCAGAGAAGATCAAGTTTTAGTCACCTGTTTCCTTCAGATATACAATGATCCAATCGAAACCGTAACCTACTACTTTGATCTCGCTGTTATTAGCAGGAAAAGGGGAATTATCAATAATTTCTTTCGGTATCTACGCGAAGGACTTGGCCACGGATGCGGGGTCCGAGATTACAGCTCCATTCTCCTGGAGAGTGGAAGGGGGCTCCTGCGACAGCTTGCCCCGAAACCTTTTGACTCGTTTCCACCCTTCTGCTAGAGGTGACTTTCCCGTTAAGTCAAGACACGTATGCCCACCAGGAAGAACGGCGAGTGTGCTTCGAAACATACCGGAACCTAGCCTTAGCTCGATGAAATTCCCTTATAGTGAAATCGTACGGGCTGCGATTATAGCGCATGTCGTCAGAACGCTTCTGTTTGAGGGCCGTCTCACACTCGCCTGACCACCACAGAAAATATCAGCGTGCAAAACAGCCATTCGTCCTAGGAATAGTAGTTAGGACCACGGCGATGAAGTTGCCGGAGAAGAACTCAACGGGCTTATCTACCTTCCTAAACTCCTCGACTTAGGCAGAGAAATCATTCATTTCCTAAACTTTGGACCACCGCGCCCGTACCGAGCACCACTGGGGTGGGTTCTAAGGCGAGAGCAGCCCAGAAAATGATATTTGAATGGGAAAGTGGTCACTATCATGGAGGTCATCGACTACCCCCTTCCCCCCCTTACCTCAAATCAGGGTGTGCATCCGGAGAACACAAAGATAGATCAAGAAAGGAAAATGAAGCGGTTCTCGGGAAGTGATGCGTAAACTCATCCACATTCGGATACCCTATCTTCAGCTCGTCGATCAAGTTAGCAAGGACCTGACTCTAAGGATTGATTGAGTAGTATCCACAGAGGGGGAGTCTACCGTTCAAATTTCTTAGCAGTAAAAAGGTCCCTGGCAACCCTGCCATGATGCGGTGGAAGTCCTCCGCGTCGAAGTGTGCTAACGGTGGAATTTACGCAGAAATTGCAGTATACCTGATATTCAGCTGTTGCTCCATTGCTACTGCCTGAAAAGTATTTATAGAAAATAGAACAACGGAGACAGCATGCCGTGTGTAAATTTCGCATCATTCTGCCAGAACCCCATCCCATGGTTGTTGATTAATTAAGTTCTTATACCCCGGAAGAGTGGGCATGAAGCATGCGCCCAGCATGGTCTCCTGCGAAAAGATAGCTAACGAGGAACGGGAGAAAATGAGCCTCCTCAACTCTTCCCAATTGGCACGGAGTCAAAGGTAATTCGAATGAGAAAATATGCCCTCCAGGACTAGCTAGTAAGAGATGGAGATGGCGGAGGCCTCTTCGATGAGAAGACGCTCACGGGAATATCCTTACGTTTCCGAAAGGCAGAACAGCGGCCATGGTTAGGCCAGCAAGGTGCTGTCGCATTCGAGGACTTATCAGGGAAGCTTAGGATCGCTATGCCAGTCTTTTCCTCCCTCCGCTTCGAAACCTTCGGCGGGCGAGGAGGACACGGAGATGAGATTCCTTCTTTTGGAGGATCCACCTTCTCCGAGTCCCAGCCTTGGGTGGGGGCGTAGGAGCTAATACTCCTTTGATGCTGTTCTCCTCTTAGGAGTCATCTTTAAAAATCCCAAAGACGGCCTCACGACCACATTCAAGGGTGTTGTCTCCTGTGTGTCTAACGATTCGGTCGAGGCGCGCAGCTGTTTCACCATACGGGAAGCGGTCATGCTAGGGGCAGTGAGGGGGAGTCGTGCTTTTAGTCGAGGCTGAGTGTGAATCTTTTGTGCCACCAGCTCTACCAGTGTAGCGCTCGGAGTGAGTATAACCCAAAGAAAGGTTCAGAATGGGCGCGGAAACAACCGTGCTCGTAGGCCTGGAGGGGCCAGGAACAGAGCCTGTCTTTTTTTACATTGAGGCATAAACGTCCTAGGCAGCGCCGAGCGCGCCAGGACTAAGTCCTTAGCCTTGCGTAATGAGAGGTGATCCGTAGCTTGAACAGCCAAGATTTCTTTCTCCAGTAGATCTGCAATAAATTCCTTCGAAGAATCAGGTTGCGGTTCTCTGCAATTGACACACTTAGCTATACACGATAGGGACTTATCGTGTACCTCATTGGAGCAACTTACATAGGCTTCGGGTAAACAATAATTTTCACGTCTACAGGAGTGCTTTGTATGGCAAAAGCGATGGTAGTAGCAGAACCTTCCCGGCATTGGCACGAATGCCTTCACGCGGTACTGATACCAACCGGCACGCCCCGAATTAGGGAGCCTGTCACGGTCGAGCGTTACGAAGAGTGTAGAGGTGATTCTCAAGGCTCCTCCCTGTTTTCTCATCATACGTTCGACCTTGGACGCTCCATTGTCGGCCAATTTTAACGTGATTTCAGCAATGTAGTAGTCAACGAGTCTCTCGCGTATACCACTCCTTTCACCGGCGTGCCATTCGTGTCCGATGGCACTAATTATGGCAGCCTCGGTAGGATTCGACGTATTCGCCAGAAGGCTCTAGTCCAAAAACAGGTTACCGATCAAACTAGCCAATGCTCTCCTCCGATGGATTATGCTTTCCTTGGCCAACATGGTTCTGCTACCAGTGGAGGGAATAACCAGAAAGCGTTTAATGAGAGCGAACTCGAAAACGCCAGAATGAGTGGCCCAACGTAATCAAGGCTCCACTCAGCGTAGTTGTGACTTTAGTCTTGGTCTGGGACCCCCCACTCAGGAAAACCTCGGGACCGGATGTGCAGATCTTGGCCTGGTTGCTTGTCAAAACAGCAGTGGACCTGTTCGTCCTCAGAACTCCCAAGGAGCGAGAGGAACCATTAGTCCTCTTTGTCTATCTCATAAGAGTACGAAAGTATGCCCCGCAACCAGAATCTCTATGGATAGAGGAACAGGTTTGGAAAGGGGTAAGATGGTATGCAATAAATAGAGTGAGATATAGGCGGGTCCACTAACGAGTAGGGTGGATGATCAGCTATTATTATCATACCCTGGCGCTAGGTGATCCCAGGATGGCATGCAGTCCACCAAGGCACCAGGGATACCGGACCGAACTCTGTCCAGGCGGGACCACTCTCTCTGGTAGAAAGTGCGGGTAAAAAAGGTTGAGGGGATAGCCTTAATGATAATAATAAATAATAATAATATTATTAAGTAATAATAATAACTAATACTAGTGATTAATCCTACTACTAATAATAAATAATTATAGTACATAATGATAATGATACAAAGTAATAATATTACACAATAATTATAATGCTAATAAATATATAAATAATACTAAATAATAATAAGAATATAATAACAATACTAATGATAATAATAATACCCAAATATAATAATAATAATAATAATAATAATAATAAAATAAAGTGATGCTCAGAGGGGGCGAAGGAAAAGCGCACCAACAACTTTCACAGGAGCCATCAAACAGTTTAGTTAACCATCCAGTAACGACGGGGCTTTCCTAATTTGCACTCAGGCCGGAAGGATGTGCAATTCCTGTAGGTACCAAAGGTAATAGGTTACACAGGGTACCTACCTGCGGGGGTGGGGGTAATTGGCTATCAGCTCGTTTGCTTGATTTATTTTTCTGGCGAGAAATCTGCAACCTGCAGCTATCAAGCATTTCATAGGCTGGCCTTACGCCACCGACGGCATGGCACTGTCCCTTTGCACAAGGCATTGCAATCTGTTCTATTAGCAATTTTAATGAGGGTTAACAACTTTCAAGCTCCTTCTCACGTGGCTAGGGTGGGGAAGAGTTTATTTGCGTAATTGCAACTCAAGTGACTCGGAACCTTACACAAAGCGGTGGCGGTTGAAAAAAAAAACTTCCATATACCCGCCGCCAATCTCGCAGGGGAGGGTTCTCTCGACATTTAAACCGCGATAGCAATAAGACCGCCTCACCCAGACACCAACGAGGACGGATCGGGCAAAGAGTTACTAAGGAAAGAACTGTGAATAAAATAGTGAAAATAACGAAAGATATATAGCAGCTGGTCCTCCTACAGGCATTGAGGCCAGAAGGGTGTACAATTGTAGGCAGTGGGAGGCAGGAAGGCATATCGTTCCTCCGGGTTTCCGTTGTACCAGGGGTATTATTACCCTGGTCACAATAGACACTCCGTTACGAGGGGTAAGAGAAAACGTAGAAAGATCCTGACCCACTAGGTTCTCTCGGGGCACTGGGATCGGTAGGGCGTGCCGCTCCTCCAGGTTATATGCAGTTCTAGCAGGGGCCCTGACCCCTGTTACACCATCCATCCCCCTTGCAGGGCGACCAATCTTGCCAATTCATATAAGCAATTTTATAATTTATATTGTGAAATAACGATCCCTTTTTTGTCCTAAATTAATACAAGATTACTACGATTCTAGAATCGAAATTATCTACGTAAATTTAGCATTCTGGAACATGTCTCGAGAATGAAAAATACCATATGAAGAGTGAAGGTACGGATTTTTGTTATCGTGTAACGATGAAAGAAATCCTCCCAGAATAAATGGGAATATTGAAGAGTGAAGTACAGTGAGGGAAGATGGGGATGAGTGGCGTGGGGGGGGGTTTCATTCGGCGGATTGAGAAATATTGGGAATCAGAGCGACGAGAAAGCGAGAAGAGAAGAGCAGCGAGAAACAAGTGTCTAGTGATGATCCTTACAGACCGGGCGGCCAAACCCACACGTTTCACGGACCCCAAAACTCTTAGGTGACGGAATGGCACATAATTCAAAAAATTTTTTAATAATAATAACAATATAAATAATAATGCCATATTAGAAATAACAGAAACCACCTCTATCTACACACATCACTAGGTAAGAGCGAAACGTTTATGGGCTGCTTTCGATGACTCAAAAATGTCACTAGATTATTTAAACTTCATGATACTACTTCTAAATGTTATTAAATCAATATTCACTTACGAATAACCTGCAGATGAGATGAAAAGGGAATCTCGAAAACACCGTACGCAACCACTTGAGGAGAGAAACCGGAGTCTCGTATGAGATGTGCCTCCGGCTCGTATTGCTCGAATCAGAAATCAGGGGAAAATCAACTGATTTGGGATTGATAAGGATTCCTTGGGTTTTTAAGAATATTGAGAGCACTCGTAAGTAGAGGATCTCCTCAATATTATCACTATACTGCTAATGAAAAACACAACATGAGAAAAGAATTATTCACAAACAAGTTCCTCTGGCGACTGAAGGGTCAACTTGCTCGAACGTCGGTGCCTCGGTGACAAATGTTGTTGGTAATTGGACTGTGGCGTTTCATGGCCTGCCTGTCCTCCCCCTTTAATTATAGACGCAATGAAACTATCTATGTTAAAAGTCGCTCCAGTCGATTCAGGAGCAGAAAGAATGGTTTTTTTAGACCCCTTTTTGCGTCTTGTCAATAATTGCTGTTTCTGCCAAAGACTGGTGGAATATCGCGAGACTTACATAACAACTGCACCTTCAACTCCATAATCAATATATCTTTTTTTGATATCGATACTCTTTTTTCATACATTCAATTATTTTTTATTATAGATCAATGTATATTGGGATGTGTGCTTGAGGCTGAGATTAACGGCATGGACCAATAAAAGTGGAAAATGCACAATACCGTCAAGTGAGTCCTGTAGGATCAGCGACCAATAAAAAATATGATCCGTAATTCATTCTGAAAAAATAGTTGAAACTAACCGAGGATCGCAACTTGAAGCCATCCTTGGAAAAGGGGGTGAGGGTGAAAGAGGAGCTATGTGAAAGTTCCAGATTCCAAGAGTGGTGGAGTTGTGATTGCTTAGGTGTCCTTCGGGGGAGGACGCGGTTCGATCGGAGGTGACATCTCGAAGGAAGAGGTCAACCGCGGATGTCCTCCCTCATGAGGACGAAGGAGGGCCTTGCTCGCGCACAGAGGCACAAATCTCTTACGTTCTTACTCACTCGGGTGGTGGTGAAGAAGGTGAAGGCTGCACTAGCCCCCTACTCTATGAGGGGGAGGGGTAGGTGGTTACACGGACCGTTCACAGAGCGATAAATAGATAGTGAGTTAGACTCACGCTCAAGGTAGGGCCCCGCGCATAATGGGGTTCCATTTGCCCCTCGAAAGCTTCCCCGTCGACGGATGACTACCCCTGTCTCAGCTCTCTTGCGCACATTATGTGGTGGGGGCTGGAAATGAGGGTGGGGAAGGGCTATGGCGTATCGAGTGGCAACCGCATTTGAGAGAAGTTAAACCACTTCAGGTGTGGTTACTCTCAGGGTGGGTTTTTAGTTTAGTTCGGGACAACTCCTCTGCTGCTTCCAGCGGCAAATCCCAGATCCCCCCCCCCCCTCACTAAGAGGGTGGGGTAGCATTGAAAACGCAATGAATGATCGATTAAGAATTTTGTGTAATCCGAAGAGGACCCGGGTGCCTTGTTGAGGAAGAAGATGCTCGAGTCTGAGATCCCCGCCAAGGGTTGTCAGGCGTAGCATGGGAAACCATGACACTTGTAGTAATTCGCGCCCTTCAGGCCCCAACGCCTGAAACTGGATCTTCTGCGATTGGTTATATCAGCCTCACATTTTCATTTCGTCTAGATTCACTTTCTTTACATACTCACATCCTTACATACAAGCCTTTTGGCCGCGATACCCTCGTTGTTCGTAGCTTCTTAGTTTATGCAAGTAACATTAATTGAGTCAGAGGGAGAAGGGGGAGAGGGGGAGAGGGAGAGAGAGGGACAATGGAAAGACTTTTAGAGGAGGTGGAGAAGGAGGAAGAGGAGGAGGAAGAGAAGGAGGAGGATCGAGGGAGGAAACTTCCTCGACGAATTTCCTCAGCTCCGTTTCCTTATTGAACTCCGGGATTCGAGGGTGGCCAGCGCAAGGGGGGCGCTCGCGATCGGCGTGACAGTCATCTCCACTCCCCCTCTTAACAATGCAGAAGGGGGGAGGGACTGGGAGACACTGGCTGGGAGATACGTATGACAACGTTACACCCCCCCCCCCCCCGCCTATCAAAGTCCCAACCTCTTCTTTTTATTACACATATCTATATTCACCCACTAGTGACGCGTACACACATCCATACACACGTACACAAACATCTCTATACAAAACACGAGTACATGCATCCATACACTCAATGCACACAAATCACACACGAATACAAGCACCCATACACAGCCATACGCATACACAAACACTTACCACTCACGCATAAACATCTAGAATCACCTCTTTCACGCATACACACCCACCACTCACACATACACACGCATACACAAATCTCTACACACACTCCAGACACGCATATACACATCTATAAACACATTCCAGACACGATTACAAATATTAATACACACACCATACACATATACATAAATGCAATACTACATCTAAAAACCCTCACCACACACGCATGCACACATCTATACAAAACCACCACAGACGCATATACATGTTTATACACAGCCACCACATACGCAAATATACATACACTCAAACACACTAATACATACACACACACACACACACACACACATATATATATATATATATATATATATATATATATATATATATATATATATATATATATACCTAACACACACATCTACATACACCCCACATACAAATACTCACTTCAATACACATCTACTACATACGTATGCACAAATATATACACACAATACACACATATACCTATTCTACATACATACATACCGAACACACACACATACACCTATTACACATGAAGTCATACCTACCACACACGCATACACCCATTACTCATACATACACACATCTATACACCACACCCGCATATACAGATCTATACACACCCACCAAACATGCAAATACACATCCTTACACATATCCATACAAACATTCACATCTGTGCACACCCTACATATGTATACACACATCTATATACAACAACCACACATGCATACACTCATCTATACACACTTCACACACGCATGCACATGTCAATACACACGCATCACACACCTATACACACATATATACACAACCACCACACACGTATTCACACACACACACACACACACACACACACATATATATATATATATATATATATATATATATATATATATATACTCGTTATGCAGGTATTTACAAATCTATACACAACACTCAAACACGCATACACATCTATACACACCGCACACATAATTATCCACCACACATACATACACAAATCAATACACACCACATACGCATACCTACATCGCTACATACACCATATGCATGCACATTTATACACAAGCACCACATAACACTTATACACATCTATACACATCCACCACACACCCATCCACACGTCTATACACACTTATTCACATATATACACAAGCATCACACACGCATACATACATTTATACACATACCCCTACACGCATACATACCCATACACATCTACTCTCACACCCTACACGCGCATTCACACATCTATACACACACCAATGGATTTAAAAAAAAATTAGATTTCATCTTTAACATAAAAAATAGATTTGTGCGCAAATAATACAAAAAGATCTGTTATTGGCATTACACAACAGCAATCGGCCAACCGATGGCATTAAGCTGCCATATTTTGAGTAAGTGACCTCCTATACACAGGGCCGGACTTACCTATACGCCAATTACGCCATAGCGTAGGTCCCCAACAAATGAAGGGCATACAAAACCTGATAGACCCGACCTATAATGGGGCCCCACGTTATGGGAAATGCCTGTAGCCTTTAGATTGTCAAGTTGCCAATTACTATAATTATAATACTGTTTTAAAGGCTGATGAAACTCTAACTTCTGATTAAACTCTACTACTGTCACTCTAAACTGTAATATATCATTTTTTACCTTTCTCTCTGGGAAAGCCGGTCCCGATGCGAGAGTGACGGTCCCGTCCAGTAGTCTCCCCAGCAAGAGGAAATATTTATTGTGTTCCAGTCAACAGCAGGGATTTGTATTTAAAATATTTGTATTTTGGAAGATTCCCAAATGAATATTTGTTTTATGAAATTATTGTTATTAGACTACTTGTATAAAAGGTAACACCTCATAACTTCGTAAGTATTGCACCCTTCTCTATTTTGTATTTATTTATTGTTTTTACCCCGTGAAAGGTTTTATTAATTATACCATAGGAAAGTGAGGAAACCTAAACTAGACCACCCCAGCTTAACCTAACCCAAGTACCAACCTAACCTATCCTAACCTAACTTAACTAGGTTAGCTGGTTAGGGTTAGGTTAGGTTGGTTAGATTAGGTTCATCTGAATTGGGTTAGGTTAGTTAGGGTAGGCTAGGCTGGGGTTGTCTAGGTTTCTTCAACATTTAATTTTCCTAGACTAATTAAAAGTTAGGTTAGGTTAAAACGAGGAAATGTGTTAATTTTAAAAGAAGGGACTATAATTCATCAATTTTTGTACAGTCACGCTACTAAGTGTTGTCCCATACTATTCAAAACTGTACTGACACTATATAAGGAACAGAGTTAAATATTAAAGTATTTTAGATAAATAGCAGAAGTATTAGAAATTTAAAAATAAAACTCTTATCTTATATAACTGCGGAGAGTTTAGATATTGTTTGTATTACTGAGACTTGGGTGAGTCAGTTAAATAAGGATAATAAGAAGGAGTTTGAAATTAATGGGTATAGTTTATTTACTTTGTCACTAATGGTTTCAATGGCTGGAGCAACTTGGGCAAGATACTGAAATTCCATGAAAACAGTGCAGAACGCAGACTCTCTGTTCAGTCCTGGTTATTACGATCCAGAGAGAAAAAATGTATCGATGTAAAGTTTTGTAAGCAGCTGAAAGAAGAAAGAAACTATTACCAAGCAGTACTCCGCAGAACCATTGAAGTCATAAAGTTCTTGGCTCAACGTGGACTAGCATTCCGTGGAGATGAAAAGTGTTTGGATCCTCTAGAAATGGAAATTAGATGGGAATTTTGGAATTGATTGCAAAGTTTGATCCTTTTCTTCCAGAACATATTTCTCGTTAGGGAAACAAAGGAAGTGAGACAAGTTATCCTTCTTCAGAATATGCAATGAACCCATTGAACAAATGGGTAAAGATTTGTTGTCAACTATATGTGATGAAGTTCATGAAACTAAATGCTTTTCCATATGTATCGATTCAACACCTGATGTCAGCCATATTGATCAACTGACTGTCATTGTACGTAACATCAATAAGAGTGGATGTACTGTAGAGAGATTCATGAAGTTTCTTGCCATTCTCAGCTCTTCAGGTGAAAGTCTTCAACAAAATGTACTCAAAACTATCGATGAAATGATTCTTTCCCTTAATGACTACAGAGATCAAAGTTATGATAACGCTGCAAATTTGTTATAGAAATATGTGTGTTTACAAGCAAGAATTAAGGAAATAAATCCATTAGCAGATTATATTCCATGTGCAGCACATTCTTTAAATCTAGTTGGGATTGCCAATGTCAACTGTTGCCTGGAAACTTGCACTTTCTTTGGGCGCGTGCAGGAATTATATGCATATTCAGTTGTATCAACAAAGCGTTGGAATTTACTAACGGAGGGATTGTCACCTAATGAAAATGGGAGAATTCTAACCCTAAGATCATTATTATCCACACGTTGCCATTTACATTCTGAATTAGTGAAAACACTTAACATAATTTACTCTAAAGTCTATGCTATGTTAAATGAAATTGCAGACAATCAAGAAGTAAAAGAAGATGCTCGACTTCATGCATCAGTGTTTATGTGCCTTCTTGAAAATGCATTTATGTGTGTTCTTTGGAACAAGATCTTACAGCGCTTTCAGAAAGCTAGTACTCTTCTCCAAAGCACAAATATTGATAACAACATGGTGTATCATTGTTTCTATCACTTGAAAGTTTTGTTGTTGAGCTTCGTGATCATTTTGATGGACTGGAGAATGAAGCAAAGAATATCATGGAAAGTGTTGAACAAGTATTTGTATCGGAAAAGGGACGAAACAAGACGACGGCGTCAAACTGATCATTCTGCTGAACCTGATGCAGATCTTCAAGGTGCACAAAAATTCAGTGTACAGAGTTTTGTTGTCATCATTGATAAGCTACTTGCAAAATTATCTCAACGTCGACAGGCTTATCACCAGATATCCGACAACTTTGCCTTTATCAAGACATTGAGAGAGAATGATGCTGCACAGCTGATAGTTGATATATCCAGCTTGGTACCCCACAGCGAGGATGAATTTGTAACTTTCTCAGAATTTGTAACCCATCTTAAGTTGGATCGTGATTCTCATGTCCTTTTGAAATAATTGAGGAAGAATCCAGTTGTAGATTCAACATTTGACAATGTTTCAACTGCTCTGCGATTGTTTTTATCATTGACAGTCACAGTCTGTGAAGGTGAACGGTCATTTTCCAAACTCTCTTTGATAAAAAAACAGATTCCGTTCAACAATGACACAAAAGCAACTGAATGCATTATCTGTGATGTTAAGTGAAAATGATGACACCTCCTCAATGACATTTGAAACGATCAGTGAACGGTTTTCACAGGAAAAAACAAGAAAACGGTCATTGGTGTATCTATATTTATGTATATATGTATGTATGCTCCTGCCATATTCCAAGTTCAGGAGTTATCGCAAGTTATTTCCTTGTGATTAAAGAACCATTACTTACCCTTTTCATTCAAAATTAGGTTATCCATGGCACAGTTTCATGTAATACAAAGTTAGATTGATAACCAGTGTAACAACAGTATTCGAGAATGGATCGTAATATTGTACTATATAGTTAACTGTCGTTGTGGTATTATGCTTAAGGCGCGCTGTGTGCTGTAGCCTATGAGGTGCCCCAGCTTCGATCCCATGACTATCACAAGCAAACTTTAATTTCATGCAATTAATTTCTTTCTATGATGATTTAATTTTAATTTGTGTGTTGAAGTTAAAAACTAATAGTATATAATACTGTAAGTACTGTATTTCCAAGCGCAGTATAACTTGAGAATAAAAGATGATAACCTCTGTATGAATATACTGTACCATTAATTCTTTCGGGATATTTCAATAAAACACCAAATTGTTCAGATCTTGCATAACTTATTTAAGGGGAGGAGGCCCAAAACTGTGGGTGGGGTAGGGCCCACTGTAAGCTAAGTAGATTTGCATCCACATTGGAGCGAAAGTAGAACAGAAACTTTGATGCATTGTCTACTTGTGTGAAGACTGGTTACCTTCAAAGTTACGATGATTGCTTTCTGATAAAGTAAGTGCTACATAAATGAAATTATTGCTAAGAATATTTAATCTAAAAGAACCTTCTCCTGGATGGTTACGACATCGGAGGAGACGTGTGCAGGTGTGCCAAAGAAGGCTGTAGGATGTCCAATTGTATTCACTTACACCAAGGAGAGGCAATGCGAAAAGTAATTTCCTAATGAGAGGCTGACTGTGAAAAAAGTACAAGTATTGTATCGTGGGCGTCTGGTGATACGTCTGAGGGGTGGACAGCTCAGAGCCCTGTATTTTGCCTTCAGTGAAGCATTCTGAATGTGATCATGTATCGGACAATTTCTCATCCAACGGCTTTTTTACATTTCATCCTGAGAGCTCTCATATGAAAGAGTACTTACTATACGAATATCCGCAAAGAGTGACGCTACTAACGAACCTAAAGAATCATGGCAATTTTGGTGGTGATTCGTGTCTATTCAGCATAACAGAGATCCTTGTCATAAGGCATAAGTGGTAACGAAATCGGCCGAAACCAACGTATTTTAATATTGAGTCCTTTGCTCTTAAACTTAGCACATCTGAGAGAGGGCATATGGAAGATCCTCACGTCATTAAGGCAGGCCTGGAAACCCCTCCCTGATAATTTGATCAAGTCGATATCCATCTATTTTCTATACTTAAAAGAAATGAAAGATTATATTCTTTTTGAATGATCTATAATAAAAAAACTAGAGAAACTACTACTTCTTATACTCAAACCATTCAAGACTCTAATGATACCTAACGCCCCCCCCCCCGGCAAAAAAATATCTCTTTGCTTTGTGTGTGAAAACAATATCTGAGCTAGAGTCACAGGTAACTTGGATCGTTGAGAATTTGGCTTGGTTTCCTTTGTTTATGCTAAGTATCTTTCAGGAGAACCTGGAACGCTCATTTTTATGGTTCCATTGTGGCTGGGTGACCTTGAAAATCTACTCGGCCAAGCAAAGGGAGGGGGTCAGGAAGGGGGTGAAAGTGGATAATATTCTTCTATCAGCGAATCACAGGCGATGAAATACAGTGTGCTATTTTTTTTTTTTTTATCCTGTACGCGTATCAGTTACCTCTTTGGATGGTACCTTCTTCCCTCTAGAATTTTCAGGTTTCTCCTTTTTGGCTTGTAAACGACGATATCGAATTAACAACAGGAGCTTAGGTTTTTTAAGGGATTAAAAGGACTTTGGCATTTTCCCCAAGCGGAAATTTCCTCTGCGGTGACACGAGCCTTGAAAGGACCAAACTCCATTC
The DNA here is from genome assembly GCA_963969495.1 of Ceratothoa steindachneri. Taxonomy (NCBI): domain Eukaryota; kingdom Metazoa; phylum Arthropoda; class Malacostraca; order Isopoda; family Cymothoidae; genus Ceratothoa; species Ceratothoa steindachneri. The sequence goes on along the minus strand of OZ018319.1, from coordinate 199,860,347 downwards.
AACCAAATTAATGAACCAACTGGTGCTCGTCGCTGATTTCAGGCTACAAGGTGAAGAAGGAGTTGATGGGCTGAGAAAATTTAAATATGGCCTCCTTTACGCCCCTTTGCAGTTTAGAGACACACATACCCACATTACATAATCAACTATCAAATTACCTTTCATGTTCAAAACTAAACGGCTCCACTCTTGCCTTAAGTCGTAGTCCTGATAGTAGCGAGTCTTCTATCCCTCACAATCATTCTGAAAGCTCCCCGTGGCTAATTCTTGGACCTTGGGAACTTCCAATAGGGACAATTGCTAGGGGCAGAACTCACTAGAGGAGGTAGAACCCCACTAGGGCTTGATCTTGTAAAGTGGGGAAAGTTTGTCCCATTTGTATGGGATACAGCAACGATGGGAAATAAAGATAGAAACTATATTGGGGACCCTTTTACGGCTAAGGGAAAGCAGAAGAGAAAAGGGGAGGGAAAACAATGGACAGAGAACTGAAAATCCCCCCCCCCCAAAAAAAAACAACTTATGAAAACATCTCAGTTCAACACAAACAGCCAGAAACACATTGACCTTCCCCCAATCCCCAATAAGAGGAATTTCCTCTCCACCGTGGTAGATAAGCCTCACCCGGACGGTGTTGTTGACCGTAGCAAGTTCCGAATACAATGGATCCCAAAGCTCCGGTTTTAGAATAAAATCGATTCCTGTTGACAGAAAACGCATATGTGTTTTCTCTCAATGGAGCTTTGCTAAAAAAAATAATGCCGTAAGAACCACTGAAGTGATCCAAAGAAGAACATAAGAAAAAGTAAGTATGAAATTGCGCTGATTCGTATGCATGTGTGTGTGAGAGAGAGAAGGTTGCTAACAAGCGTATATTATGAGTTTTTAAAATGAAGAAGTGCAAGTAAACGACCACAGTGACAGGTTGCAGTCATTCAGCGGACCCAATAGATGAACAGCTTTAAATTCCACGGAACCAGGATCTGAGGAAATGTGCGTGGGTGTGGGTGTGGATGTGTATGCCCGCGCGCGTGTGTGTGATAGATTTTATATAGGAAAAGCGAGATTCATACTGAGGCACGCCAGCTTTATCCAGTATAGCAATGTAGCGAGGTAAAAAAGTAAATTAAAAGATATTGGAAGGCTCGATCGTTCCCATACAATTTAGCCAAGATGAGATAGATTTCTAGGAGAAAAGAAAGGACGAGAGAGAGAGAAGACAGGAAAAGATGTATCCACCCCTATTTTGTTCTATGCAGGAAACACACAAAGCTAACTCAAGAAAATTGGTGACGAGGAGGTATGCAATAGATTATTTGCAAGAAATGCAAAGGACTCCTACAGAAGCGGAAGACCAGTGAGAGAACTTGAAATTCACTCTGAGGGGGCAAAACGTACATGGGAGTACATAGAGATAAAACAAAGAAATTAAGAGAAGAAGAGCAAAATATGAACAGCGAACGGGAGGCCAAACTTAGCCGAGCAGAAGTATAAAAAGCCCGTGACTTATAATAGGGACTTGGAATACCTTTCAAGGGAAATATTGCGTGTACTTTCTGGGATCTCATCACTGTCACAAAATACTCTCCTCTTTCTGCTTATTCCCAAATTTGACTTCCTACGCGTGAATATGTCTTTGTTGGGTATCAACTTTTCATTTAAATTCTGAAAAAAAATGCACGGAGTAAATAGGGAATATGTTAGTAAGGTTAGGTTAGGTTAAGGAGAAACCTACGGAAAGGATCCTGAATAGTGGTCTTTGTTAGAGTTTGACCTTGAATAGTTCCACCTAGGATAACAGAAAGAAGCTGAAGAGATTTCACTTATTGATGTCGAAATTGTCGCAAGGGTCACGCCTGACGCAGCTTGCTCTCGTATTATTAATAGGCATCCCTCCATCCTCGGCCCAGCAAGACTGGGTTGGGAATGGCACCGATAAAACTTCTAATCGAAAGATATTCTGGTTATCGAAAAGTAGACACCGCAGCTTTTTCCCGCCAACGATAATGCGGGAAAAAATTGTCAACCTATTTCTACAAGACTAACACCAGAATAATCATATTAAAAATATTATTATATATATATATATATATATATATATATATATATATATATATATATATATATATATATAAACCTTTTCGCTACCTCAATCTTCACCTCCACTTTCTTTAAGGATCTCTCCCATGGACTGCGGGAGATGCCTCATTAGTCTTCACTTTAAGATTTGATTAAAAAACAACTAACACACAAAGATGATTCTATGATCAAAATTCCGATTAATGTGCGATTACTTTCGGCCATATGAAAATAGAGTGCAGTTGCCTCCGCCCCCCCTCCCTCCCCCACACACCGATTTATAAAGCCACATTCAATGTTATTTATTTTATTGTAATCATGTGAAGAATTGAATTTAATGAAATTCGACTTAATATTATTATTTCCGCCCTATTAATATATAAAGTAGTTTTGTTTTCCTCTTCTCTTGAAACCAAAACTACCAAATATCCCGCTATTTATACATGGTAAGATACACTATTATAATCATCCACAAAAAAACAGTTCATGATTGGTTAAGATAGATATATCTTATATAAAGTGCTGCATATTGTTAAAATTACAGATAGTAACATAACTACAAATACAAGTTATGTGGTGGAAAAATATTTTCGATCGTTGATTTCCCTCCCTTCCCTTCCATTTTCGTCTATCAGGCCTTCATTCGTCTGTCTACCACTTTATGTTTAAGTAAAAAACTATAAAAAGTGTAGCATCTCGTAAATCATTCCATTTCTGAACATTCCTTGAAGATGACCTGCCACGGTCGAAAGACGTCTAAGAATAAAATATATGTCTTTTGTGAGTGTTCTTTCTCGCCTCACAGAATCAGTCAAAGATATTTGTTAGAAGAATAAAGAGAATACAAGTTAAAGTTGTCATTGTTATAGACTTCAACAGTATATATATATATATATATATATATATATATATATATATATATATATATCATGGGCAGTATATTTTCATTATAGCATGTTTTATTAAAAGCGACCGCTACTTTCGAATTAATAATTATTTTTTTAATCTTCTCGATTTGTCTTATATTCGCCTTTTCTTCATTGTTTAACCTGTGGATAAGCGTACCGAAGTTAATCGGAGACTGATGTTTGTTATTTTGCCAAAGGTAGAAGTAAATTAATGTAATTTAGCACGTTCTTTAATTTAACTGACGCGTTTCGATACATCGAGTACCATCTTCAGAGTTACAATGGAGAATTATTACAAAGTATTCAGTTTATATATGTTACAAAATGTATTAGCAAAATTACGAACGAAGCTATACACGTATATGCCGGTTGGGTCCAGGTGATAAAAGTTCGGAGAAGTAGGTAGTCAGAGAGGGTGGGGGGGAATTGAGCTGCTTCCCAAAGGGGATTAGTGGCTAGGGGCAGCTCTGAGTATACCTGTCCCTTTCTTTGCTTTTCTTGCGCTGGGCAGGATTTTATTGGAGTTAGACTGTATGTTTAAATTTGGTTGCTTCTCTTGGATATATATAGCTTCAATGAAGAGCAGTTGGCGCCTGTTGGGAGCATAGTCTAAAATTTTGGTGTTGTCTTCTATCATTTTTCGGTTGAGGCATGTTCCGTATATTTCCTGTGTATGTTTTTTTAGGTGCACCGTTTTCGATGGTATGACATTCTTCTTGAGAGAGTGGTTTCGGTCATGCCGATATACGAATTAGGTAGGAGCTCACAGTCTCCTAATTTGCATGTGTACTCGTATATCAGATGTGTCCTTTGTTTCGGTTGTACCTACTTCTCCGACCTTTTATCACTTAGAGCCAACCTGCCTATACGTGTATAGCTTCGTTCGTAATTTTGCTAATATACGAGGAACGGTCAATAAGCTTTGCAATTCGGATATAAGGAAACGAGATATGAGGAAAAGTGTTTTATTATTTTTCAATATAACTACCCTTGACTTCAATGCACTTGCGCCACTTGTCCCTGAGGCTTCGAATTCCCGACAACCAGAAATCTCCCGACTGCTGTTCAATCCACTCCTGGACGGCGAGTTGGACATCTTCATCGTCCCCAAACCGGCGTCCACGCAGTGCAGCCTTGAGCTGGCGGAATAAAAAGTAGTCGCTAGGGGCAAGATCTGGACTTTAGGGGGGATGGTTGAGCTCTTCGAATCCGCACTCGCGCAAGGCACCTTGTGCAACTCTGGCCTTGTGGACAGGGGCATTGTCGTGGAGGAGCAGGGCACCGCGTGTCAACTTGCCGCGCCGCTTCTGACAGATGCACTTCTTCAACCCAGCCAGTTCCTCGGTGTAATATTGGCCTGTGGTGGTCTTTCCACGAGGTGCATAGTCCACCATCAACACTTCCTCAGAATCCCAGAAATGGTGGCCATGATCTTTCCGGCTGAGGTTTGGGTCCGGAGCTTGATGGGGGTTGGAGAGCCCCTGTGCTTCCAGGCCATGCTTTCGAGCTTGGTCTCGAGATCCCAGTGGTGGACCCACGTTTCATCACCTGTCACTATGCGTGACTCGAATCCCGCCGGGTCTTGGTTGCACAGGAGTAGACTCCTCCGAACTTTGACGACGTTGAGGTCGATCATGGGGTGTGAGGTTTCTAGGAACCCAACGGGCAGAGACCTTGGTCATGACAAAATTGTCGTGGATGATGTTGATAACACTTCCATGTGATATTCCAAGTTCTCACTCGATTTCTTTGACCTTTACCCGTCGATTTTCGAGGATCATCCTTTCCACACGGGCCACATTGTCCTCGTTAGTCACGTCTGACGGGCATCCTGGATGGGGGTCATCTTCAAGGGACTCACGACCATGGCGGAACTCCCTATTCCAGCGAGCAATGGTTGAATAGGAAGGGACGGTGTCGGTGTACACTGCAACCATGCGTTCATGGATTTCTTTTGCATTCTTGCCTGCCTTGGTCAAAAATTTGATCACTGGGCGATGCTCAACCTTATCCATTGTTGAAAAATTTGTGACTGACGATCTGCGATCAGCTACTGTTTCTTAAATATACGAGGCATAAGCGTGCGGCTGTAGGTCCTGACTTTTCATAACTTGTCCTAACACCCCCACAAACAGCCATTCCCCTTCCTTTGTTTTGCCCTACCGATTCGCAAAACTTATTGACCGCCCCTCGTATATAAACTGAATACTTTGTAATAATTCTCCATTGTAACTCTAAAGATGGTACTCGATGTATCGAAACGCGTCAGTTAAATTAAAGAAAGTGCTAAATTATATTAATTTACTTCTACCTTTGTCAAAATAACAAACATCAGTCTCCGATGAACTTCGGTACGCTTATCCACAGGTTAAACAATGAAGAAAAGGCGAATATAAGACAAATCGACAAGATTGAAATAAGAATTATTAATTTGAAAGTAGCGGTCGCTTTTAATAAAACATGATATATATATATATATATATATATATATATATATATATATATATATATATATATATATATATAACCACTGTATAAGAATGTAATGTTTAATTACAAGACCAATTTCTGTATAGATTTTATAATACTATCTTTAGTTTTATGCTGATAATGTGCATTTACTTCCAAACATGAAAGTATAAGAGATCAGATCACTTAACCAAGTTCTTACTTTATACGTGTATATGGTTTGCCGAAACACCATAAAAACTGTAACCCCTGTCAGGTCTATTTTATTGTGTATTTACTCCCATGCCTATAAGATCTGAAAATGGCGAGCTGTTGGATTTATTCTACCATCCCTCAACTCATTCATCAGATTTCATTGAAAAATTGAAAAGAATTTTCATAAAGAAAAAGTAGCCGTTTAGTTTATGTTGCCGTAAATTTGTTAGTGAAGCCCTTAATGTATCACTCTGAAGAACAATATTTTGGTTTTATTTATACTCACATTTGTTCTTACCTAATTTGGGTGTGCGGAATTCATATCTGATGCCAGACCTTTTCCATAAGTTACAGATTTTCTGTAATTAGGCTGAAAACAACAGTTTAGCAAAATAATATGTGTATTTTCTTTCTCAATAGCGTGTATATTTATCACAATGCTAACAATAATTTGAAAAAAAGGTAAAAGAAATCAAATATGCAACGAAGTATGTATTACTGCTAGTCAAATCTGAAGCTTGCGTCCATACATCCAAATATCAGTGTAAACCGATGTGATTCAAAAAGACCGATGAAATAAAAAAAAACTCAAACTGTTCCTATTCTATCAGGAATTTGGGCTTGCAGCTCTTGTGTTTTAAGACTTTGTTGGGTTCATCCCGTTAAATACTCAAGCAGTAGTCTACCTATCCCATCTTCCGTGATAGCGCTCTTCTATCGTCACGAGATCTTGATGGAAGCGCTCTCCCTGTTCATTACTAACAGCTCCAATGTTCCCGGGGAAATGGTTAAAGTGACTATTCAGGAAATAAAGCTTGACACTCATGTTGCATCCAAAATCACGAAATGACAACATTTTAGCAACCAAATCCTCATAGTTATCGTCGTTTCTATTACCAATGAAGTTTTTTATAACCACCACGAATGAGTTTCTCCTTGTCATTAATCTTTCTGAAAAAATTCCACATCACGGCACGAGTTTGAGGTCCTTCAAATGCGCTTGCATTGCTTTTCTTAAAAGACAAAGAAGGAAAGGCAAAAACTATCCGCTAAAAGCATTCCTTATCAGTACTCATTGCCTTCGTATTCTACTTCATGAAGCCAAGTTTGGGATAGAGTGGAGGAAGGAAGATGATTCTTTCTGGACCCAATTTTCCTCTCGAGCTCGACTGTCCCACAACGAGGAAGTTGACCATTTTTACATAGGTCAACAAAATGATCCAGTTGCGCTCTTGATATTTGAGTAAGTCAATGACTTTTTTTATGTTGTCATGGTTTTATCGCAAATGCATTAAGTGGCCAACTGGGACTATCTAAAAAACAAACTCCCCTCGGTAGGGTTAGCGAGGAAACATCTAACTGTGCTAGAAAACCCGGGATATCATGGCAGTAAAGAAATTGCTTGTCTTCTCAAAAAAGGTTCACAAAAATTTGGCCCCGTGTTCTGAAATATGAGACATTTGCAGTGCTGTCAAGAATTTTTTATTCCACTGGCCTGAAGGCGAATAGCTCCGCTGCTTTCTTGGAGAGTGTCAAATGACATGTTGAGCCACTTATTACTGTCTGAGTAAAACGCTAAAGGGTTGATGACTATTTCGAATTCTATGAGAAGTATTCGGAATCTGAGACCATGTCTTGAAACTTCTGATCAGATTACTCTTTTCACCTTCAGACCATAACCATTAAAAACTGGAATTGAAACTTAGTCAGAATGGGGATTAGGTCGCATTGCAGAGGGAATACTGGGATATAAGATAATATATCGGGTTTTTTCTTGCAAACACCTTTAGTGTTGGCCGTGCAAAAAGAGCAGTCAGATATGTGGCCATTTGTCTCTCGCTAAACCATAGAAACTCTAAAAGGTAGACCCATTTTCCTTTTTTTCCTTTGTGGCTTTTGTTATCCATGAAATTATGTCATATTATGTTAAATTATGTTAAGACTTTCCTCGTAATTATGAAAGTCTAAGGGAACCCATTTCTTGTCTCGGTTACCAAGGGGAATGTCAAAATAGGGGTTATAAGTACAGCGCACAAACCTTTTAATATTACACCTTTTACGAACAAGTGTAGCAGTCATAAATGTAACAGAATGCATTAGGATTATTTATGTATTTATATCTACTTGAAGAAGCCAGCATTAAAACAAGAATAGATTAATTTCAGAAAAATCATAAATTTCAAATAGCATAAAAAGTAGAGCGTGCAGACAAAACCCCATTCGAAATCAGCGTTGTAAAACTAATTAGAATCATTGAAAAATTCCCAGCAACAAAAAATGTTCCCTAGTCCCTGGTATTAGCAACGACCCAACCTCTCGTAACCCCAAACAAAAAATGTTAATCTTTGCGTTAGTGAAAATGTTTTCAAAAGTGACCTGGGATTCTTCCAGTGAAAGTAGGACAACCCTTTATCGCAGATCCTTTGTAGGAATAGTAGTAAAGTAAACTACAATGTACGCAGTGATGGTATGCGGTTACTATAGCAACGAGGTGGAGGCACCTTCACATTACATCGACTAAACTTGTGTGTCCCTCCTCATCCAAAGCAAGCGAGTGACTGTATCAATTAGACCAATCTAACGGCCTTAAAATGAACTGTATCAATTTGATTGATCTATTGGATACTGTCACTTGCTTGGCGTAGGTGAAGAGCGTCACACAGATGTAGTCGATTTAGTGTGAAGGTGGCTACTCATGCTGTAATAACTGCTTCTTGGAATATTTTGAGTTTACCTGCTTCCATCTAATATACCCAAACAAAACTTTGAATGGTACAAAAGGTATGTTGATGACATTCTCTCAATTTGGCCCCTAAACCGTCTAGAGTCATTTGATAAATTCTATAACAGTCATAATAACCTTCACATCACCATAACTTTCAAAGTTGAATCGGAAGAAGGTAAGTGTTTCTATATTTTTTATGTTAAAATCCTAATAATAATAATAATCGAACCGTGTTTACAGTCCGACGTAAACCAACCGATTCTAATTCGTTCACTCATTTTGGCTCATGTCAGATGTAAAGATAAAAAGGCCGTTGCATTGTCGAGGTTTTTAACCCTTAGAATTTGTGATCCCTGTTTTCTTGTCTTAGGAAGTCACATAAACGACCTCTTAATAGGATTGAAATATCCTCTCCACATCAATAACGAAGCTTATATAAAGCCAGATCAACTCTCTACTACCCATAAAGACATCCAAACGCTAATACGAATTTTCTACCCCATAAAGGTGTCCTTCACTCCAACCACAGCACCTTTAAATACCCTTCGATCATTAAAGTAATCTTTTCCTTTCAACTAGTCCCGATGAAAACTAATTAAGCAAGGTCTACTTTATCCCATGTAGCCTCATTACTTGCCCTCTTTCTACCTAGGAGAGATTGGAAGATGTCTAGAAAAGCGGGTACGTGGTGATGTTAGACGAGCCAGTGTAACATCAAGTGATTTCAATCATACTGATATTTTCAACCATTAAATAGATCTTCCATACCTCCCCCTTCTTTAATTTACCCGTGTAATATTTTTGTTAAAAGAAAAAAAACCCGATAGAATCCCGGTTAATTAGGAAATCCAAAATTTTGGTTTAGAAGGGATCAAAGAAGGCAAGGGCAGCGACCGAAGCGACGGGAATTCATTCGAGGAGTGTGCAATCTGAAGGGGTCGGGCTCCGTTGGGACAACACAAAAGACACTCTACCCCGACGCCAACACACACACACACACACGGGGAGAGAGAGAGAGAGGAATGGCTCGTGCGGGGGTCCATTTTTCTTTTGTTTGCGTCGGGATAAAAATAAAATAAATGAAATTCAGCGCCAGGGCGCATAAACACCTCCAATGACGTCGTGTCTCCTCGACCCAAGGAATGCCCCTACCCTTTCGAGTCATGGTTCCTTCAGAGTGCTCGAGCTTCACCTTCCCCGCGGCGACGGCGCTCCTCTTACTGGTGCCACTTATCACACACACACACGGTCTCACACACTCCACCTCACCTAACCTTGCACCAACGCAGGGAAAGAGGGGCCGTGGACAGACAGAAGGAGGAGAGAGCCTGGCGTAACACAAAGGGGGAGTTCATTGCGGCCAAAGTCCTCAGTCGTGGCTGCTGAGACCGGGAGGGGACGGAAAGAGAATCCAAGAATAAGTTCGTGCTTGTGAGGCTCAATTCAGCAGTAAGACCTATAATCCCCTTGTTTGGCCCAATTCGATCTCGTATGGGGCAATGTCTCTACTCTTTTGGCTGGTTCAGAAGAGTTGTGCGCCTTCCCACTACAATTGACCAGAATACTCTTCAACTTATGCATACAGCAAATGTTCAAATTTATTAACTTCAGTATAAACCTTGTATTGAATTTTTTTTCGTCTATAGGAAATGTATAGGAACGAGTCAGAGCTGTATTTTGGGTCCTTCTTGACGCGAAGGTGTAATGTGGAGAATGTTGGAGGCTTTGCTTTATATCGCTCTTCAACTTTTACCCTTTTAATCAATAGAAGATGGGCGGTAAAGAAGGAAGTGGGGCTGCCTGTGCTCTCCTCTTCAGGCCCCATTCCTCAAACGCACACTTCACATTTATTGTACGAGTAGTGTGGAAATGCACGAGAGTTGGAAGAAGATTCAGAAAAAGTGGAGGTGGGTGGTACTCCGGTCGCTCTTCCAACCCCCCCCACCCCTTATTCCGTATGCAAATTTATGGAGGTATTCGCAAATGGTCTTGAAACTTGTCGACCTTTGGTCGTCCTTGCTCCTGGACGATCTCCTGTACATCTGAGAGTTTCAAGAGAACCAGCCATTGGAGGAGGACCTCGCGTCCTCCTGTTCCTCCTCCTTGACCCTAATTAGTACCACGCTATCGCCTTTGCTTCTGGTCGCGTCCTTCGATAGAGAAACTCCTCTCTCAGGAGACTGATGCTCCGGTATTTGAGATCGGACCCGCTTTTCGAGGTGCTGCGTTGAGATATCGGTAAAATTCCTAAGATAGGAGGGGGGGGGTACACCGATTCTCACTGAAACAGGTGGGAAGGGGTGCTGCTGCGAGGGAGTGGAAGGCATTGGTGCGATGAAGGGCGATCTTAACCATTGCCGTCGGTCCCTGAAGACTTCTTGTTCTACTTTTAGGTTTAAGGGTGACTAAATGCCAAAGCGGATAGGAGATGAGCGGAATCCTTGCGAGAAATGGGCTTAGTTTTAATCCTCGCATCCACACAGTCTTAAAGGCAAGGGCAGCCGTGGAGGCTGAGTAAGAAACAGGACATTAAGTTGGAGGGTGTCTAGGTGCCCTCTCATTTCCCTGGGTGCCAATATAGAAGGCTTCCATCGACAACGGATAACATTTCGGTCGTTTAAATACAAAAGAATAATAATTCACAACCCTCTCGAATTTAACTCGTTTCCACCTAGACACTGTCGCAACTGATTGCGAAATAACCGTGTCATCTTTCCCTTCCAGAAGAAGCCAGGTAAAAGAGGAGAAAAATGGCGAATATTTAAGGCGACTGTGACATTGAAAACCCCATTCAATCATCCTGATTTAGACCTCGACCAACCAGAGGGAGCGAATTTACGGCCCGAATTTGCATTTTCATTTCGCTCAATTCTACGCCAAACCACACGGCTCCCTTCTTCCCAATTAGGAATATAACAAACAACTCTCCACCAACTGAGTTAACGCACATACACACACTTTTATATATATATATATATATATATATATATATATATATATATATATATATATATATATGGAAAAATATATATATAATATATATTTAACAGAAATCCCAAGGCAAGAGAAATTGCTGCTGTCATTTTTTATATTTAGTGTGTACAGGTGAAGATGGTAGTGAATACAGAAACTAGTCCAATATTTATAATATATATATAATATATATTTTTATAATATATATGCATAATTATACAGACTTGGTCAAAATTATAGGGCAGGTATGAAAAAGTGAAGAATATGATTGAAACTCATTTATTTCATACTTTAAATAATACAAATAAACATTTTTGCGTATATTCTATCAATAATTAATATCTGATCTGTCCTACGTTAGCTTTTCTAACCGCTTTTATACGTTTTTGCATATTGTGCATAAGTGGTTGGGGCAACCTTCTGCCATTCAATGTGTGATACTAACGTTTATTTCTATTTTTTTCAGTGATTATCTTATTATTAACTTACTAGTGGTAATTCTTTTTTAAAAATGTTTCCGAAGAAACAGATTTCTGAATTTCAAAATGCTCAAATCATTGCATTGTCCAGAGAGGAATAATCCCTAGTCAAAATTGCCAGAAAATTGAAATGCTCGAGAAATGGTGTCCTAACAACCATTAAAAGGTACAATGGGACTAATTCTTCCAAAAATCGTGATGGTCAAGGTCGCAAAAGCCGAGGGAAGACAGGTTGCTGAAAAGGACTTCTCTGACCAAAGAGATATCAAGACGCACAGTGAGAAGAAGGTTATTAGAAGCTGGACTCAAAGGATGTAAGGCTAGAAAGAAACCGTGGTTGTCTCAGGTGAACAAGAAGAAGCGATTGTCTCAGGCAAAAGAGCACGAAGATTAGACTGATGATGATTGGGCTAAAGTTGTTTGGTCTGATGAAAGCAAATTTAAAGTAGGTTCTTCACATTATTTTTCACCAATTTATTACTCTTGTTCACATTTTTATTGGATACCATAAATGATCAGTAAAATTTGTATTTTTTCTCAGAACTTTGAAGCCCCTAGAGCTGTTTATGTTCATCGAAAATTTGGGGAAGCTTATGATCCGAGATGTGTTGTCCCAACAGCCAAATTGGGAGGTGGCAGTGTAATGGTTTGGGAATGCATGTCGTCTTTAGGCCCAAGATTGTTGTTCACTTGTGAGGGCAGAAGGAATTCCAACACTTACACCAGTACGTTAGACCAGGTTTATCAACTTGCCTTAGGTAAAGTTTTCAATGATGACATACCAGATGGTGTAATCCTCCAACAAGACAATGGTCCATGCCACACACCTAGAGTATCAAAGGGTTGGTTTGAAAGGAAAGGAGTGACGTTGATGGAATGGCCCCATCAATCTCCAAACCTCAACCCCATTAAACATTTGTGGTCACATTTTGGGTACAAGATTCATGGTGCACAATTGTTGCTGAAAAAGTGAATTAAAAGCCAAACTTCATGAAGAGTGACAGAAAATTGAGCCAACCACTTTTGCCAACTTAGACTCAAGTATGCAAAAACGCATAAAAGTGGTTAGAGAAGCAAAATTAGGACACATCAAATATTAATTATTGATAGAATATATGCAAAAATGTTTATTTGTATTATGTAAAGTAAGAAATAAATGAGTTTCAATCATATTCTGCAATTTTTCATACCTGCTCCATAATTTTGGCCAATGCTGTATATCCAAAGAAGTACAGTAACATACATACATGTAAACACAGGAAAGAAAACTATATTTTTTAGCAATTTTTGGAAAAACTAGATTTCAACGGAGACATCCAACATCTTTAGTCGCTGAAAAACTAATGGATTGAGAAAGATGCTTAACCTAAGGACACACAAATTTACAACTCAGAATTTAATCAGGGAAGACATTTTTGAGCAGAGTTCAGATGAGACTTCTGCTTATTAAGGGGTTAGTATTGAACTAACCATCGGATGAATTGTTGGGAATTTCCTTTATCCGATGTTTAGTTCAACATTAATCTATTGATAGGCAGAGGACTCATTAAATTCTGATAAATTCTGATTAAATTCTGACTTGTACTAGGTATTGTAAAAGTCCTGTTACACTCGTTACGACGCTCTCAACCAAAACCACAATGATAGTTTTGATGTAGTTAGATACCTATTTATTGTTTTAACATATAAATATGTTTAAATTATGATATAATCAATGTGTCCGCCTTTGGCGGCGAACATGCGCGCCAGGCGGAACCTGAAGGCCGCATACATATTGCGGACGAAGTCCTAACTCATGCTGGCCCAGGGCGGTTGACGGATGACTTCAGCTCATTAACATTGCTGTAGCGGACCTTGAAGGCCTTATCTTCGACAGGCAGCCACACGTTCTAGTCGAGGAGATTGAGGCTGGGCGACTGTGGCGGCCAAAATTCCTTCAAACAGAAGTTCATTTTTAACCCCAACTACTCTTGCACGGTTTTGGTTGTGTGGGCCAGGGAACTGTTCTGTTGAAAGACGTAGTCCGCCTTCGTGATCTTTCTCACCAGGGCAGGAATGTGGTGGTCAAGATCTTCATGTAATCGGGCATAGTGAGCCTGTAACCAGCCGCAATCCACACCCGCGGCATCTTCTCGCCATTCGAAGCCACGACGCCGAACAGGATCACGGAGGTCTAGTGCTTGGTCGTGGTCACGTAGCGGACCTCGAAGACATTCTGGCCAAAGCTTATCACGCGGTCGTTCCCCTTATTGATGACCGGATCGACCGCGAATTGTTTTTCATTAGAAAAAAATGAGAATCTATTGCGAAGACCACGACAGCGCTCCCGGAGTTGTTCTCCCATACGATCAGTGAGTAGGGGACTTTCCACGCACCTCTAGCTCTTGCCACCCTCCTCCGTGACGGCCATAGACACAGTGGCCTCCAAGATGCTCTTCTTCGCGAGCGCTGTCATTTTGAGCTTCGGAGCACTTCCGAAGGCTTTTCTCGCAGCCAAAAGGTTGAAAACTTGAGGTCGATCTTTGATGTCTTTCCCGTTATTGAACCTCTCCGCGGCTCTGTGGACGGTAATCCGGCTGACCTTGAGCTGCTTGACGATAGTAGACTTGTTGTGGCCCGTGCGCAGGAGAGCAAAGATCTCGATTCTTTGGACTTCCATCTCAACACACCTGCACATAATGGAAAAGACGTTTTAATGACACGTGCTTGAAAAGTAGAATTTTAAGTTTGTTTGGCCGAGCCTTTTCTCGTAAACCTCCCGAAAGTTAAAAAAACACCCGAGTGTAACAGAACTTCTGTAAAACCATGTAAATTTGTATGTTCTTGGGCTAAGTATCTTTCTGTATTCATTAGTTTGTCAGCAACTGAGGATGCGGAAGCCTCCGTCGAAACTTGGTTTCGCGCTAAATTGGACCCAAAATACTCAGGATTCCTTCCTGCTCATATATATATATATATATATATATATATATATATATATATATATATATATATATATATATATATATATATATATATATTCAACAAGGTTGCTTCTAAGAAGGCGTAATTGCAGTAGGAAGGATACGACCATTAGTGACATTCTTCTTTATTTCAAGCAACGTTTCGGATTCCCTAATCCATCATCAGGCTAAAAGGATAAACACAAATAATTAAGATAGTAAATCTATAAAATTAAAGGTATTAATAATTACCAGTACATATACAGATAAGCTCAAAGCAAAGGAGGGGAACAAATTCATACCTGCCGTCAGCGAGTCAGGGGAATGACTAAGGAATTTACCAAAATCGGACACGATTATGGGTTGTTTGTTGTCGGTAGAATATTAGCATGTCTGAAGCTGGTTGGTTGTGGCTATTACCCATAATGGGTGGCAGGTCAAGTCTGAATTTAACGTGGGCGAATGTGTTTTTATGAAGAGAGATTCCAGAATTCTGAGCTGGGTGATGTTAGGATTAGAGCCCAGAATCTCAAAATGATTGATATTTGCATCAACCTTACACTTTATAATGTGATATTTGATTGGCGAGACTTCCTTACGAGAGAGAGAGACTTTCCTGTTCGGCAACTAATGCCGAGGTGTGCGCAAACCCTCGAGTGTAACGAGCGAAGAGTACTACCAATATATGTTCCCTAGGAACATCCAGGGCAAGAAAATTTGTATACAATACTATTGCGCAAATAAGCTGGGGTTAAATCCTTGGTGCGGAAGAAATTACCTATTTTTAAATTGTTAATGAAGGTTATTCGGAAATGTATTTGCGGAAAAAAACTGAAGAACTTTTCGGTACCGTCTTGAAGCTTCTTGATTCAGAGGACCGAGATCAGGTAGGAGAAAATATCGCAGGTCCTTAGGGACATCTATCTTTGCAACCTTTGGATGGAAGGAGTCAGTTAATATTTTGCCTATGACTCTGTTAACCAAATCTAGGGAAGTGAGTTGGACACGAAAAAACTTCCTAGAACGTCAAATTCAAGGTGCATTAAAGCGTAGGAGGAGCAAAGCCGTGTGGCTCTTTGTATCAAAATATACAAACTGTTCATTTTAAATTTTTTGTCACAAAAGCTAAATAAATTTAGAACTAATCCAGAATATGTTGGTTTTCTAAAGATGGACGTGCAGAAACCAGTAGGTGTTTTTTTTATTAGAATGTCCAGAAAAGAAATAGAGTTTTCATGTTCACTCTCCATTGTGAACTTTATATTAGGAAGAAGTGTATTCAAAAATTGAAATAAACTTAAAGCCTCATTTTCAGATTTAAATAGTGCATAGGTGTCATCAACAAAACGCCTATAAAAAAGCGGCCTAAAGGAGGAGGGACATTTTTTAAAGAGCTTATTCTCCAGGGATATCATAAAGACATTAGCCAAGGTTGGTCCCAGGGGACCCCCCATCGAAACACCATCCACTTGACGATAGACGGAGCTATTGAAATTAAATATATTTTCTTTAGAGGCAAAGAGTAACAACTGTGAAAATTGTTGGCGATTGAACCCATGAAACCTCGCGGATGTAGAGTCAGAAGGGAAAGCTTTATCCAAAATAATTTTGAGGACCTCTTCAAGTGGAACATTTGTAAAAAGAGACGTTACGTCATAACTTACCATATAGCCATGGCCATTGAGTTGAAGTTGTTCAGTGGAAAATTCATAGCTATTTTTTACTGTGTATTGATTATATGTAAACTATGATAAAAGTGGAACACAATATTTGGCAAGACAAAATGTCGCCATTTCAAAACCCACCAGGATCGGTTGCAATGGTATTCCCTCTTTATGGATCTTTGGTAATCTATAAAGTTCCCCATTGTCAGTTCTGTAGGCTCTGCCTCATATGTTTTGTCAAAATGGCTAACGTCTTACATATCTTACCCCTCTCGTAGGATGCATTTCGGATTCACATATAGTTAATAGCTCCTACCTAATAGAAAAACTTAATACCATCCCTTACCCTTCAGAGTTCTTTAGTTTTGACATTTGCTCCCTTTTCACTAAAGCTCCGGTTGATGATCTATTTCAGTTTCTTAAAGATAAATTGTGTAACGTTGAATTACTTATACCTCTTAATGTAGTCTTAGAACTAATCTCCCTCTGTACCAAAGACTGTGCATTTACTTTCAATGGTAAATTCTTTCGCCAAAAATTTGGTTTAGCTATGGGTAATTGTTTATTCCCCGTTTTATCTAACTTATATATGGAATTTTTCGAAACGGTTTACCTCCCCTCTATTGTAGATTTTCATATAATCTGGTTTCGCTATATTGATGATATCCCTTGCTTGTAACCCAATTCTGAAAATATTTTTCTTATTTTGAACAAACCTAATTTACTTGTTTGTACCTTATCAAATTTACCCTTGAAATAGAACCGAATGGAAGTATTTCTTTCCTTGCTTTATTAATACACAGCACGCCTTTTGGTTTCAAATTCTCTGTCTATCGGAAAACAACTAATTCTTCTTCTTATATTCACTTTTACTCCTCCCACCATATTAAAGTCAAAAGATAAATTTTTATTTGAATGTTTCTCCATGTACTTCGTGTGGTTAGTCCTGACTTCTTTGACTCTAAAGTTTCCAAAATTTTTGACATCGGCCATAATCTTTGCTATTCTTTTCATTTCCTTGATAAATGCCTTAAGTTAGCTAAGAAGTCTTTTTATCGTTTTGAACCTCGCGTGCCTTTTAATAACAAGAATACTCTTGTACTTCCTTTTAATCCATCGTATGCTTCTCTACATCATATTTTAAAATCTCTAGGCATTTGTATAGTATTTAACTATAATAAGTTGAAACAGAGAAATTCTCAAAGAAATATATAGCGATACATGCTATGTAAAAGGCACAGGTACCAGGAAAGAAATACTTGGATAGGAACACAAACGAGTTGGAGATGTAGTAAAAAGGAATAAATGTTCTGAAATGAAATGGGTAGGGCATTTTGCTTGAAGAAACGATATATATAACAAAATAAATCCTAAACGGGGTCTTTTTAGGCTTGAGTCCTCTCTTGGCATTGCAATCTTCACACACCGTGGTTCGCAGTATGCTTGACGGCCCACGGGATTGCTGCGATCAGGGCGGATGTCAAGTTTATCTTCTGCTGAGTTCCAGAACATGTGGGAATTTTGGGGAACGAGGGCGCCCACGAGGGTCCCAAAGAGTCCGCGGGGACGGGGCGAACATACCAGCATTTCGCTCTTCCTCGCACAGACTACATGGCAGGAATACGAGCAGCCCTTGAGGCTTCTTGGCAAACAAGATAGGAGACGGTCGAGGAGAACCTAATTCTGTGCCCCATGCGTCGCGACTGTTCCTATGAACCTACCCCCAATACAGAGACGGCTTGAGCTTTGCTTCTGTCATCTTCGAATTGGGCACACTGGTGGGACGCACCGCCATTTGATGGAGCACTCGCCTACTCGTTACTCTGACAACTCAGTTGTTCCCCAGACTGTTCGGTACATTCTTGTTGAATAGCCCAGTATGAGGGATCTCCGTGCCCGTTACCTGTCCCGGGTGTTGGTCACATTATCCTGCGCCGGGGAAAGGCGGACCTGCCCCTGCTTCTTTTACCTTTTCTTTTGTTTTTTGTTTGTTTTTGATTTGTTTGGGTCTTGGGTGTCTTTTGAACTTTTTCATAGCTAGCCTAGCATTATGCTATGGATGATTAAGGTGATTTATGCTTTAGGAGGCAGTCGCTAGATTAGCGCTGAAAAACCCCCCACCCCATCCTATAGCTGTTGCATGATCTCAGACACCTCGCAGAAATAGGTCCCTTTCCAAGCACCACTTTTGAACGTAACCCTCCTAATGCAATTGCTAATCTTTTGCAATCAGCCGTTGGGAGGAGATTGAAAGTGCCACGTTAGAGAAAAAACGTGAGCAGGTTCATGGCGTTTTAAAAGCGCTTTATGCCACCAGTTGATATGTGGTCATCTTTTTTGCTTTATTCATTCTCTACTATTACGTCTCAATAAGAAAACAAATTCGCCTCCTTGTTCCCTTTCTTTTAACAAATGAAATAAAGGAAACGGTTTTCATTTCATTTTCGAAATTTAGAAAGTATAACCTCTCAGCCTCTGCTCCTAAGTTAAGATATGAAGCCTGGAATAAAGTTGAAGGGAAATATAAAACAAAATATCGCCACCAGAAAAGAAGAGTTGGAATTTCTCACCCAACTACTTATCGAGAGTAAATTACTTTAGATAAAAACTAGAAATATTCCTGTACCAATTTAGAACTATCGTCTGATTCATATTAGTTATTTCTTCGAGAGATTTAAAGTAAAATGATGAAGTTTAATATTAAACCGTCCAAACAAGTCTCGAACTCGTTTGGCAATTAAAAAAAATTGGATTACTTTTGTGTAGAGAGAGCTTGACGTTTTTCTGATCCGCATTTGAACTACACCACTGTTTTCTCTGATCAGATCTATCAACGCGATTTAACATGCACATTTAGAATGTAAAGAGAAAGCCAACAAGAACAAATAAATATCTTTTCCCAACATCTTTGAGAATAGAAAAAAATGAAAGAAGAGACATGTAGGGAAAAGACAAAGCTTAGAAAAACCTGCGAACGCGAACTTCGTCATCCCCCAAATCCACGGGAGAGGAGGAGACATCATAAATCTCCATACCTCCATAAGCAAGCTTGTATAGAAAGCATAGGCATTCTAAAGAAGGTTCTAAAGTGGCATTGGGTGCAGTGTATGAAATGAAGAGTACAATATAGCTTGGAGGATAATAGGGCCTTCATGCATCGAGGGGAAAATATGAATCAGGCTCGGGAAGTTGGGAGTACAGCTTCCAACTTTCGGAACAGCACAAAACGCTCAGAGAGTAAGAGCCATCTGCCTCCATCCACCCCTTCGGTAGGGGGGGGGGGACTCCAGCGGCGCCCAAATGAACGACTTGAGGTCGCCGATTTGTCTCGACAGTAGCATTTATTATTACTAAGGAAAGTGCCTGCCCAAAAAGCCGTGACATTCGTTGTTTTCAGCAACAGTCGACTTATAAATGCGATGGCGAAACAATTGGTTAAATAAATATTTTTTTTCCCTGCATTAATCTGTCAAAGGGTAATTTAACATTCTTCTTATTATATTCCTTATCTGCCGCATCTTACGCCCAGGAACCGAAAGAAGAGGCAAGTTCGTTCGTTCGTGGATGGCAGATTCACGCCCGGTTTCCTTCTGCAGTGACGGAAGACAGGGCCAAAATTCGTCCAAGCCCCGCCCCCTCCCCACAGCGGTGCGTTGGGGACGACTGCTTCTGTCAGCACAGCTAACAATGACAACCAGGACCACCACTTCGTGCTTCCTTGAACAGATTAGAACGCTGCCATTTGGCGGGACTTGGATTTTTTCGTTGCAACCGAGGTGGCTTCAAAATGTGCTCTGGGTATGACGGTACAGGAAAAGACCAACGAGGGAATGCGAAATTTATCTCTGTAAGGTAAATGAAAAACTGGTATTTTAATAATTTAATTAAAATTTAAGTGTTCAGGAATTTCATTTAATAAGGAAGAGTTAGATTAAGATTTGCGGCAAATAAACACCTTTTCGATAGAGGTACAAAATACAGCTAATAGTGACGGACTTTGAATGTGAATCAGAATGGATGGAATTTATCCACAAAGAATGGATTTACCGCACGATGAATGCGATTATTCCACGATGAATGTAATTGTTCCAAGATTAATGCAATTAACCCACGATGAATGTAATTTCCAAACAATAAATGCAATTCTCCCACAATGAATACAGTTGCTTCACGATAAATGCAATTTCCTAACGATGAATTCAATTTCGTCACAATGAATGTGATTGCCCCACAGTAAATGCAATTGTACCACATTGAAAGCAATTGTCTCGTGATGAATTGAATTGGTAAACAATGAATGCAATTTTGTGAGGTTGAATTCAATTGACTCACAATGAATGCAATTTCCCCACGATTAATGCTATGTCTTCACAGTTAAAGCAATTGCTCCACAATTAAAGGAATTGACTCACGATGAATACAATCTTACCAAAAGAATGCAATTAACCCTAAATACATTCACTCGTCCCACGTGAATACAATTAGCCACGATGGATGCAATTTCCACATGATGAATGCAATTTCCCCACACTTAGTGCAATTTTACAACAGCGAATGCAATTGCTCGACGATGACAGTGGAATCGAAATCGCTACATCCACCGGTGATGGAGTCGTCTGTGCTGCCCGGTCTGCAATGAGAGTCTAAATAAAGCGGAGGGAAAAAAAATCGCGACGACTCGCAACGAGGGCAGAGAAATAACGTCACAAATGACACTTTGACGTTAATGGGCATAAGCTGTCGATCTCCTGAATGAGTTGTTCACAGAAACCCTCGACTCGTGTCTTGAAGAAATGGTCGCGAAAGTGGCGATTGATTGATTGAGTGTGTGGGGGCGAGCCACGGCGGGACTAGATGGTGTTCCTCTCCTTGAAGATCGGCGCTCCCCCTATTCTTTTTTGTTGTGACGTAAAGTGGAGAAACAGCGATAACTGGGGCAATTGGGAGACAAATTGTGTATTCGCATAAGTGATGGGACAACAAATGTTGTAGATATTACTGACAATAAGTTCAATGCCAGTATGCCTTTGCTTTGATACACCTCTGAAATTAACAAGGATATTTACTGCTCCGGGTGAATTTGGAGGACGTTGAATGTATATTCTTTACTCTAGAGGAATGCAAGGTAGAAGAGTGAATTTTGTGTTTTATTAACATTAATTAATCTATTTAACGATATTAATGGAATATCAGAAGTAATGTGCTAACACGTAAAAAATGGAGAATGAGAATTGCTAATGATTTGGTATTATTACACTGAACATTTGATATTATTACAGTAAACATCTTTCTAAGTCCCGAAGACTTGGAAAGGCCCTATGTATGGTTGTTGTCACGGATTTTGAATAGCATAAATCGTACTTTCCCTATATGCGTGATCGGTGCCGCCTTAATCTTTCCCATGTGAAGCCTTGCGGTGATGACTAAATCGAATGAGAAATTGGGGTATGAGGTGCCCTGATGAGCTCGCCCTGCATTTGCAGCTCAGTGCCGTACACGAAATCGGCCAAAGAAGCGATGAGACCTTCCTTCCATGAGTCTCTGAGGCCTTGGATGCATGTGAGTGGGTCTTGCTTACACCTAGGGGCAGTGGCGGCTTGTGTATAGTCACTGCGGAACTGCAGCACCCCTATTTCTACTCGATATTATCGAAAACATTCAATATAATGAGTCATTTTTTCTTTAATCCTTTCTTTATACTTGTACATTATATAATCCTTAAGCTTAAATGTCAGTAGCCATCCCCTAGTTTATGAAAAAATACAAAAAATCTGGTATAGAACTGTGAGCTTCACAGTTCGAGCGACGAGGTGTTTGTCTGTTGTACGCATGCTCACATGCCCGATATAGGAAGCTGCACGCTAGGGAGGGAAAGAGCGCTGTGGCTCACGCAGTGCCGACCCTGGTGTGCTGTGGAAGGTGGCGTATCCTTTTGACTCCGCGTATGTTGTGCTTAAAAACGTGTCTATATTCTTTAATGTGATAAAGTGTAGAATTTAATTCATATTTTTTTCGGTTATTTTTATTAATTAATTGAGCTGCTGAAATTTATCTTGGAAAATAATCTAGATGATATTCTTAGTGAAATTACGAAACTGATAAAAATCCTCTTGACAATTCCTATGACTACTTCAGAGACAGAACGCTGCTTTTCAACACTAAAAAGAATGAAACCTTTTCTAAGGAGCAAAATGAATTCTGAAAGACTAAATGCACTTGCAGTGCTTTCAATGGAGAAAAAATTTAGCAGTAGTCATCCAGAGATCAATGAGAAAATAATTAATCTTTTCGCGCAAATTAAAACAAGAATAATGGATTTCGTTTCTAAATGAATGGATCAAGCTTGAACTGTAACAATTTAGGCTATTAGTCAGTAAAAAATGTTTAATTTTGTTCTTATTATGATTTTATCAAGTTTATCTATAACTTTTATATGTTTATTTCCTTTTACACAACATTAAAACAATGCTAAAAAAATTATGATGCAGCACTCCCTCTAATTTTAGCTACGAGCCGCCACTGCCCAGGGGGTTGTGGCTGTTATCTTCAGTGCCGCCTTGAGGCTTCTGTGATTCCGCTTAATTAAACCGTTTTTTTTCTGGGTGCCAATTGGTCGTTTTTATGCGCCTAGTGCTAAGGGCACGAGTAAGTTTCCTTCAAAAGGATGAGTTGAATTGCCGACTGTGATCTGTAAAGATGGTAAAATGGACCTCAAGCTTTGACACACATGAGGATATGAAAGCCATGGCGATGATATCTGAGTTTATGTTGACCATGGGAACGGCTTCCAAAAACTATGTAAAGCAATCCACTATCTTGAGTAATTAGGTCTTGCCTTGACAGCGCGGAAGCGGACCTAAGATGTTCAATACAGGTAGATATTCTCGAATCTTTACCAAATGGGGACACAAGGATGGACAGAGAGTACGGTAGGTTCTGTACCCCTGAAATTTGACATTGTTCGCAGGTGCGAGCTTAATGACGAACGTCATTGTTGATATCCAACTAAATAAACCTCGCTCCAAGTACATTTTGTGAGGCTTCAATCCCTAGAGGGAAATACGGTGCAGAATAGCGAAAACACCCACCCGGAAGGTTACAAGGATATAGGGCTGTATTTTTCGTGTGTAGAGGTCGCAAGAGATAGGGGAATTCCTCGAGTCAAATTTCACCCTTTCAAATTCAATTGCAACGAGGCTAAAACTAGGTATGTGAGGTAGAGCAGATCGTTATGCGCAGATGTAGAAGATGGTTCGATTTCAGCGATGGCTAAATAAGAGAGAGAACATTTGTTACGACGTTGTCTGTGCCCTTATCATGGCGAAAAGCAGTAGTAAATTGCAAGATATAATCCAGTTAGCGACATTCGCATTGGAAATGGCAATTTGAAGTGGTCAGAATCGAGATTAAGAGTACTTGGTAGTTTGTATATGCAGGGATTTAAAAGTTGAATACATTGTGAGATGAAACGGTGGTGAAAGTTAACCATTCCCAGGATCTTAAGTACGCGGCTGTGATTACTTCGTTATTGTTGCGATTTTTTCTCGGGTATAAGATGTATAGTGGCTAAAAGTTTATAGGAGTTACCAGTTTATATAAATTGGAGATTAAGTATCTGATTCCAAAGATGAATTCTTCCCAATGTTGTTATTTTCGCTCGGTTTACCGAAGGTTTATGGTAATCCAGGTAAAGAAGGACGATGCAAAAATATATATTTTATTCTAATATTGGCCCATAACGAGGCGAGTAGCACGTTACTAAGTTAATTTGTGGGCGACTAGCAGTCTATATATACTTAACGCGAAATATTAAATTCTGGAGCGACAAGACTTGGTGAATTTAAAAGGGGTTCCGTAAAGCTAATACGGTTATGACAATACTTAATGACAATTATGGTATAATGCTCAATTCTTAACTCTCTATTCCTCTCATTGCTCGCCTATATATACAGTTTCATTTCCAGGGGGGCGTGGCCTAGATTCGACTCCGGGACAAATCTGTTGTCGGTGCTCATTAGTTCCACCTCCTAAGTGCGGAGTTTTGCACGGCCGTGTATCACAATTTGCTTACATCCTCCAGCTAATCTAGCTATTCTATGACCCGATTTTACAGAACCGTGTTATAATTTCCTTTGGTTGGACTTTGTGTTTACTCAGGTGTTCCGTAGACTTCAGTCTTCTGATAATTTTATCCCGAGAAGTAAATTGTTTGTTTATTCGTTTTCTCTTATTGACTTAGGTATCTTGACCTTTTATGTTTTCTCGCGTTCACCCTTTTTGTCTTTCTCGCGCGTTAAGATTTAATGAGGCCACCGCGCGTCCATTTTGTAGAGTTTCTTGCTGGGACTATTGAATCATACAATTCGGTGCCAATAGCCTACCTATTACATAAACCGATCCCTACAGAACTACCATCCTTCTTTCTTTGATGCCCAATAAAGGTACATTTCGTGTGGTTAATTCCATCGTTCTGCACGACTGTAGAAGATGATTCAATTTCGGCGATGGTTAAGTGAGAGGGAGCATTTGTTACGACGTTGTATTTTTCCTTATCATGGAGAAAATAGTAGTAAATTGCAAGATATAATCCAGTTGGTGACATTCGCATGGATGGGTAATTGCAATCTGAATAGGTTGAATTGAGATTAAGAGTACTCTATGGTCTGCATATGCGGTGGAAGTTCGCCCTTACACCGTGTGGTGGTGTTTTACCGTGAGAAATGCAACCAGGGGCTCACGTGCAAATGTCCTGTAAAATCTCTCGGCAGGCTCTAGCAGCTTCCAAAAGAATGCTATAGAATTTGATACTCTCTATTTCGTTTCTGCAATACGCCTTTTACGACGTCATCAGATCCATCTGACGTGAGGGAAAGCTCGCCTGGAGAGTCCACGTGGACTAAATGCGTTTGAGCCACCAAAACGCAACCTTAACAGCCCCCGACGTCAAAGTGAGGGGAAAGTTTTCTTTCCAATTTCTTACTCTGAAGAGTCCATTGCACGGATTTAAAAGTTGAATTCATTGTGGGATTAAACAGCAGTTAAAGTTGACCACTTCGAGGAACTTAAGTTACAACCTCCAGGAACTTGACTTCGTTAATGCTTAAATTTTATCTCCAGGAGAAAAGATACCATACTTCATTAGGTGAATACCAAGAAAGGTAATCTCCAAAGAATCAAAGGTACATTTCGTGGGGTCAATTCCTAGTCCGACTTTCTGGAGACGTTTGTAGTGTTCGTAGGGACTTGAACTTCCCACCAAAATGTCACCCAGAATTACGAATACGACATCGACACCACGTAGTTTCGAGTCTACAAAACGCTAAATAATTTGGCTTGCTTTTTGAGACAAGCCATCATCCTAGCAGGATCTCCATTTACTTGAAGATTTTGGAACAATATGAAGAGGGGATGCCCATTCGCTTTTGAAAAGACGGATAATGCCGGTACGTATCATTTCGTCAAGCTCCTTTGCTGCAGCAATTTTGTGAGGTGGAGCCTCCGAGCGAATAAAGGGGCGGAAAGACCCTGTTTCAATGTGACAAGTTAGTTTACGATTCACAGGCTCATCTTTTTAAGTGGGTGGCTAAGTCAAGAAATCGATGAATTGTTATCCGTATGGGGGATCAACTGCAAATGGAAGGTAATGCAGAACAGGTGGGATTACAAATTCTGTCGAAAATCTGGCTGCAACTCAATTGCCCTACGCCGCTTGAGACCAACCATTAGTTTAAAATGGGTGAGAAATTCGGTGGTGAGGATCAAGTGAGACTCTTGCCATGACGAAGTTCCATGTAAATGAGCGCCTTAATAGGAAGCTTAGTGTTACCCGGGTGTGAGGTCTACTGAAGCTACCGGTGGAGAGGACAATTAGAGGAGGGTATCGGTCATGTTTGCTACCTGCTTTTAATGGGCGCCATGAGGTAGGGATGGCTAACACCTGCTCTTTCTGGAAGCGCAAGGCCAATCAAATTTAACCATCGATGGAGATCGTTGCTGATGGAAGATATTAATTTATCGGCGAGAGACCCCACAACAAGCTGCATATCCATATGTCTCTTCTTAGAAAGCTCTCCTTGCGTCATGAGCTGCTCAGGACGTTGACGCTTGTAGGTGACTATGTGTGTTATTAACGCGTGTTTGAAAAGTTCGTATCCCTGAATAGCTGGAGTCGATATGATTAAATCACGTATGGTCGCAGCACAAACGGTGCAAGTAGGAGACTATGTGAAAGTATTTCTCCCGATCGCTCACAACTCTATGCGTCTCAAAGATCGCTTCGTACTTCTTGATCTATAACTCGGGGTCGCATTTCTGGTACAGAGGCAATCATATGTGCAGAACATCGCGTTGAAAAGGAGTGGAATCCTGGAAATTATCGATTGCACGAAATTTTAATCTTTCACTGAAAATGGTGAGTTCATGCAACTTATAATTCTAGGCGAAGACCAAAGAGAATATTCTGCAAAACATTCACTTAAGGACCAAGGCTTGTGATACTAATCGTTGTAGTCACTATCAGACTTAACTTCTATGAAAGTAGGACATACTCGTATTTAAATTTGCATTGGTTCACTTCCAAAACCAACAAAGGTAGTCATTAGCAGTTCTGAGTAAATTTGGGGTGCGTTGAATGTATACTCTTTAATCTGGATGATTGTAAGGAAACAGTTTAGTATTTGTAATATATTAACAGTAAATAATATATGGGTTGAGGAATAAGTTCTTGTGGTTTTATCAAATTTATTCATTACCATTAAAAATTTTAGAAAAGCTTCATTCTTAATTGATAACAATATGCAATTTAATCAATAATGTATTCTCCTTTGTTATTCACGATTTCTTCCCAACGTTCAACTAGTTTTTCGATGCCTATGTAATACAAATCTCTGGATTTTGACTCGAAGAATTCGTCTAACTAGGTTCTTAATTCCACATCAGTATTGAACGAAACGCCGCGCAAATTGTTGGAGAGCGATCAGAACAGATATAAATCCGATGGAGCCAGGTCTGGCAAATATGGAGGATGCGGCAGGGTTTCCCAATTAAGCGTTTGGATGGCGTCTTTTGTCATATTGGCAATGTGAGGACGAGCATTGTCGTGTTGCAAAGGACTCCATAACGTCGATGAGGTCACTTTTCACGAATAGCTTCGGCGAGTCGATCCATTTGTTGAACGTAGAGTTCTGCATTGACAATCTCGTTGTTCGCAAGGAGCTCATAAAAAATGATGCCTTCACAATCCCACCACACACACAGCATCGTATTTCGTGGATGAAGTCCTTGCTTTAATCGCGGAAGTGGTTTTTTATTGGGGCTAAGCCATTGTTTTCGATGGTTCATGTTGACATAAACACACCACTTTTCGTCGCCAGTGATGATGTGGTGAAGAAATATGTCCTTATATCCACGAGTAGCCTTGTGACGAGCAAGCAAACCTGCGGCAATCGTGGAGCGTTGAAGTTTGTTGCTTTCGCTCAAAGCGTGCGGAACCCATGCACTAAGTTTTGAACTTTTCCCATCGAATGAAGGTGATTTACTACAGTTTTCTGATCACACGCCAATTGTACAGCCAATTCTCTAGTCGATTGACGAGGATTTTCAGGAAGAAGGTCGTTCAATCGATCTTCATCCAACCTAATCGGGCGACCAAAACGTTCTTCGTCATTAAGATTGAAATGACCGTTTTTAAAACGTGAAAACCACCATTGAGCGGTCCTTTCTGATAAAGCATTTTCTCCGTACACAGCACAAATATCGCGATGAGCTTTGTCTGCGTTTGCATTATTCCCGTCTCGATTGAAAATGAATATCAACAAGTTTCGAAAATGCGCCTTTCTTTCAACTTGACATTCCATTTTGAGGGTACAGAACAAAAATTAAATTAACATAACTTTTAAATAAACTGCAATGACTTATTACTCAACTTTAAGACGTAGCCTAACCTTTGCAAATTTTGCTCTCATTATTTATTATTGTTTCTTAATATGTGCACAAATCACGTCAACAAAACTTAAATCAACACAACATTAAAAAAACCGCAAGAACTTATTCCTCAACCTAATATTAAATGATATTAATTGAATAGGGAAAATAATATGGTAACAGATAGAAGATGGAATTATGCAAAACAATGAAAATTGTTAATGAGATTTAATTGGATTTTATCAGACTAATATGCATTCAAGAAGGACAATGTGAAAATATTAATTAAATGTAATTTATAATATGTTTTTCACCGCATTTTACAGTTAATGATAAACGCACGAAGTTAAATAAATGTTAATTGTGTTGGGTGAGGTTATATGAGAAATATGAATAAAAATCATGTTGAATAAAATGGAGAAAGTTGGCTACGATAGCTTCAAATTTGAGTCGCTCATAGAGGAGGAAAAGTGAAGAGCTATGACCATGAACTGGTCGAAGAGAAGTTACTATGGATAAATGTGAGAATAGATTGTACTCAGATTGAGAGTTTGTTTTTCTTTCGTTTTTAAGGTGACTATCTGGTGACTGCTACCAAGGTCATAAATTGCAAAATTCATTTAAGTTACAACTAAGCTACGTTGGAGAACGCACGCAAAACCCTACAAAATAAAACAACACAAACAGTGAAAAATAAACAAAAACAAAAGAATACAAAAGGAAGAAAAAGTAGGAGGCACGCTCCGGAGCGAGGAGGACGCCCATCTCTGCCCAACACCGGACCGTGGGCCCAACAAGAAAGAAACGCAAGTAAAATGGAGGAGGCCAACCTCCTCCAATAAGTCGTACTGGGACAGGTAACGTGAGAGAAGCTTCCCTAGACTGCAACATTAAAAAGGAATGTGCTGAACAGTCTTGATGACAACACAGTCGTAAAAACAAGATGCAATGCAGCCCTCCATCAAATGGCGATGCGTCACAAGAGTATGCCAAAATCGAAGAGGACACAAAGCGACCTGAAACCGCCAAGGCATTGAAGGGTACGTCCACATGAACAGTTGCGGCCTCATGGTACGCAACTTAACTTCCTATAGGCCCTCTCCTATCTTCTTTACCATGCAGCTTGGAGCGTTGACCTGATTCCTTCCATGAATTGAGTGTGATGAAGAGCACAACGTTGGTCTGGTCGCTCAGATTTTGCGGGCCCTTTGGCGCCCTCATCTGCGCGCGCATTTCCCGCAATCACCACATGTCCAAGAACTTAGCGAAAGTTATTCTCGACTTCCGCTCATATCGCGGCAACTGTGGTATCACGGATACCGTGAACTACGTGGTGCGTTGACACCAACCCCCCAAAGGCACTCAAAGCGCTTTGTGAGTCACTCTAGATCACGATCTGGTATACAAACAGGAAACGACGCGTTATTTCCTCTATCAAGCGGTGCACTGCAACCAGCTCGTTCGTAATGACAGACGCAATGCCTGGTAAACCTTTCTGGAACACAGTTCTTGTGTTCAATCAAGTCTGCTGACCAAAGTTTCGTGCTCTCACTTATTCTGATTTTGACCTTACGACCTTCAAAACATTCAATAATTCCAGGAATAACCTTGGAAGGACCTTGGCAATTATATCATTCGAAAGAGAATGTAAAACAACTTTAGGGTTTCAAATTTCGTTAGAATAGGCGGAATAGTTATGATGTTATTGCCAAAAGAAAATAATTCCCGTGCTAAACTTGGGAGGACCTTGGCAATTAAATCATTAGAAGTAGAATGTAAAACAACTTCGTAGTTTCAAATTTCGTTAGAATAGGTCAAATAGTTACAATGATATTACCACCCTCCCGCCCTCCTCAACCAACATACCTACCGAAATAGTGAGATATAGAGACGCATGCGACTAAAAGTCAAAGGTGGAGGCCTCCAGGGTAGTCTCTTGGGTAGAACCAGAGGTGATACGGGCTAAAGAGCTCCACCGAGGGTTGATGGAGTTTCCTAGCCCTAAATTCAAAGGGCTTCTCACCGTGGAGGCAATAACAGCCTCTGGAGGCTGATAGAGACAGCGGTCTTCCGCATACAAGCGCATAAGCACTGTGCACGGCGTGTAGGTAGCAAGTGTCATCTCTCCTGGCATCAATCTAAAGCTGTCAATAGAGAACGTGCACTTTCCAAAATTCGCGCTGAGCTACAGAATCGTAAAATTCGCATCCCTAGTCAACCTTTGAGTGAACAATGGAACGATAAAACAGAAAAGCGGTAGTTCTATCAACACTCCAAAGGCTGAACGTCATAAAAAAAGAATGTCCATGGCGCGTGTACAAGAAAGCCTAAGACTACGAATATGGGCTTCCCAGATGAGGCCTTGGTCAAAAAAGAAGACCAAGGAAATTGTGAGAGTGAACCAATTTCAGACAAACTCAGTTTATGAAAAAGACCTGATCAGGGTAAAGCTGTAGATGGCGATAGAACTACCCTCCTTAGTCTTGGCCAAGGAAAAACGAAGTCTCGAAATTTCTCCGCTTCGGAAGCGCGAGAGATGAGGTATCGATGTCTGTAGGATTCGACGCTCCAAAGTTGGCATCTGGGCCGCACCTAAAGAGATCGAAATGCTGTCTACCTAAAATCAAACGAGTGTATCTGGTAAGCACCGAAGTGATACCGTTGATATCCAAGGTAAAGAAGTGGACACTAGTACCTCCCTCAGGGAATCCTTCTTCCTACCATATGGGTTTGAAAAGTAGAGCCTCCTCTCCCTTCATACGCGAAATCGATGATCTTGTGAGAATTTAGATAGTAATTTTGCGAGGCATCTCTTCGCCGCAATAGTGTGGAGGGTCTTAATGATACCATATCTTCATGGTGTAAAATCGGCCTTCTCCAGATTGAAAAACACCGTAGTGTAGTGCTTTCTACGGAAAAAAGGCCTTGCATATAGCATTTTACAGTCGGAGTAGAGCATCCGACGTGGAGTGGAACTTGAGGAAGCCACACTGCGCAGAAGACAATGTCCTCCGTTTTCGAGGATAAAGGCTAATCTAACGTTTCATAATTTCTCCATCAACTTGTACACGCAGTAATTTAGAAAAAATTAGCGAAAACCACTCTGGGTAGAGGGATCTCTCCCAGCTTTACGAAAACCAGCACAGTAGTCATTCGACAGGAGTTTAGGACCAGATACTCTTTCTCCAGATCCTCTTTAACAAATTTAACAAAAACCTCGCTCACCTAAATTAATGGAGATGAACCGTCTTGTCTCTTCGGCGTGTCCAGGATATTGGATTAACTCTGGCTTTATTAGTTTGACTGAACTTTGTACCTTGAGAAGCTGCACGTTCTCCCGGCTCGACTGTTACCTTTCCACTACTACACCTTTAACTATTTCATTGGTTCCTTTTTTCACTGTCCGTTTTGGATTATGTCGTTGGCTTCCTCTTACAGTGGTTAGCTGGCTTAGAGATCCCGAACTTCCCGATGGTTCCCAACAGGCTGGATTTGCCACTGTTACATTCATACCACCCATCGGTAGGACTTTCTTTGTGGTTCCCAATGTGGGGTGGTGATATTGCCAGGCACAGCCTTACGTGGCCGATGACTTTTTGAGGTTACAGTAGGGCTGCAGTAGGCGATTATGAGTGATTAGGTCACCTAGAACTCTGCACTTAAGCTTGAAAGAGGGGCTCCCTTCTCACCACTCTCGAACAATAAAGTTGGTTACTCTTTATCTCTTTAAGAGTCACTCTTGAACAACTCCACCTCTGTTAACGAGGTGGCCCCTTGAGCTGGCTCAAGGCCGCCTCCAAGATTCTCCCAGGGAAGAGGGTTGTTTCTTTCTTTCTAAATATCACGGGTTCGGGGGCTCCCTCTTGTATAGGGTTGCCTCTGAGCAACTCTTTTCTAGCGGCAGGCCCAACTTACTTTCTCATGGGCCCGTTCTTCTCTCCAAAAGACTTTTAGCGGAGATGTCCTTTCACACTTTCATATCCTTGTGAGTTTGTGGGTTTTCTCCTGACCTCGTTTTATAGAGCGCCTCCAGGCGACTCTCCACTTGCGTTAGGTCTCCATTGTTTTAAGAGACTCTCTAAGAACACGTCGATGAAGAGGACGCTCCACCTCGGTTCCTGGCAATCCAATTGGAGTAGGTGACCCAACTCAAGCCCTCTAGAGGTGTAAGATGCAGCATCGTACCTAGATCATGCCGAGACATCCGGTAGACCCGAGGTTCGTCACTTTGAAGGGGGGCAGCCTGCTTTCTCCACCCTCTTTCCCCAATAGAGCTTGGAATGCCGCCCCTAGTGACGTTTATGACAAGTTATATGCCCTTTGAATCTCCAGGTGGGATACCAGACACCTTGAGGGGGTGGACAGTTGGAGGCTCTTCGTGAGATGGGGCTATAGGTAGTAATTTCTTCAATGTGAGCGAACATGGGTTTGGTAGGGGATAATACCGAACCTGAGTCCGACCCTATGCAACATTCTCCTGAGAGTGCACGGGCATCCGAGCACTCATAAAAAGTGGATGGACAACCTCTCCCGATTGGTGCCCCGTTGTCGGCCAAAGACTTAGCCGTATAGAATACGGATTAACTTAGGTTGGTTTGTACGACCGTGGGGACCCTTCAGAGGGTGGAGAGATACAGGTTCAATTCCCGCTCTCCTATCTTATTGATTTTAAAAGACATTTGGCGACTGCCTACTAGGACAAAAGTCCCCGTAATCACCCTATAACCTAATTCTAGGCTAAATAAAAATGACAAGTAAAAACCAAATAACAATATCACAAAAAACAGAACTGAGACAAAGGCAAAAAACAAGCAAAGAAAAACAAAACAAAAACTAAGAAGAAGGAAGCACACTCCGGGGTCGGGAGAAGCGCCTCCCCGGCAGGGTCGAGATCGGCTGCAGATGTAGTGAGAGCCGTTGTCGATTGGGGGAAGCGGCGCGAGGCTCGAGCGTACAGGCGCATAATGTACGGTGCACGGTGCAAGTGAGTGGCATCTCTCCAGCATCGACAAGTAGGCTCTCAATGGTGGACAGGCGGGAGGGACCGGTCGTCCGCATGAGACCGGTGTGGTGGATTAAGTCCACCTTCGGCAATACACGCTTGGCTGCAGATTCATAAAACTCGCATCCAGCGTCAAGCTTCGAATGAACAATGGTTCGGTTGAAAATCAGGGCAGTGACATTATCAGCACCTCCATTTGCTAAACGTCACTGAGTGACGACCCTAAGCCTGCTAATATGTGCCTACCATAAGAGACATCGGTCAAAAAAAGGTGCGAATCCACCTATTCCAGGCGAACAGCGTTTTGTAATAAGTCTGGGTTGGGGTAGAGCAGGAATGGTGGTAAACGAACATCACCATAGTCTTGGCCAACGAAAACCTAAATCTGTGCGCTTCGCCATGGTGAGAGATGCGGTTCAATGCCTTTTGGAGTCGAGGCTCTGAGTTGGCATCTGGGCCGAAATAAAAAAAATCGAAAGGCCGTCCACGTAGAGCGTAGCGAAAACATCTACCGGCAACACCGAGGTGATACCGTTGAGGCTCAAGGGCAAATAGTGACACTGAGGTCACTTTCCTATGGGACACATTCTTCCTGCTCCATTGGGCCGGAGAGTTATCCCCGACGCCTACAAAGAATCGACGATCTCGTATACTCAGAAATAAAGATTGTGAAGCGTCCCTTCGCCCCAATCGTGTCAAGAGTTTCCATGATGTTGTATCGCCATGCGGTTTTATAGGTCTTATCCAGATCGAAAAACAATATTGTGTAGTGCTGTGTACGAAGGACGGCCTCGGAGATGTCACTTTCAGTTGGAACAGAGCATCCGACGTGGACTGGAACTTGAGGAACCTGCACTGTGCCGTGCCCGTGTATGAAGAGAGAGCGGAACGCAACTCGCTCAATGTAAACACGTTGTTGAAGGGTTCTCCGCATCTGGACGTAAAGTTCCGTAGGCGGCCTGTGGCGACATCATGACGTGTATTAAATGCTGGTGGAGCAGCATCCAAGCCAAAGAATACGGAGAAAGCGGTTGCGAAGGACTTCGTCACGGAATCAGGGTCAGAGATTGTGGTTCTATTCTCCCAAATAACGGTTAGTGGGGGGGGGGAGTCCTGCGAAAACTTGCCTCGAATCCTTTTCATTCGATTCCTCGCTTCCACACCTCTGCTCGAAGGGTGTTCCCGTTAAGTGAAGACACGTATGCTAGAGAGGAAAAGGAGTGGGTGTGCTTAGAAACATAGCGAAAACTAGCCCTACCTCGACGAAATTCATCGACAGTTAAATCGTCTGGTCAGGACTTATTTCGCATCTAACATGACTCTTCTGTTTGAGGGTCGTCTAAAACTAAGCTTACCACCAAAGAAATTGTCGCAGTGCAAAACGGCCAAACGGCCAAACGGCAATGAGTTTGCTGGAGAAGAACTCAATGGCCTCATCCAGAGACCTAACTCCTCGATTGGGACACATAAATCAGTTATTTCATGAAATGCGAAAAATTCCGGAAAAATCGAATGGAACCCGTGATGCATTGGGGGCGAGGTGGTTACATGCAGCCTACAGCTTGAGCTAGACATGATCCCGGAGGTGACCCAGCCACAGATGTCAGCATCTTGCATGGCGTCAAACCTGGGCTAAGTGTCAAACACAGAAAATGACCACTGTACAAGCCCCCCTTTTCACTTGCCTCCCGGCTCCGAGGAATCACAAGGAGAGGAGGGACAAGGACTTCCTCCCCCATCTGGTGAGCCTTTGACACCCAAGACCTTCTTCATCTTGGAGAAGAATCTTGCTGATGCCGGTCCGTCTGATCTAGGGGCTCCTTCTGGCTGGGGAGAGAAGCGAGTTCATTTCTCACCTTCCTCTACTAAAAAGAGGTAAGAGGATGATAAATGGCTGAGGGTTCCTCTCCATCCGCGGGAACCCTAAGAACGGAGGGATCCGCTGCCGTTTTAGCAAGCGACCAGGCTAAGATCGACACGTCCAGCCCCGAGGCGTCTACAGGTATCGATATGGGGGACAGACTATGATCAATTTCAAATGTTAGTTGAGCGAAACCTATATTACGTCGGAGGCCACTCATTGAGAGACTACCTGTCGTTTAAGGGGCCTGCTGGCTTCAAACGCTTTCTGGTTATTCGCTTTATTGATTGCAGTACTTTGGCCGAGGGTGACTCGTTTCTTGGACGGGAGCTTTATGGTGAATTCATCCGATCCCACTGAGGCCGCCTCACTCTACTATGAACTTCGTAAAAGAAGTCGTGTACGCGAGGGAATTCGTTGACTACTTCTTAGAAGACATCACATGAGAGCTGAAAAATCGAAGTGTGATGAGAAAAGTGGGATGGGGCTCGAGACTCACCCCTACACTCTTCCTCACATTCGACCGTGACAGGCGCTCCGAGTGGGTGCGTGCCAGTTGGTATTGTTACCACGTGAAGGCATTCATGCCACTGCCGTGGATATGATACTACTGCCACCGCTTCGGTCATACGAATCGCCCATGTAGACGTGCAAATTCGGGTTTATCCAACGTCTGTGTAAGTTGTTGTAAGGCCGTACATGATAAATCACTATCTTGCATGGCCGAGTGTGTCAATTGCGGAGAGCCGCACTCCGTTCTTGGAAGCAATGTGGTGCATATCTCCTGGAGCACGAAATCTTGGCCTTTCGGGCTAAGGATCCTTTCTCATTTCGTGAGGATAAAGACCAGGTCATGGCGCCTCCTGCGCTGCTCAGAACGTCCTGTGCCTTAATTTTTAAAAAGTCACTATATGCTATTGGCCCCTCCAAGCTTACAAACATACTCGTTTCCTCGCCAATTCCCAACCCTTTTTAGGGAACTAGTCAGCCCGGGTTTGCCGCTAGTAGAGCTGGCGGTACAAAAGGCTTTCACCCGCCTCGGCTAAAAACATGGCTCTCCCATCCCCCATCCCCCATCGTGACCGTTTTCCGTAATCCTAAATGGCTGCGCGCCTTCACCGCTTCGTTAGACTCACAGGAGGCAACACCCCAGAAGTAGGTCGTGAGTTTGCCTTCCGGGGTTCTTAAAGCTACCTCCCGAAAGGAGGACAGCACTAAATGGGCTTCGACTACTACGCCCCCACTGAAGGCTTGACTGGGTAGCTCGGAGACGGTGGATCTTCCAAAAAAGGTGCCCGGGCCTCCGAAGCCACCCTGCCCACCGAAGGTTTCTAGCTGGGGAAAAGACTCGCATGCAACCCTAACCTCCCCCGATAAGCCCTCTAATGTAACAGTGCCATTAGCGCCTAGTTTGGCCAACAACACCCTGAGTTCTGCCATTCCTGTGAGGGTCTTCTCTTTGAAGAGGGCCACCTCATTTCCTTCGAACTAGGCCTGGAGAGCATATTTCTTCAATATAAGAGGAAGAGTTAGGGAGACTCGTTTCTTTCCGTTCATCCCTAGCTGTCCTTTTGCAGGAGACTATGCTGGGAGCGTGTCCACTGCCCACCCTCCCGGAGTATAAGGGTTTTGCGAGCCCACTACCACGGGATGAGGGCTGGGCAGGAGGATGTGTCATTTTTCCCCGGTATGATGTCTCCGTTCTTCTCTTTGCTTCAAATACCTCCTTTAAGGCAGTAGCAGTTCAGCTGCACCTGAATAGGAGGTATACTGTTATTTCTGCGTACATTCCATATTGAACAGTCTTCGCCTCGGGTGACTTCCGTTGCGTCGTGGCACGGTCACCGAGGCTCTTTCTAATGCTCGAGGATTTGAACGGCAGACACACTCTTTGGGGAGACTACTCGATCAATCCCAGGGGCTAGGTCCTTCCGACCTAATATACGAGCTTGAGATAGCTGTCCTAAATGTGGATGAGTTTACGCGTCACTGCCCCATAACAGCTTCATTATCCTATCTCGATCTATCTTTGTGCTCTCCGGATGCACAGCCTGATTTGGGGTGTGAGGTGGTAGATGAGTTTCATGGTAATGACCCCTTTTCCATTCAACTATCATTCTATAGACAGCTCTCGTCTAAGAAAACCCCTCGCTGGTCCTTGGAGCGACTGCGGTGTCTTCCTTTCAGGAATGATGGATATTTCTTTCTCAGTGAAGCAGGCACGTTGGTTGATGAGGCCGTTACGTTCTTCTCCAGCAACTTTATACCCATGGGACTAACTACTAATCCTAGAGGTTCTTTTCTTTTGCACGCCGTACGCTTCCTTGGCGTTCTGCCTAGTGTGTAACGGCCCTCAGACATAAGCGATACGCTTGCATGCGCTATGAGCATCGCACGAAGATTCCCCCGTCAGTAAATTTTGTTGATCTAGGGGTAGGTTCCGTTATGTTCCAAACTACACCCGCCGCTCTTCTTGGCGTACATACGTGTCTTCCCTTAACGGGGAGAGTCTTGTTGAAAAAGTGTAGAAGCGAGTCAAAAGGATTCGGAGCAAATTATCGCAGGCACCCCACCCGTTTTATGCATAGGAAAACGGTACCTCATTTTCGGCCCCGCGTCAAATGCATAGTCTATCGCGATGCGTTTCTAAGCATTCTCTTTCCGTGATGCTGCTCCGCCAGCATGCAATGTACGTCGTGATATCGCTGAAGGCCGCTGACTGGATTTTACGCTGTTAGTTGCGTTGCATTCTAGCTATATGCGCAGAGAACTTCTCCGGATCAGAACAGATGGTGTGCTCCAACACTCCTGCCGTATGAGATGACCCTACCCAGGGTGCTTTCTGTTAAGGTGAAGAAGAAATTGGGAAACGTTAGATTAGCCTTAATCATGCACAGCGGATGCCACGTGTCTTCTGCCCAGTGCGGGTTCCGCAAGTTCCACGCTACGTCGGATGCTCTACTCCGGAAACGAGACTATCCTAAACGTGATGACCCCATTTTCTAAATAAAAACACCACCACCTCCATATTTGTAATGACACAAAAGAACATAGGTTGGGTACGAACATGGGTAAAGTTGCAAAAGATATTTATTTCAAATAAACTAAACAGAAAAATACGATACCTAACGCGTATAATTCTTAATCATTTAACAAAAAGAGCAGCTTCACTACCCTGCTCTGTAAAAATAAAGTACAAGAAAAATAAGCAGAGAACATTTTTGCACACCGAAAAGTAGCTCAATTTTAAATTATGGCTAATCATTTCCACATAGAAATGCCACTTCAAAGTCATCATGATAAGTTCAAAAATATCCATTGGAATAATATTGGTTTGTTTAGGAATAGCAGTTATGTTAGCTACATTTGCTATTGACCCGATTACACAAGCGATTATAAGACACAAACTAAAAAATCTCATGACCAATGTTCATCCTCAAAGCGAGAAAGAGAAAAGTCTCCTGAACAAGAGAGACTAAATTAAAAAAACTCGAGCTAAGCGAAAGATAAAAACTGGGTTTTAAGTTTTGCCGTCGAGTTGGAGCATTTTGCTTTCTAAATAAACCCACGCATAGCAATACCTTAGTTCCATAGAAGGGGCAAGCTTTGACATAATCTTAAATATTTATTCGTTGTCCAACACGGAAAAGCATTTTAATGTTTAAATCAAAATAATTCCCCCCATTCAAATTCATGTATATTTCACAAATAAATATCTCTTAGTTTAAACCAATCAATCCTTCTTTCATACATTTACTAACTTTAATATTGAGTATTTTATAAAGAGATCATTTTAACATGAAATCTTAAATTATTTCACGGAAAATCTGAATATCCCTTCTAAAAATATCTCCAGTCTGCCTTAATCCATTCAATCGTTTATATACGACACGAAAACTCAATTGAAGAAGTAAATTTCTGACGAGATCATCACCGAAATGTCCTTAGCAGGCATCATTAAAAAAGTTGCAAAAGTTACACAAACCCTATACAGTAACCGAAGAGTTTCCAGAAGACTGAATGAAAATATATAGACACTAAAGTAATTTATGATAACCAATTCTTCAGAAATAGGCCTAGCTTATTTTGACGGAAATGTTAGGTTAGTTGACAAGCAAATTCCCATGGATAGCGACCGATTCACACCATTGATCGATTACATTCTTCCTATCCCAAGTGAATACATTCTTCCACAACTCGCAAATGTCACCGGGTTGAAAGGAATTCGCAAAAAATCTGTTATTTCTTCCAACATACCTTTAAAAAATTACCAACTTGTTGAGGGTAAAAATAAATTAATAATGCTATTGAAAAATTATGTCACACAACGTCTACCTCTGAAGAGTGTAAATATTATGCTCTCCACTAATGCTACTCAAGACATAACAATAAATGAGAATAGATTCAGCCATATGTCAGACTCATAAGACCAAAATTTAAGGCCTATCCCTGAAGATTAAACTTCCGTTGATGTTTTCATGCCCCTGTGGGTCCCACTTACTGCAACGTTGGACTTTGAAGTTGGTGTCGAGTTTAGGGACCTCGACACAAAAATCCCCCTCGTCTGGGTGTCTATTAGCCTCTGTTCACTGCCTTATGAAGTCAGGGAGTGGTTTCGATTTTACCTCAAAGTCAGAGCAACAGTGTTCATAACAGTGTATATTATAGGCATGTTGTTGGTCTCTTATGGAATATTTATTCTAAATACAACAAGGAAGAACATGGAATTACGCTAAATCCATGTACTTAGTTGAGTTTGTCAAATATAACGAACCAGGAAGAAAAGAACTAATTTTAACACGGGACTTGTAATTTTCTTCAGCTTTTAAGTGGAAAATTATTATACTACAAATGCTCTGGATTTATCAAGTTAGGCTTTCCTCTTTACAAAGTGTACCAACAAACTCTCATAAACTTACAACATAATATCAATTATATTTTTAATTCTCCGCAGCAAAATACAGAATATTTAGTTTGGGTGAATGGTGGGAGACGCATCTCACCTTTGATCGAGAAATCTCTTCATGAAGAATGAGATGAAGAGTGAAAATTGAGGTCAGAAAAAGAAGAGACGGAAGAGGAAAATGGTGAAGTTAGAGGAAGCGATAGACATATAACTTCTTTCGAGAAAATAGAAAAATCAATTTCCATTTCAAGTTAATAGAGAATAAATAGGTAGGGTGTGTCCAATAACTATGGGACCAATAGAAAATTTAATCATTTGTAAAGATTTTCTACGACATTAAAAATCATTGAAAAACAATGAAAATTTCAGTTTAATTTTCGTTTTTTTAACCCCAAATATTCTGTTCCTCCTTCACTTTGCATCCCCAGGTCAGATCAATTCTCGAATGAGAATAGCAATTAATAGTTAGCATATTCATGTTTTAGTATTAATTAATGTAAATCATAAAATCTGTCCCGTGCCATTAACGCATATAGTTTGTTTATATGATTTTGAGTCTTAACAAATTATTAAATTTGCTTTCAAGAAAAGAAAATTTAGAAAGCTGAAAAATGTCGCCTTTGCTAACAATCCCTTAAAGAGACAAATACTTTTTGCTCTACGCCAATTTGCAAAGTACATTTCCTAGATCAGCGTTTGTTCTGGATGCATCACTAACTAATAAAATCGAAGATTTAATTTATAACTATTAAAGGTCATAACTAAAGAAGCAATTGAAAAAATAGTTATAAATTAAATCTTCATTTTATTAGTTAGTGATGCATCCAGAACAAACGCTGATCTAGGAAATGTACATAACTATTACTGTCATAACTATTACTAAGTTCTACCTTAATATACCTTAAGAACCTTAAGAACCTTAAGCTTCTTTAGTTTATCTTTCTCAAAATAATGAATTTAAATTTTTTTTTCATCATTCTTGATTTGCGAAACCAAATTGTTAATAAAACGTTTGCAACAAACAATGAGCCGATTCCACCCATAGATATGAAAGGAACATGTTTCAATAAGCTAATGAATTAAGGGTTAAATTAACTAAAGTTATTTTGACCCATTGATTTCCATCTCAAATTACTTTAAGCCCTATTACTTCTCCTTAGCCCTAGATAGCATTAAATTAAAGTGATTCGCGAATAAGTTTATATATATATATATATATATATATATATATATATATATATATATATATATATATATATATATATATATATATATATATATATATATATTTAAAAACAATTGCTTTTTTAACGTAGACAATGTTTTTTCTTGGGCAAGTTAACAAAAAGTACTTTTTTAGGATTTTTTTATTAGGCTATTGCAATCACATCATATTGTATTATATATCATTTTCAATGTAATTTCAAAATGGGGGCTTCGCTCCCATGCACCCACTTAATTGGGGGGGTGCACTCCCCCCACTCACAATTTAAAAAAGCAACTCGTAATATTCCTAATTCGAAAGCCTAACCTTAGATTCGAATTCAAAAGGCGATTGGTAAATGTCGTTAGGCCTCTAGTTTTTCTACCGCGTTCCTTGACTTCAGACATATAAGCCTCACCACTGAATGTTATTTAAATCAATCATATTTTCTTTAAAACTGATTAATATGAAATTTCCATATCATATTTTCATTCAGAAAAATGGCGGCCAATCTATTTTTCGTCATAACACCATAATTAGAAATTTGTCCCCCATTAATATAACATTTGCGTATTTTTTTAAAATAGAGATATTTTTAACAAAGCGCCCACAAAACTAGAGGGTGGGCATATAATTAAGAGGCATACCATTTCAAAGGTAAACTACAAATTGACAATAGAAATAGTAAACAGAACATAAACATATTGACAGTAAACACCCAAATGCCAAAAATTCGACAAAAATATAAACTATTTTAATCTTTATAGTTTAGTTTCATTAAGCTTTCATTTGGCCTTAATAACTACAACGCAAATTTTAAGCATCCTTACCAACAGTTTTTGAAAATATGAGTTAGTTAACTTTGCCTATTAATCTTTCAAACATTCAAATAATCCTTCTATAGATCCAGGGGGCAACCTTTTAGCCCTTCTGTCAAGCTCATATCATGGTAACTCAATATGGGACATATCGGGAGACTGTGGAGGCTATTCCATTATTTCCCACATACCTGCTTTTCTTTTGATTCAATATAATTTCGGCATAACTTTGAGGAGTGCTTAGGACCATTATCCTGCAGTAAAATGGAACCTTTTTCCTAACCTCTATTCCAGAAGTTAGTGCTTTTTGTTACAGAATGTTGTGGTATTGTTCTTTTTTCATAGTTCCTTTTACTTGTATCAAATACCCTGATCTTTCTCATCCAAAACAACCTACACCATCATATTAACTCATCCATGCTTTACCGTTGGTACCACACAATTCTCCCTAGTCTCTCTCTCTGCTTTCTACGCACAAAAACTCTACCTTGCGACCCGAACTATTGAAACTTTGATTCATCTGTCTATAGCACTTTTTCCTAGTCCTTGACGGTCCAATGTTTATGTCTTTAGGCCCACAGCATCGTTTCCTTTTGTTTTTGGTTAGCAACAATGACTTTTTGGCCGTCACATGAACAAAAAGACCTACAGATTTCAACATTCTCTATTGTATTTAGTGACTGGCTTCTCTCTCGAATGGTTTATCTCTGTTGTTAAATCTTGAGCTTGTAGGAACGCAGGTAACGTGTTAATAGTTGCGCATTGGAACTGAAAAGAGTCGTTTAAATGCTTGAGAGATTAAGAAGGAAGGTTAACTAATGTTGTAACTATGAAAAATACATTCACCCATTTTTTTGTCAAATCCTTGGCATTTGGATGCAGTTAATATTATCTATTTACAATTCGCTATTGTCAATTTGTAGTTTACTTTTTGAAATGGTAAACTATATTTACAAGTTGTTGAAAAATTCAGGGAGTTGCTCCAAACTTTTGGCTTACATATACGTAGGTGAGTCAAAAAGTTCTCAGACAAATGCCAGATTATTGAAATGTTCGATTTTGTACAAGTAAATACAGGGTCAAACACGACTTTCATGTTTTCTGAACAATTCCTACAAAATTCGTCATTCAATTTGTCGAGACTCTTTGTATTAGATGTGCTTCAAAAAGGTTACTTTTTTGAACCCATAAAATGGCAAATTTTGAGATAAGAGCGAACATTAAATTCCTGACTAAACTTGATTGGAAGCCTGTTAAGATTATTGACGCTCTACAACAGGTTTATGGTGACTCTTCGCCATGTAGAGCGGTAGTTTACGACTGGATTAAGCGCTTCAAGGGGGGCAGAGAAGAAGTTGAAGATGATCCACGTGAAGGGAGACCCTCCACCTCCATTAACCCAGAAAATGTCGAGCTTGTGAGGAATCTAGTGGATAAAGATCGCCGTATTACTATTGATGAAGTTGCCAATGCATGTGAAATCTCTCATGGCTCAGCATTTGGAATTCTAACTGAAAATCTTGGCCTGAGCAAGCTTTCAGCACGTTGGGTCCCAAAAGCGTTGCGAGAAGACCAGCTGAATCATAGGGCCAACCTTTCTTTGGCTATTTTGACCAAGATTGAAGCAAACGAGGATAGTTTTTTTGAGCGCCTCGTAACGGGAGATGAAACTTGGGTGTATCAGTTTGATCCTGAAAGTAAAAATCAATCAAAAGAGTGGCACCCAAGGGGGGCAGCAGGGCCTATCAAGTTCAAGACAGAGAGGTCCGTTAAGAAGATAATGGCTACAGTTTTGGGGGATTCGGAGGGAATTATTTTAATAGACTTCTTAGAAGGACAAAAAACTGTTACATCCAGCTATTACGAAGGAGTTTTAAGGAAGCTGAAAACTTCAATAGCCAAAAAACAACGAGGAAAGCTCCACAAGCAAATCTTGTTCCACCATGACAATGCCCCTGCACATTCGTCCAAAGCTGTGAGATCTCAGCTACGGGAATTTCGATGGGAAACTCTTGCTCATCCCCCTTATAGCCCTGATTTAGCACCCTCTGACTTTTTTCTGTTTCCAAATTTAAAGGGACACCTAAAAGGAACCCGGTTTCAATC
This sequence comes from Ceratothoa steindachneri, assembly GCA_963969495.1. Taxonomy (NCBI): domain Eukaryota; kingdom Metazoa; phylum Arthropoda; class Malacostraca; order Isopoda; family Cymothoidae; genus Ceratothoa; species Ceratothoa steindachneri. The sequence goes on along the minus strand of OZ018319.1, from coordinate 199,816,094 downwards.
ATTAGATGAAGCAAAAAAGCAGGTCATTACTTGGTGCCAGAGACAACCCCGTGAATTCTACAAAGATGGTCTTTACCGTTGGATTCATAAATTAAGAAAGTGTATAGATGTTAATGGAGCTTATGTAGAAAAATGATTACAGTATTATTACAAATAAAAATTTTATGCCATTTATCTGAGAACTTTTTGACTCCTCCTCGTATATGGAAAACTAACAAAGTAACACGTGAGTGGAGCAATAATTAAAAACAAATCCCACGAGAAAAATGAAAAGCTATTTCCAAGTACTTTCGAACTTTATTCAGTTCATTGATAATGAACTGACTAAAGATCGCCTCAGTGTGCTTGATTCGAACCACGCATCTGCAAGGATTTTTTCGCAATCAGGAAAATTTCATTTTCCGAACAAAAAAATATTCCGTGTATCTTCTCTTTCCTTGCAGTTCGATCGATTTATTTCCATCATTCTCTCGCGTTCAGGAGATATACTCGTACATTTTATATTCACTGTGCGTTTAACTCGATTTCTCATTTGTCCTTTGAATTCCAAATAAATTTCTCTCTTTTTCAGTCATTCCGAGCGACCGAGCGAAGCATTTAAAGCTTGTCAATTTGAAAGAATTTTTATTCTCCCGCGTAGCCGAGCGCTCTAAGGGGTTGCTTTAATTGAGATCAAAGCGGATGCTCGCTGCCTCAGTGTGCTTGGTTCGATCCTCATCTCTGTACGGATTTTTTCGCAATTAGAAAACTTAATTATTCCGTTTATCTTCTCTTTCCTTGCGATTTGATATAAGTGAACTTTCAAGAATAAGCAGACCTCGATCCGTTAGAAAGGAAACCACGGTCAGGCGTGTGAGGGAGAGATTTAAGAAGACTACAAGAAGCAAGGCGAAGACCCTCTGGACAAATTCGAGTCTCCAGGTCATCGCTCCAACGAATTTTAAAAACATTGGATCGTTTTCCGTAGAAAATCAAATTGGTGCAACAGCTGAAAGAAATAGATTATGCTCCTAGATTATAATATATCACAAAATTCAAAGAATTAGCAAGAGAAGATCAAGAAATTCTCCATAAATTGATTATGTCAAATGAAGCCCATTTTCATTTGAATAGATACATTAATAAAGAAAACTGCAGGATTTGGGGTGTAGAAAATCCTAGTGCAATCCATCAAAGAGAACTGTATCCCATAAGTTTACTGTCTGGTGTGGGGGTGAGTTCAAAAAAGGTGATAAGACCTTATTTCTTTGAAAATGAGGATGAATAATCTGTTACTGTCAATGGAGATGAATACCGTGAATCAAAATTTCTTACATTCAAGATATGCATGGCATGTGGTTTCAACATTCAAGATATGCATGGCATGTGGTTTCAACATTTAAGATATGCATGACATGAGGTTTCAGCAAGATGGAGCCAGAGCTCACACAGCAAGGAACACAAATATTTTGCATATTTTTTGATAAAAAATAATTTCTCGATTTTCACAATAGAATTTTTTTCTATCTATGGGACTATATTAAAGACAATTTTATGTCAACAAGCCTCAAACAATTGCAGATCTTAAAAATAACATTAGAACATAAATTAGACTACTGGAGACACAAACGTTAAGTGCCAGTATAGAAAACGCTTTAAAAAGAGCACGTTTATGCGAATTGGAAAATAGTCGTCATTTAAAGGATGCCATTTTTCACACCTAGAGGAAATAAATACAACACCCTTTTTCTATAACTTATTAAAATATCAGAATTTTTAAACAAAAAGTAAATGAGATATTAAATATTAAAACCTCTTCGTGACTTATGAGCCACCATATATATATATATATATATATATATATATATATATATATATATATATATATATATATATATATATATATATATATATATATATATATATATATATATATATATATATATATATATATATATATATATATATATATATATATATATATATATATATATATATATATATATATATATATATATATATATATATATATATATATATATATATATATATATATATATATATACATATATATATATATATATATATATATATATATATATATATATATATATATATATATATATATATATAAGTAACAGAAATAGGGAATGCGAATGTCGCCAGGGAACTTCGCCCTTCTATTTTTTTGATAATTGAACAATAACATTCAAGTCAATGCGGTTAGGTAAGGCTAATCTTAAGAATTCTTTAATCCGCTAGAAAAGTAAAGTAAACGCTATCTTATACAAAATGCTTCTCGTGATCACTTCACATTGGAAAAGTATTTTTTACAAAAAATTATATATGACGTCATATTGTCTACATATTTTCGACCGATCTTACTTCGCCATTTTTCGCCATTGGTCTCTGTTTTAGATTGGACGGCTTCGCGTCATTACATGTGGTGCATGTGAAATGTATTTCGAAGACCTTGTAAAAGAAATTTAGAGTGACTCTAATTGTATCTTGAAATTTGAGGCTGAACACGGTGTAAATTTCAGAATTTTTCGAAAGCATTTGTGGATTCGAAGAGTTTTTGTTGCGAAATGTATGCCTATTGGTTTGCTAAGCCGGATTCTCTACGTGTTCAAAGGCGCATCGTAGAAATAGATGAAGTTTATTATTTGATAGAGATCACAACGAGAAACAACAAGACCAGGCACATACTTATCCGAATGACTTTTGTGCTTTTTAGTCGCCTATACAACAAATTGATTTAAAAAATCAGGGGGCATTAGGGGTAGAACTCTCAACCAAAAAGGGGGTTATGGGATACGAAGCCCTCTTTGCTCTTTATCAAATATATTTATAGATTATTATTATAATAAGTTAATTAAAGGCGAACATTGGAAGGAAAGTTATCAAAAAGGCGAGCTTAGACAAAACCGAAAGAATGACTCGAATTACAAAATGCCAAACCAAGATTCCTTGTTCGAGGATATGTGGAACAATTAGATTATTGGGGAACATTGTGAATGAGGGGAATTATTGGGATAATTACAGGGATATTTGAAGTAAGGGGAATGGTTGGAGTTAGTTGAGATATTTGAGATAAGGAGAATTATTGAGATTATTAGTAAAATTTGGACTGAGTGAAATTATTTGGATTTTTGTGGGAAATTTGAGATGATGGAGAATTATTGGTATTAGTGGGCGACATTTGGATTAGGGGAATGTCGTAGAATAGACTCTCGACGATATACCATATATAACTATTCGTTGAGGGAATTATTCTAATATTTCGAGTGCGTGGTAATCTGATTGACCGAGGTTTATTAATTAAACTATCAACAACACACTAAAATAAAATGTTTACATAAACGGAGAATGGAAAGGGTCGTGAGAATATCTGACTAATCCGAAGATTAAGATTCGGAGTGATTTAAAAAGGTAAACAAATAAAAATTAAAGGGGGGGGAATGGTTCGCTAAACCATTTAAAGCACAGGGTAGGGTTGACAAAAGGTTAGATAATTAAAGGTAATGCTCAGCTTACGTAATTACAAAGTTGTTATGCAGAGGAAGACGATGCGCAGGAATCTTCGGTCCACTGGCGATTTCCAGCAGAAGGGTTCTTCGGGGTTTGTCCTTAGCGAAGGGGAAGGACTGCCTTCGAAGAGTGAGAGCAAAGTCGGACTCGGAGATACGAGCGCTCTTTGTGACAGCAAATTGGGGATGTTTTAGATGAACAATGGAGGTTATCGTTGAAACCAATCGTTCTCTTGAAGAACGTTAAAAAAGGGGAATCAAATTATCCTGACGTAATGTCTTGGGAATGAGAACCGTTTCTTGACGAACGGGCTTGAGGAACAATGGCTTTTCTAACGTTGTTCTCTTTCTGAACAACAGGGGGGGTGAGAACCGTCTCTTGTAAACGGGCTCAAAGAACAATGGCTGTTCTAACGTTGTTCTCTTTCTGAACCACAGGGGGGAGGGGGAGAACTGTTTCTTGTCAACGGGCTCAAAGAACAATGGCTGTTCTAACGTTGTTTTCTTTCTGAACAACAGGGGGGGGGCCTTATTGACTTGGCACGAACCTTGGCACTCAAGGGATATTGTCCTCTTCTGGACAATAAGGTGGTTCTCGAGGTAGAGAGCTCCCAGGGGTGCACAAGGTGAGACCGGATCGGCGTGATGTCTCGCGAAGATAATCTGGATCTGATCTGATCTGCTTCAATCGGGAAAGCTTTGATATAAATACCCGGAGCCATCTCCAGGGCGTAGGGGATAATTGAGTGGGGGACCTTGGGGGGAATGCCCCGGTCGCGCCTGGGAAAATACCTTATCTGCCCATAAGTTTAACTCAATCTGGCGAGATCGACAAATGGAGGCGAAACGGGGGGGGGGGTGACCTCCTTGGTTAAATATTGACTCAGGTGGCGATAACGCGTCCTGCTTGCTCTCACAGATGCACGTGGGTAGCAATGTGTTTGTTTCTAACATGTGATAGCGGCTGAATTTAAGCGGCCTCAGACCGTTCTATCACAGGGAATTATTGGGATTAGAGCGGAATCTTTAGGATCAGGGTAATGAGTTGGTTTAGGGGGGGGGGAATTTGCATGATAGGAATAATTGGGATTACGAGGAAGATATGGGATGAGGCGAATGATTGGGCTAAGGAAGGGACATTTGAGATAAGGGTAATGATTGGTATCGGCGTTGATATGATGTGAATTATTGGTTTGCGGACATTTGGGACGAGAAGAATTGGTGCAATTAGTGGAAGACATTTGTGATAAGGGGTACGATTGAGATTATTGGATATTTTGGATGAGGCGAATGATTGGCCTTTGGTCAAACAAATGGGATGAGGTGTAAAATAAGGGGTAAATATCTAGATTAGGACCAAACAGATTCCCCAGGACCGAACCTGAGAATGCTATCTAAAAATTATAGGAATAACCACATTCACTTCATTGTTTTGACTCGTTATTTTGTTTCGAAATGGAGAACTTTGCCCCAATATTCCCTACACACCTCTCAACTTTTAAACAACCTCGTAATATTCCCTAAATCGAAAGCCAAACATGAGATTTGAATGCAAAAGTCGAATGCTAAATGTGGTTATGTCTGATAAAAAATATTGGAACATGAATATTTCATTTATCTTCTTTTTTTTAACTACGGATAATTAACTTTTGGGTCCTAAACTAGATATTGAAACTACGTTGGGTCCTAAAATAGATATTAATCAAATAAGGTATGGGGAGAGACACTTGTGACTGATTGCAGTTAGTGGGGTACAAATGGGGTGAGGAGAATGATTTTTTTTTAGGGGATCATTTGGGATGAGGGAAATGATTGGGTTTGGTGCACATTTTGGGATGAAGGGAGAGATTGGGTTTTGGGTGTGGGTGCTGGCTCAAATTTCCTACTCTCATTTGGAAAGTTTCGATCTCTTAAATTCGGCGCGGTTCATTCGGGGCAAAGTTGGATGGAGGAAAGATGCTCGGCGGGTGATTGAACCATAACTCGAAGAAGATTGTGCAGGAAGACCGTCAGTTACATTGATTTAATTTAATCTTCCACCATTTCCCCAGAGTATGCGGTTGGCTTGGACAGACTCTACTGCGACATAACTACCTCAGGGGCCGCGAAAGCCCCGCCCATTACCCCATAGCGCATTGTAGGACAAAACCTTTTGTTTGAGCGGTTTTCCAGGCCTCAGTTCTCTATCCGTGCTTAGCCGCCTTTTGCGTCCCCTTTCCCCACAGGACTATGAAGATTTTTGTACAAGAAAACGTCACTTGACGAAAGGAACCAAAAAGTGGTGAAGAGACGGCCCTTGAAAGTGGAAAAGTTAAGAAAAGTGTTACTTTAGTGAACGGTGCAAACTTCCATCGCCAAAGGAAAACACCACTTGGGGCGCTAGAAACCAAGAGTCGCGCAACTCTTCTGAATACCCCCCTTCTCCTTTACTGAATTTATTTTCATGAATTCCTTGGTTTTCTTCCTCTTTTTCCTGGGTGAGAGGGATGGGGGCAACTCCCTCTTTTCTCTCTGTGTAGGGATATGCTCTCCTCTGCCCCTCCTCCCGCTCCCCTTTCACCCTTACTGGATCCTCATCAACTAATACAATGTTACCCCACTCTGAGAGGTTGTAATTATCTACATTACCCCTTAGGCGACGCTTCGCTTCCATGGCGACAACAATAACAAATTAAAAAAGTAAAGGGGCTTGGAAGCACCGTTCCCACGACAATTGGTGCCACTCTTCAACGAAACGTCATTTATGGGTCTGGTCATCGTCCGCGCCGTAAAAAGGTCATTTTGAATCCAAAAAAACGAATATTCTTTCTCTGTAGCTTTGGTATCCCTCCTCGACCCCGCGTCGGACACAGTGGCGGATAACTCGTTAATAAGATGAGAATGCGAAGAACGATTTTCTTCATTAAGTTCCTAACTTCCAATTGCATTATCGGTATACTGAAAGAAAACTCCGTTCCTTAACCTCAGTTATTGTTGCCCCGCAAATACCCCAACAACAACCATCACATTCTTTATAAAATGTGGGATGACGTTTTTCTTTTAATGCAGTCTGAAAGTGGGTAAGTAAAAGGTATCATGTAATCGCGATTTTATGAAATAAAGCTTCTTTCATCAGTTGTTTTGAAAATATATAGAAAAAAAGTGAAAAAGTTATTGTCAGGTTATTTACGTCAAAGTTGTGGTAAGGTCCTGACGTCAATGTAGCTTCGTGCTTGTGATAATGCTATTTCTTAACCTTTTTCTCTAAAGCATGTCGCTTTAGCGCTCTCGATTGCAGAGACGCAAAGTACAGATGTCATTCACGTGTCTGGGAAAGACGCAATTTTCACTTCTGTTGCTTAGATTGCGACCAGGAGAGTCGTATTTTGTGACGCAGAATGCTGCAGTTCAAAGAAAGTGAAACTTTATTTATGTATTATATATATTCAAATGCTATTACTATTCAGTGTGTGGTAATGGGTTATTTATTCCTTTAGAATATGGCTACATTCGGAGCAAGGAATGACGAGTAAAAAAATGGCTAAGAAGAATCAGATACGTGGGCGAATTGAGCAGCAGACCATTTCGAACCGAGCGCGACATTTCCTTCAACAGATGTTTCTTTCAAGGATAGCAAGAGGGGGCTGGAAAGCGACTTTGGTCAATTAGAATGATAAATGTGGAAAAGAGGAAAGAGATCATTCAAATTGCAGTGGACATCACGAAAGAGCGGGAGATCAGGATAAAGAATAAATTAAGAGACTTTTTAAATCTATTATTTAAACCGAAAACCAACAAGAAGGAATGATGAACATTTTTATTTTACTTTTGCATTAAAAAAGTACAAATAGATCGATTATTTACTTACCAAAATACAGAAAATATATCTTTTATTTTGTTCAATAGCAGCACACTTACTCTCCACTCTTCATGAAATAAACGCCCACTACATTCCATGCGCAAGGGGCTATGGGCTGCAGTTGAGGACTTCTGAAAGATTGTGTGCCCTCCCAGTCCCAATTACGTGGATCGACCCGAAACCATATATCTTCCACACATTTTCACTTCATCTATCTTCGCCGCTTTCTTTGAGGATCTCACCTTATAAACCTTGTACGGAAGATGTTCATTACATTCGGAACTAACTTTTTTTTTCCACCCAGTCATTTTTTAAAGGTTATAATTTCCACACTTCTAATGAAATTATCGCAACTTCTACAATTTCCGAATATCGACAGAATTTCCACATAAAAAAGACTTGGATGCTAAATGTCACTGAATGAGCCGATGCAAAAGAGAAACAGAAAACCGTAACAAAATGGCAAAAATTTAAAATCATTTAAAAATTAGTATAGGTTTTTAAGTTAAAAAAAATCAGTGAAACTACAGATGTGCAACTTGTATTTTTCTGTTTTGTTTCAAAATTCCTTGTCCATCATCCAAATTAAACCCGATTATTATAACGCATTTAATATTTTAATAAAAATGTTAGTGGGTTATTAAAAATTGGCAGTAGATCATCTCTGGTCTGGAGTGTTTTACTAAAAATGAATTGAAAAGTGTTTCGTGATGAGAGTGGCAATATAAAAATCTATGGCAGATACATATTTGAGTAGCGAAAAGAGGATATTATTTGGTTTGTTAAGACCTGGAATAGTCCCAACACTACTCTAGCCACTCTCTTTTCTCTAAGAAGACCATTATTTTGGATGTGAAACTAAGAGGAGGATCGAGTTCTAGGTCAAATATCTAAATTTAAACTGACTTATATGAAGCGCTTTAAATGGAACTGAGCGCTTGACCCTATTAAGTTTAGCCAGCGATCCCTCTCGGATCCCTTAGTATTTTTCATTAGGCAACGCGCTATGATAGTTTGGTTCTCGATCCTTCAAGACACATATTACCCTCCTTTTCGCCTCTTTACACACACACTTGGCTAATGTTATCTGTAGTAGCCGCCCTGTCACTACAGACTGGCTCCTAAAATTCAGCTCGACTTGGAAATGCCTCCCCAATCTTAATCAATAAATCAGGTTATTCGCCTTCTAAACTTGACCCTGCAAATCACCCATCAGTCTAGCTCCTGCTGTGGTTGCAAAACGGGAGACGGCTGAGACGTTGAGCAGCACCCTTTTTCTTCGAAACAATGGGGCGTGTAACTCATGGAGAAGAAGATCCTGACAGTTCAGGCAGCGGACCAACTCCCTTTCGTGAGGATGATGACTTTGTACTGTCGCACGCTGTACGACATGGGACGTCCTATACGTCCAAAGTTAAGCAATGACCCTCTGCTCTTGACCCTTCTAGGCTACGAGCAGGGTCATTTCCCTCTTCATTCGTAACTCTTCATGAATATTACCTCCCTCTCCCTCGAACACTCCCCTGGTAGAGCTGTCAGCACAAAAGGCTCATACCCAGCTTCGGCTAAAAACATCCCCCACCCCGCGCTATCTCCAGCGTAATTGTTTCGCGTAGGCCGCACGCCTCCACCGATTCGTTAGACTGGCATAAGGCAAATCCCTCGAAGGTGGTCGTGAGGACGTCTTCGATCACTCGTGAAGCTGTCCCCCATAATATGGATGGCACCTAGGAAAGTTCGGATTTCATGCCCCTATATAATGTTGGATGGGTGACTCGGAGACGCCTGTCCCCCAAAAGAGAGCTTCCTTCCTTAGAATCTAAAACCCCGGCCAAAGATTTCAGGAGCGGGGGGACACTCTCATGGTGAGCCAAACCTTCCACGACATGTCAAAAGTGACATCTACTTCCGCACCTTGTATGACCAGCAAACCCGGATCTGCTCCGAGCGAGGCATGGGGCTAGCAGCTAGGCATATTCTGTCAATGGAATTACCATGGATTCCGAACCACTAGGAGGAGCTGAGAAGGTTCTTCTCACCATGTTTCCCGTTAGTCACCCTTTTGCAAGAGGCCATGCTTGGATTGTGCCTCCTGCACACTCTCCCGGGGTATAAGGATTTGCGACCCTACCATCATGGGATGGAGGTCAGGCAGGATGATACGCAATTTACACCAGGCACGATGTCTCCGTTATTCTATTCACGATAAATACATTCTTCCGGGCAGTGGCAGTGAAGCTAAACTTGGACAAGAGGGATAATGTTATATCTGCGTACACTTAAAGGTCAGTTGAATTTAATGCATGAACTTCCGCTACATCGTAGCACGATTGCCGAAGCCCCCTCTATCCTGCTCGGGGATTTGAATGGTGGACATTCCCTCTGGGGGCGACTAATTGATCAATCCCAGTGGGCAAGTCTTTACCGGCGTGATTGATGGACTGAAGATAGGTGTCCTAAATATGTATGAGTTTACGAATCACTGCACGAGAACCTCTTATTTTTCTGTTTTAATCTTTCCCTGTGCTCTCCGGATGCACAGCCTGATTGTGGGTAGAAGGTGGTCAATGACCTTGATGTTAATAACCACTTTGCCATTCAACTATAATTTTCTAGGCCGTTGTCGGCCAAGAAACCACCTTGGTGTTTCTTGGAGCAGGCGCGATGGTCAGCATTTCAGCATATGAAATTTCTCTGTTCTAGTAGAGGAGATTTGGTCGGTTGAAGAGGCCGTTGAGTTCTTCTGCGGCACCCTAATGGCCGTAGGCCTAGCTACTATTCCTAAAACGACTGACTGTTTTGAAGGCCATGCGGTCCTTGGGGGTCAGCTGAATTCGAGACGGCTCTCAGAGAGAAGGAATACACCTATAGGCGCTATAAGCGCCACCCAAACGATTTCACCTTTGTTCAATTAGGTCAAGCTATGGCTAGGACCCGGCATGTCTCGATGGACAAATACCACTCTTCTTGTCTGGCATACGTGTCTTCAATAAACGGGAACATCCCTCGAGCAGAGGTGTGAAAGCGAGTCAAAAGGATTCGGGACAAGTTCTCGCAGGCCTCCCCTCCCATTCTTCATGAGACTGGAACCGCAATATCGGACCCCGCGTACGTAGTGGAGTCAGATCTTCGCGACCGTTTCTCCACATTCTCTAACCGGGAGGCTGCTCCTCCGGTATTCAATGAGCGTTTTGAGGTCGCGGAAGTCAGAGGCGGAGAACACTTCAACGAGATGTTTACATTGAGTGAGTTGCGTTGCGCTCTCGATTTATGTGCGGACACCGCCCCTAATACGGACGATGTCCCATACATCATGTTTCAAAATCTGAGTGAGCGAGGCATGGTCTTTTTTGTTAGATTTGTTCAACAGGAACTTGATGGAGGGTATCCTCCCAGACTCCTGGCGAATCGCTAGTGTGCTCGCTTTCACAAACTATGAGAGATCACTCTACCCTGGCTGGTTTCAGCCCAATCTCTCTAACATCCTGCGCGTGCAATTTGGTAGAGAAATTGATAAATGTTCGATTAGCCTTTTTGTGGACAGCGGAGGCCATCTGTCTTCTACACAGTGCGGCTTCCGCAAGTTGCACTCCACGTCGAATGATCTGCTCCGACTGAGAAATGCCGTCTGCAAGGCCTTACTTTGTAGACAGCACTACGCTACAATGTTTTTCAATCTGGAGAAGGACTATGTTACCCCATAGGGATTGGGTATCAGGGAGACTTTCCAAAGATTGGGGGTTAGGGGACAAATCTCAATCTTTTTATCTGAATTTTTGCGAGATCGTCGATTTCGCGGATGGATGAAGGGAGCCTTATCCTACCCAATGGAGCAGGAAGAGGGGGTCCCAGAGAGAAGTGTCCTTAGTGTCACACTCTTTGCCCTGAGCATCAACGGCTTCACTTTTGTGCTGCCATAAGATGTTCTCGTTACGCTCTACGTGGACCACCTTTTGATCTCTTTTAGTGCGGCCCATATGCCAACTCTGGAGCGTCGACTCCAACAGGCATTGAACCGCGTCTCTCGCTATGCCGAAGCAAACAGGCTTTGGTGTTCCTTGTACAAGACTAAGATGGTGCCGAAGCAACCTGAAATGGCTCCACCCTGACCGAGACTTGTTTCTCAATGAGGTGCACCTGAAAGTGGTGGACTTGCACCGTTTCTTTGTTCTTGTATTTGACCGACGCCTCACCTGGAAGGCTCATATTTGCACCTTTAGGGTCTCTTGTACCCACACCATAAATATTCTTCGTTTCCTGACGTTTCCTTACTTTTTTATCGATCCTTTGTTAGTTCAAAGCTCGACTACAGATGTAGTTTTATGCATCTGCAGCCAAGCGTGTATTGCGAAAAGTGGACTCGATCCACCACACAGGCCTTCGCTTGGTGACTGGTTCCTTTCGCACTTCGCCCATTAAGAACCTACTTGTTGATGCTGGAGAGATGTCACTCGCTCTGTGCCGTGCTCAGTGCATTATTTGCCTGTACGCGCGAGCCAGGCGCCTCCCTCAGTCGCCAACAGATCTCACTGCATCTGCATCTGTATCTGATCTTGACGGTGCCTATGCCGCCGAGAGACGCCAGTCATACCCTAAGCCATTTGAGTTTAGGGCTAGGAAACTCCTTCGAGATCTCAGTATAACTCTCGGGCCGTTGGCGCCCATGGTTCTGTTCAGGACGCCACCATGGAGGGTACCACCTTCTACAGCGCCTGAAGTATTTCCTTCGGCCTTCTTGTAGCACACTTCGTGTCATGCTGGAACCATGCCAGTGTATACGGATGGCTCCAAGTCCCATGTGGTGGCTAGTTTTCACGACGTATCCCCTCTGTTTGAACTGAGCTGGACTCTGCCAGGCGATGCGTCTGTCTTCACGGCCGAGCTGGTTGCAATAAACTGCTCGGTACGGGAGATAACGTGACGTGCCCAGTTCAGTGACCGGATTTTTATTTATAACGACTTACAAAGGGCCCTGAGTGCTTGCTATTGTGGCATTGGAATCTCCGCATCCCCTGGCTTGCATTATCCGTGACGCCACGGTTTTGGCGAGCCGGGTGGTTGTCGAGATTATCTTTTACTGGTTTCCTGTACATGTAGGAATTACGGGTAATGAGCGCGCCGATGGGGGCACCAAAGAGCCCGGGAGGCCTGGACGACCAGACAAGCGTTTTTCTCTTCATCACACCGATTCCATGACAGGAATACGGGCAGCTCTCCGGGCTGGTTGGCAAATAAGATGGAAGACGGTCAAGGGGAACTTAAAGTTGCATACAATTGCGCCGCGACTGTTCCCATGGACTTACCCCACAATGCCGCGACGGTTTCAGGCTGCTTTCTGTCATCTCCGAATTACGAATACTCGCAAGACGCAACGTCATTTGATGGAGCGCTCGCCTGCGCCTTATTGTGACGACTACGTTCTACGCCAGACTGTTCAGCATATTCGTGTTGAATGTTCCAGTCTGGGTGATCTTCGCGCACGTTTTCCGTCCCGATAACGGGGCGAGCGGGGTCGCTACCGTTTTTCCATTTTACTAGGAACTGGTTCGTGCACATAGTGTTGTCGACTATACGACTTTTTGTTGTAAGTCGCATGTTCCTGAGCCGGAGGGAGGCGGACCTGCCCCCGACGCCGGAACGTGCTTCCTTCTTGTTGCCTTTTTGCTTTCATCTCTTTTTGTTTTTTATCCTTTGTTCTATTTTATTATTATTTTTTATTTACATATTATCTGTCTTTTAATATAGCCTAGTAGTAGGCTGTGGTGAGTACGGCGACTTTTGCCCTACTAGGCAGTCACCAGGTGGGCTCCTTAATTTTTTAAAAAAATCCTTGGGCAAGGCTTAGGTAGTGCATTTATGTCGCCAACCATGGCTTCAATCCAGTTCGAACTTGTTCCTAAACAGAATTAGCCCGAAATTGATTGACCTTTACCTTTTCCGCGGTCTTGTTTTCGCTCGAAGCCTTAGGCTTTCTTGTTTCTGCGCTCTGAACATTTTTTGTTCACTGACGTGATGATATGGCTACAGCTATGCTGTTTTATCATACCTTCGTTTGTTCAAAGCTTAACTACAGATGTAAGTTTTACGCAGCCGCAGCTGAGTGTGTGTGCATTGTGAAGGTGAATTCGTCTTGAGAGTGGTACTTTCCGCACGTACCATATTGAGAATTTGCCTGTAGATGCCGGCGATATGCTACTTACTTTGCTCCGTATACACTAAATTATATGCTTGTACGCGCGGGTTGGCCTCTTACTCAGTTGCTTAACGGCTCTCATTGCATTCGCGGCCGATCTCGACGTTTCTTACGCCGTCGAGAGATGCTATTCAGATCCTGAGCTATTCGAGTTCAGAGCTAGGAAATTCCTTCGTTAACTTTCTGTAGCTCACGGATCGGTGGCACCTCTGCTTCTTTTCAGGACGCCACCTTAGAGGGTACCATCTTTGACTGTTTTTCGCCACTTTGTAGCGCACTATGTTTCACGTTAAATCCGTGCCATAGTATAGAAATGGCACCAAGGTTTTACAACCACTTCTCAAGCTCATAAGCGAGAGCTCTTCACCAGGTGCCCATTCCCTCATGCTTTGTCAGAAAGATTAGACGGCGGAAAGGGTCATTCTGAGATGCATCGTCAACGGTCGATGAGACACCACCAACGAAGATCCAGCTTCGTTGCAGAATGAGTCAGGTGCAGGAGCTTTGTGAGCGTCCCTCTTCCCAAGTAGGCTATGTTGTTTACTTGGGTCTATACGTTTCCCATATTATCCCTTGCCTATATTTTTTCATTATTTCATACCTATTTCCTAAACTTTCTGATAGAACAACATGCAGCTTTAGCCAAAATTTCTTGGACAGCTCTAAATTCTTAGGAAATTAGATAAATGTAAAGTACAAAGTTTTAATGTATATCAATATGAATATAACAGCGCAATAATGAGGAATAGAGATCAATAAGTTATATATGCCCCCAGCAAACAAAAAGAATTAGGAATATAAAATTTTCTCAAAACATGTAACATAGGTAAGCAATATATATATATATATATATATATATATATATATATATATATATATATATATACTCCAAAGAATCAACAAGAATTAACAAAATACAAAATTTGGCAAAACATGTAACATCAGCAACATATAACTTATAAGCTGATGAAGCTATGCGAAAATTCCAGCAACACCGAACTGATTCAGGAATCACAGTAGCGTGTCGAGAGTCCCTTGGCAGCGATCAGAGCATTTATTCTTCGAGGCAGTTCTCGAAGAGGGTTGCGACACCTGAAGGGTGTGATACTGCCTAACTCCTCGGTGATGACTGACTTCAGTTGCTTATTGGAGGCTGTCTGAAGACGTTTTAAGATCTGTTTAGGGTCCTGCCAGACGATTCATATCCGGGGACTGAGGTGGTCAGTCCAAAAGCGTGATATTGTTGTCTCGAAACTACTGTATAATGAAATCAAACATGTGACATGGGGCATTATCCTGTTATAAAATCTCATTCTTGCACTTCTAAAGAGGTCTCAGGAGAGCTTGGTACTTCCTTGAATTAATGATGCCATCACAAACAGGCAGACGACCCAGCCCTGAAATCGACATGTTGCCTCATAACATTACAGGGCGCCCACCATGCTCTACTGATTGCTATATGCACTTGATTTGACTGCTTTTCTGTGATCCCATGGACTCTAACGTTGCCTAGAACATGGACTCGTTGGACCATAAGACTCGTCACTACTGATGCATGGTCCAGGTACTTCGAACACCTACCTAAGCCAATCGACCTTGCTTCAACTAAAGGTTGATCAACGGCCTATGTACAGCTTTACATGAATTAATGCCTTTTGCAAGCCGTCTATGACTGAACGTTCAGCCAGATGCTTTAACCTAGTCGCCCTCTGCCCCTTTGTGTCTTAGCTGGACTGCGGTTTTCTTACGATCTTGAAGGCTCATTCAACGCAGAGACGTTTCGTCAGGTTGCACACCTTGTTCTGGGTCGTCCAGAACGAGGTCGACAGCTTACACGCTCCTCTTGCAGCAGGCTTATCGGACTTTTTTTCCTCCACAGTATAGTTACGTGTTTCCTTCATTATCATACCATTATCAGATCCTGAAAAGATAGTTAATATTTGCTCTGGGACCCAGTCTTCGTCTGCCCCCCGCCTCATTATAACTCTGCTTATTTCATCTACCAATCTCACTTCCCTCACCCAAGTCTCCTTTGAAGAGTTTGCTTCACTACTCTGCTCATCGTCAAAACTTGCTCTCCGCTTGACATTTTACCCCCCAGGCTCGATATTTAGTTCGTACCAGTCCCCCTACTACATCGACTGGGTATCTTCAACGCCTCCCTGTCATTAGGGGAAGTGCTTTCTGACTTTAAACATGCTGCTCTCCATCCGATCTTAAAGAAACAAAATTTTGACCCTAATAATCCTCTAAAATTTAGTCCTATGTCTCAACTTCCGTTCCTATCCAAAGCTTTTGAGAGGGTAGTAGCTGCCGGCATCACTAAACACATGCCCTCCTCTAGCATCCACGAAACTTTTCAGTCTGGTTTCAAGGCAGGTCACAGCTCTGAATCGACTTTTCTACACGTGTCTGACCGACTAAACCGCGAGGCCGACGCTAGAAGGCCTTTAATTCTGCTGCTTCTTGATCTATCACAGCATTTGACATCGTTGACCAGTACGTTCTCCTTACCCGCCTCCGTAACTTTCTGGGTATCTCTAGAACTGCTTTAAACTGGTTTCACCCGTATATGTTATCTTGTACCCATTCTATTCACATCTTGGCCAGTTGCCTTGTACTCTGGTATTCCTCAGAGTTCTGTCCTTGGCCTACTCTTCCTTTGTACCTTCTTCTGCATCGGGTAGGTCTATCTTTCTATTTTTATGCTGATAACATGAAAATATTTCTCTCCTCCTCACTAAACTCGTTTGCCGTGACCGTCGCTAATCTTTTATGTACACATGACAAGATTACTGAATGGCTATCAGATAACTTCCTCAAACTCAACCACATGATAAAACTAATGTTCTTTCGATGGGCACCTTAATAGATGTCGTTCTCAATCAAATATATCCCTCCTCTCTCAATTTAAGTGGCTCCTATATCGCGTTCTCTGACAAGGTCAGACACTTGGGTGTATCCTTTGACAGTGAGCTCGATTTCAAATCGCATGTTGTTAATATCAGCAAATCGTCTCTCTGCTTTCTCCGCAACCTCCGTCATATCTGGTTCCACTTTGACCAAAGCTGTTTCGAAATAGCCACACATGCATTTGTTACTTTCCGCCTTGATTACCTTCACTTTCTTCTCAGTGGAGTCCTCAACGCTACACTTCGTCCCCTTCAACCTGTTCGTAGCATTGCGGCTCGATTTATCTTTCGTAGAGGAAGGTTTTCTCGTGACACACCCCTCCTCCGCAAACTGCACTGACTACTCACTAAATTTAGAATTACTTTAAAGTCCTTCTTCTTACTTTTTAAATATTAAAGACTGCAACTCCCCATTACCTGTCATCATCATTGGCTTTGTCCAGGCAACAAAGAGCACTTCATTCGGGAATTGCATTCCTGCTTTCGGTTCCTCGCACTCGTCCATGCTGCATGGGTGATCTTGCCTTCTCTGTATTTGCGGCTAAGCTGTGGAATGGTCTGCCTCTTCCTGGTCTGGCGCTTTCAAGCTGACTCTGAAAACCTATCTTTTATGTCAGGCTTATTACTAGTCGATGAACAGGCGCCCTGCAAAGGTTTCTAGGACTTGAAGGGCGCCATATAAAACTTCTATTATTGTAACATTATTAATCAGCAAATATGATGCGTTATATGAAGACATTTTGATTGTAACATACCGCATACTGATACCAGGATTTTATACATCTCAATAGCATCGTCATTTTAGATATTTCAATTAAAGTTATAAAGAGGTTTGTACTTTTATTTTGCTTTCAATGTGTATTGAAGACATACATGCAAACCTACATCAACATATACATAGACATACCCAAGGAATAAGAATAATTGCTGATGTCCAAAATCATTTGATCGTAGTTTTACAAATCATTTTCCTTTCATTTACATTGAATTCATGTTTAATAATGATGTTAATATGTGAAACCTATAATGCAGAGAGCTCGGCTAGAGTGATAGTTCTTGACCCAGAGAAGGCAAGGAATGTAGAAAGAAATGGAGAGGTCCAACTGGCCGAAGATGGATATTTGATGGCGTCAGGCCAAATGCCAAAATATCGTGATCGCAGCACAGTCGAACGTAGAATTGACGGACTTTATGTTGGGTGTCTGAAGAAGACTGGGTGACGTTACCATGATGTGGGGCAGAAGCAGCGAAGATCGGAGGGGAATATCATTGGGGATTAGAAAACGAAGCTTTGTAATCGTCAAAATCTCGATATCAACTCCTAAGCGAACAGGCATGAAATGGAGAATCCGTTCCTAGAGTCCAGATAGGTGGGGGGAGGATCGAAATATCGAGACCAACTAAGGACTTTCTTGATATGAAACCTGGAGAAAAAGCTCTCCGCTAAAAAAGCCTTGATTCATAGTCAAGTTTGGAAAGGTGGTGGTAGCGCCAACAAGGTTGAAAAAGAGCACAATACTAATACAAAGCTTAATAATAATAGTGAATATGTCAATAACCATTACCTTTGTTTTGTCGTGGTTTGGTTCAAAATGTTTGCTTCAAGCCAATTTATAATTCTAATGTAAACATAAGTAAGGTTGGCAGCCGTTCGGGGAAAATGGGTGGCGGGCTGAAAGGAGTAGTTTGGTAAATTTGAATATCTTTGACATAAAAGTGAATGGAACATCCCTGACGGAGTAAAAGATCCAATGCGAGAAAAAAATAGAAACCGGCTGATAACAAAGCCCTGTGGAACACCATAGTGGAAAAAGCAAGCTCATAGCAAACACCGACAATATAGACACTATGAGTCCGAAAGGTGAATTAGAACCGAAGCCGATCAAAGACAGAAACTGATATATAAATTCCTTGAGACAAACCCAAATGACTTTGTAGTCAATGGTTTTAATGGTGTGTAGCTGAGAGGAGAAAAGTACAGATATGAGGTAGGGTCATCATCACTAACACAGCAAAAGCAATTCGCTACAGTGAAAAAGCGTCGTCTCAAGACACAAGATCTGTGAAAGAATGGTAGGGACATAAAACGGATCGTTGTGCTCAAAAATGCGTTGTTTGCGTGGTTTCAAAGCGACATGTTTGAAAGGTAGGGAAAATTCTCTATTAAAGATAAAACTACAAAACTTATTGAGGAGCTGAAGTAGGTTTTAAGTCAGAGGAAACTTAAAATCTGAAAGATATTTATCTATTAATGAGTGTATATTCCAAAAGTAATCGAAGGGTACGAATCTCATCTAAAGAGGCTGGGGTGAGGGTAAAAAATGAAAGAGGAAAGCGAGGACCAATTCATGAGGGGTGGGGAGATGATGATCAGAGGCAATATATTTAGTAGGAAAAGAATATAACGAATGATGTTTAAATAGGTGCACAAACGTGATATAGAGAAGCATATGACACCCAGAGGCGGCAGAGGGTCATTATGGAGCTCCAAGAGAGATGTTTGAGATTTATGGTGGGTCAGTTTTAAGGGTGGGCTTTGCGAGCACAACAAATTTTAGTAGTTGTTTATAGGAAGTCAAAGATACCCTTGTGAAATCAATAGCAAAACAATGGAAAACAACAACTAAGAGATATACTCAGATGTCACAAAGGAGGCCTGCATCGCTCAAACACACAAGCGTACAATCAAAGATACTTAACGCTTTTTTATGTCGCTATTGATTACAAAACGGCTTCCAAACCGAACACGAGGCGTATCCTCCCTTACGAGCCAAATGGTGCAGCTAGCCCGGTAAGGAAGATAGATAAAGCGTTCGTAGTAGCCCTTCAACTGCTAGCTTCAAACAAGTGGGAGATAGGATAGAAGGCACCCATCCCGGGCTTATGTGTGAAACGCTGTATGACCCAAGAAATACGAACGCATTAATCCCTATGTTGTTGAAGATTGGCAAACAGAGACGTGGAGGCAAAAATTCAATAATGTTATTTTTCATCGTGACGTATTGGGAAGAACAATAAGCACCACCAATCCGAGAATTCAATGAGAGTATCTTCCTTGCCGACGTCCTAGGAAGAACAATCGGCATCATCAGTCAGAGAATTCAATGGTAGTATATTCCATCGCGACCTCTTGGGAAGAACAATCGGTACTGCCAGTCAAAGAATTCAATGGGAGTATCTTCATTCGCTACGCCCTTGGAATAAAAATCAGTACCACCAGTCAGAGAGGTCAGTGGCATGGACTTGTATCGCGACGTCCTGGGAAGAACTATCGGCATCATCAGTGAGAGAATTCAATGAGAATATCTTCTATCGCAACGTCCTGGGAAGAGCAATCGGCATCACCAGTCAGAGAACTCAATGAGAGTATCTTCCATCGCGACTTCCTAGGAAGAAATACCGGCACCACCACTCAGAGAGTTCAATGCTAGTGTCTTCCATTGCGACGTCCTGAGAACAATAATCGGCACAACAGGTCAGAGAATTCAATGCTAGTGTCTTCCATCGCGACGTCGCATGAAGAACAATCAGTACCACCAGTCAGATAATTCAATGGTAGTATCTTCATTCGCCACGTCCTGCGAAGAATAATCGGCACCACCTGTCAGAGAATTCAATGAGACTATCTTCCTTTGCAGCGTCCTGGGAAGAACAATCAGCACCGCTAGTCAGAAAATATCCGAACTCTCAAAGGAGCGGTTTTACACTCGTTGAGACGCTGGGCATACGCGTAAAGGTGCATCATGCAAGGTTATAACATAAAGCGAGTGGCATTTTTCCCGCCTTGACAAGAAGGTTCTCTAATAATATCCTCGGGGGAGGTATCACTCACCAACCGAAAATAGATGTGGTAGATCTATTCATCCATCTAGAATAGTCGTTTGAAGGCGGTGAAGTTAATCTCGCAGCCGTACTCAAGTTTGGAGAGAAGAAAGGGGGGCCAGATTTTTTATGCACGGCCTTTAAACACTTTCGTCAAACTTAGGAATGAAGCTTCTTTGCAGATAGAAATGCTTGACAGGTGTGACCGAAGGGGGTACCCTGTTTCACCTCTACGGTAATATTACATTGCCTTCACACGAAATCGATATCATCCAGTCCTCACTAATAATCGGTCTACATCCGGATCAAATGTGATGAAGAATGTCATTGTGGATCTTACGATGCCTTACTCCTTACCCATCACTGTTAAATTTAAACACCCTTTTCATGGCCAGCTCTTTTGCGATGTCCTCAAGAGTGAAGTAGAGCAACTGCTTACATAGACTACCCCCTCTTCAAACTTTAGGGTATATTGTGAGGTTCATCTGTAGAGCTGTACCTTTTAAATATCTGAAGGGCATTTAATTTGTAACTTTTGAAGGGGGCGGTGACATTAACCTGAAGGCTCCCACTTAAAAACGGGAAACGGCGAGACATTTGATTTGGTTCCCTCGGAAGGAGAAAAACTAAATTTCAAAACTGATTGCCAAAATGTTAGGCGGATGAGCAGGGTTCAAATACGCTGAGTAACTTTTCATTGAGTGGAGCAAAGGTCGCCAAGACTTCACCCTCATAGTTACTCGTAGTTTTTTTTCTGGGTAAGAAGAACGGGCTTTTCACCGCTTTACCTCCCCTTTCCGAGGTAGTGCCGATAATAGATAGACCAGCCTTTTGCCTGTGCTTCTACGAAACGACAATGACACAGCCACCTGCGAAAGACCCCGAAAAGATAAGAACCCCCATCCCTTTTTGTTGTTTTGTTCGTCTTTTCCCCCTTAGAAGCATCGATTTCAAAGAGAGGGTAATGCCCAAGAGTGTTATCAAGCTTATGAAGGGCTTTCACACGCGTCATTATTCCACTCAGCAAGATCCTCCCTGACCAGGTAAGGCTGCCTAACTTCTAGTATTAAAATCCCCGATCACCTTTAAGCTTTGAGGATCCCGTCTTGAAGCTCCAGCGGAGGTTACTAGGCGTGGCATGAATCACAATATCCTAGTGGGAACACCGCCACCTGATACCTAGTGATGGAACAGTCTAACTTAAAATGATCCAACATTTCTGACCAGCTCCAAAGGGATCAGCCATCATAGATCCTTGTCCATGGATCGCGACGGACCCCGGGCTATCTTCGTGATTGGGAATAGCGTCGTCCACATTTTTATTCCTTTTGAGAGCTGCCGCTGAGATCAAGATTTGGATGAGAGAGAGGTAGAGAGGGTTAGAACCCCTTTACCCTGAGCAGCGCCAAGCTTGATCGCACGAACGTTCAGATAGTCACCGCCACCGCCCGACTCTGACTTCCTCACTATACATCACGATTGGGTATGATGACTTCGTAGGTTCTGACGACCACAACTCGTCCCCACCTCTTACCACCCAAAGATCAATCGCCTTAGGAGATTGGCGCCACCAAGAATTAGGGGTAAAATTATAATAAAAATGAAGGCAGTAGAAGGAGAGATATTAGGGGATCGTTATGTAATTAACCCCCTTCCCCAATTTAGACCCTGTAAAGGTGTGAATTTATCTCTTTAACGCCCCGTCTTGAGATGAATATACGAAAGCTAGTCGCCGACTAGCCTGCAAAATTTGCCCCAAGCCAAGAAAATAGGCGAGAATGGTCTCGTCAGGAAAATGGCGTAAAGGCGTAAAATGGCGCTGCCCCAAAGAAAGAAAACCCAGGTAGTTTGAGCCTACAGGCGAGGCTGGGGCATGGGAGGCACGCGACTCTACGTTTAGTTTAGCAGATATAAAACCTTTGCTACCCTAGCCATCATTTTCATGGAGAGACGCCCGCAAGATGTAAACTACAACAGCTGGTACGCACCACACATTCGCGGCACCAATGGCCCTAGCAGTCTCAAACTAGATTTAGACAACCTAGGATTGATTCCTTCGAGACATTTCCATTGTGTTTTTTTTACCTATTTCCTTGGTCGGTGACTTAGATTGCAGGCTAGTCGTCAACAGGCTTCCTCCATTGATCCACTGTTGGGCTTTGGGGAGGAGGGGTTGCCCCTCCGTCTTGGCCCCGGTTGAGACGATGGGTTTAAACATGCTCGTATCCTTCCCATCTCTTTCTCTTCTTAATGCCCCCCTCATCTTTTTTTGGCATTATAAATCCTTTTACCACCCGCAAGGGGGCGTCAGGTGATATATGAAGGCTTGTGCGCCCCCCCTCCCCGCTGTTCCTAACACTCGGGGTTTTCCTCCACGCCCCAATGCCTGAACGAGGATATGCGGCTATGAAATATATCATCTACACATTTTCACTATCCCTAACTTTACCTCTTTCTGTACAGATTTCTTCTTACCAATTTTCTTCGTGATGCGCCCTCGCTGCTATTTTGTTTTAAATCTGAGGGGGAAGGGGGGAAATCGCTGAGAAGCGACCGTGTCCTATGAATTTTCAGTGTGATGGCCCTACGGACGTCCGTACTTCTTCAGTAGAGTGAAGTAGTTTAAGCCTTCTCTACCACAGCGATATCCACCTGCCACCTTCCGGACACAACAAATCCTTCCAAACACCTATGGCCAGGCATAAGGTGACGTCACTCCCTCGTTTCAGGTGATATTCAACACCACACAGTGATGCATGGTACTGCACACCTGCCAAGAGGCTTTTCCTTCCTCATCGTTGAGAAAGAGAAGAAATGAACCGAGCGGGAAGGAAAAAGCTCACCATAGCCGCCCCCTAATGTGGGTAACTCCGAAACGGCTAAATGAAGGGGTGGGGGGGGGGGTCGTAAGGAGATTTAAAAGCGAATGTTGAGGATGAGGGCAGCAGGTTCAAAACTTCTGGGAAGAGATTTGAGAGTGAGCAGTGCTAAATCGAGCTCTTGGTTGACTTTGTTGAGGCATGAGATGAAATGAAAGGAAGAACTGACAAACGCAAATAACAATGAGTTGAAAAGCAAAAAAATAATCTACACGACCGAGCAAAATAAGAGAAGGATTTTGGTTTATTAAAATATTTTCAAAAATCTGATGAGGAGGTAAATGTAATTTCCATGGTTTATAAAGGTTTACATTTAATATATTTTATGAAGATTTCATATGATACAATCGTATATTCAAGAAATTATACTAAATAAACTAACAAAATGAAATAGTGACACGTGCAAAATAAGAGGACTTTTTGACAGGAACATTCTAGAAGTTTCTTGAAATCATCTTGCAACATTGTGCTCAGTAGATAAGAACTGTACAACCGCTATTGTTGTCGTACTTTGTACATATGTCAACACGCGTGAAATTGACTCCTGAGCTCCATCAGAGAATTTTTCACCTACGACTTCGGGGAAGGCTTTTTCTGCGATTTCAAGAGAGGACGGAAAGTCCAAGAGTGTGATTTCGCGCGTTCTTAAGTGATACAATTAAACAATCCTATCAATCTCGTGCAAAACTCGGTCGATTACCTCTATCCCTTGGAGACTTCATCGTGAATACATATATCGAAAAATTAAGAGAAATAGTGGCAAAGAAGCGAGTCGTTTCATAGTGTCCCGTCGCCTTAATGCATATGGCTTAAAGGCTGGTTCTCCAGGAACCAAGCATCTCTGAACCAGCCAGCAGTATTTAAGCAGGACAATGCACCATGCCACACAGCAAAGCAGTAAAATATTATTTCGAACAAGAAGATATCGAAGTAATGAAGTGGCCAGCTCAGAGCCCGGACCTGAACCCAATTGAGAACTTCTGGAAGATCATTGGAGACAAAATTCGACACCAGCAGCCTTCAACTGTGACGGATTTATGGACAAAAATTGACAAGAATGGAACAAAATAACATCCAAATTTTGCTAGAAACTGGTAAGGTCTACTGGTCGTCATTGAGCCGAGGTAATAGAAAACAAAAGCTTTCACTCCTCATATCAAGTGTTTTGAGTTTCACCGTTGTTAAACTTTTTGTTTCTTGTGCATTTTTTTGCTAAGTAATTCTGTGAATGAATGTTCTCTTATTTTGCACGCGACAATATTTGTTAGTTTATTTAGTATAATTTCTTGAATATACGATTGTATCATATAAAATCTTCATCAAATATATTAAATGCATACCTTTATGTTACATTGAAATTTAATTTATCTACTCTTCATATTTTGAAAAATATTTTAATAATGTAAAATCGTTCTCTTATTTTGCTCACTAGTGTAGATGGAAAAGATTTCTTCAGCCAAACACATCACTCTAAATACAAAGGCTGGGATGGCGCATTAGACGTTCCTGTCATAAATACGTACAGGCGGATTCAATGAAAAGCCTCCTAGTATATACTCGGTGACTTATACTCGGGTCATCTTATGTCATTGCCTCTGTTTGCAATCGATATGTATATTTTAGCGACAAATAATAAAGTTGCATTCGGCTCTTCGATATATTTATAATTACAGTTCGTTATTTACCATTTATTTGGAATCAATTATTTAAATTTATCTCCTACAAAAAACAAACGATTAGTTACCCATTGCCAAATGATTTTGATCAGTTTTATACCATAATTAATAAAACAAAGAAGTGATATGATTGAATAACCAAAATAAAATCATCAGTAGTTCATGGGTTATAAATCTAATCAAAATCCTAAAGGAGAATCATTTATAGTTTAAACTTTAGCATTTTCTGCTCTAAAGGATCTTGTTCATAATTAAAACTTGATATATGGTTCCTATCTTTATAAATAAGGGCTAATGGACCCCGAAGGTCACTAAAAACTGAATTCCCTTCAGTGCTGTAGCAATCAAACTGGCAAAAACGGTGGTTGAAGCGATGCCACAATAACAAACCGCTTGTGTGCCGAAGAGGATGACTGGCGTAGCGCAATAGGCGCAGATGTGAATAATGGGGAGACAGGAAAGCCCTTAAATTAGAGAGTGAGGGAGGATGACAAAGACGATGACACATGCGGGATGCTGAGAGAAAACTAAGAGTGCTAAATGAGAGAAGAAATATGGTTACCAGGAAGGGCAAAATGGAAGGAAAACTGTGGCTGCAAAGAAAGGAGGAAAACTGTAGATTATTGGTAGAGAATTGCGTGGGTTGATTGACACTAGTTAGGGGGCTTTATTGAGTGGATGTGCCGAAAGGGATTTTAAATAGAGTCTGGAGAATTTTCAAAGAGGGTCAAATGGGTGCTCAGAGAGGAATTAATAGGCCTTTAGGGAGGGACCAATAGGTATTACAGGAGGGCTCACTGGGTATTGTGGAGAAGACTCAAAGGGTACTACGGGAGGACAAAATGTGTATAACTTTAGGAGTCAATGCACTCTATGAGATGGCTTAGGGGGTGTTACAAGAAGACTCGATAGATGTTAAGGGAGGGTTTAATTGGTGTTACAGGATGACAGGAGGCGCTCGGTTAATGTTACGAGAGGGACCAATGCCCGACATGGCAGGTCACAATTGATGTTTAAGTTAGGCTCAATGGGCGCTGCAGTAAGGCAGTGAAAATGCGTAGAAGATGTTCAGTTATAGATCAACTTGCAGCGGATATTGGGCAGGTGGCGCGCGCAATCTTCCAGATGTCAATTGCAATCCGTTTGCCAATACCGAATTGTGCTTAACTTCACTATTTGGTACAGTTTACACTGTTGCAGTGTCCTTATACGTGTCTGTGATTATCTGGAACGATTCCCGCGGAATGTTTATTTGCTTAGATATTTCTCCAAACGTGTTACCGGCGTCTCAAAATGCAATAACAAGCCTAATCGACCCTCATTATGTTCCTAGTTTTTGTTTATACTAGGATAAACGTGTAGTGTATGTGCAGCAAATTCGATTTTGTCCTAATTTTTAGAGAGTTCTAAAGAATCACAAGTTTCCTAAAATATACGTTTTAGGAAATTTTATATCTATTTATACATCGGAACTTATGAATTTATAGTAGGTTGTCAGGGAATTAATGTCATTTTTAAAAGACATAAAAATGTTTCGTAGAGTTGTTTCTATTTTTACAAATGTGTTCCAAGCTGCTGTAGGAATATTCTTATGCATTTTAAAAGCTGTAGTAATCCCTAGTCATATTTCAAGCTAGAAAAACTTAGTCAGTTTTTAAATTACGTTTTGTTAGATCTTTCCATTAGTGAAGATGGCAAGTGAAAGACACACGGCTTGCTTTATTAATACAAGAAAGCGAATTATGCAACGTTAGTAGTAGATAGATACATTGCAGAAGTGTATGTAAATGTTTTGAATATTTGTAAATGTCAGCGTTTGTTCCGAAAATTACGCTCAGGCGATTTCGGACTTACCCCCCTCCCCCCCTCCCCATCCGCTGAAGCTCGCTACTGCAATTGATCTTAATAGCCATTGTAGACTTTAACCCTCGACATGACACTCTTGAAGTGGCCAGAACTTTAAATATCAGTCATGAAACAGTGCGTAAACATCTTAAAAATTACGAACCCCCCACAAAATGGGGTGTGGGTGCCACACTAACTTGTTGAAAGACATTTACAACAACGTATGAATATTGCTTCATCCGTAATGGGTATAAATGCCTAGGAGCCATTTATATCCAAAATTATTACGAGAGGTTTGTTTTTATTATTAACTGAAATATTAAGTTCAAAATAATTGCTTGATCTACAATAAAATCGAACTCCCACTCCTAGACGCGGACCTCAGCAGCAGACGGCTATAGTGGGATGTGAAAGGAGCACTTCACTATGACCTCGTCAATAATAAGAAAACAGTTACTTTATACCCAAATGGTGAACACTTGCAACTTTAAATGAAGTTCTTGAACAAAAACGTCCTTCACTGGTGAACCCAAAGATTGATATCCTCTCTCACGACAACACCTGCCCGCACGTGACACGTTTGACCCGAGAACAAATCATTGCGTTAGGTTAGGAAGTTCATTCCCATCCTCCATATTCACGGACCTTGCACCACCTGATTACCATTTAGTTGTCATTGCAACATCACCTGAAGGGTAAAATGTATTTTGATATGAAGGATGTGGAAAAGGATATCAAAATCATATATTTCATCAAACCCGAATGAATTCTTCAAGAAAGGTATCCACCGCTTACTTAAATGATGGCAAATCACTCATTACTAGTAATGAGTGAAACTAATTTGCTGAATAAATATATTTATTTGTATATTAAAAATAATTCTACCTTATTTGTAAATAACTACGTTCATTCCTAAAACCAATATAGATTACTTTACTAATTCTGAAATTCCGTTCACGATAGAAACAGAAGAGAACAAGAGGCCCCTAGTTCTCGATGCTCTGGTTATTAGTTGCATCGATGGATCACTTAAAACTACAGTTTCCTGAAAAAAAAAGACACCGATCGCATAATAGATTCATTTAATCACAAGAATAGCAAATTGCAGACCTAAGTTTAGCAATGTTGAACCTCGTGCAAAAGAAAAGTACCTAAAGACATTCTTTGCAGCCTTTAATTACCCTTTGTAGGCAAAGGAAAAAAACGACAACACAAATAGGCAATGGGGAATACGAATATTAAGAGGGTCACGCTCGCATACGTTACCACAACCTTCTCATCCCACCCCATGAACTAGAGGTATCCCACAAACCCACCAACACCATACGTACTACATATTGACTAGGTTGAAAGACAAAATCGAACCCATGGGTCTTTCTGCCGTTGTCTACAAGGTGGTTGCCGGGGCAACTACGTAGGACAAAGTGGAAAACAGCTGAAAACACAAATACAAGAACACCAAAGGGCCGTTAAAAGAAATGATCCGTTCCATGCAATTACATCACCTATCACGGCGGAGGGTCACACTATGAAAGAGAAAGAGGCAAAAGTGTCCTGAAGACAGACAACGAACGAGGGAAAGAGTTTTGAGAAGTTTGGCACTCGGTCAATGATCGCATCAACAGACACATCGAAATTCGCAACTGTCACAACGCCTATAGATAACATTACATTAATAACATTCATGTTTTATTACTAATATTTTTATTTGGTGTTACTATCCCTAATTATCCCCCATTTACACATGCAAATTTCTTCATATATATTGTGATCTTTGTTATTACGAAAAAAAATTTGAGTGCAATATTTGCATTTAGAACATCATAAACAACGTGATGCGTCTCACACATCGCCGGAGAGGTATGACCTCGCTCAGCCATGCGTCTCGGGATCATAAGGGTTCAGTCATATTCCTATATAAGGTTAAACGTACGCCTGCTATTTCATTCTGCTCTGAGGAAGGGTTTTAGCATAAACCACCCCAAAACTTAGTACATAAGAGATTAAAGCTCGATCGTGTTTTTTTCCTTAATATATATATATATATATATATATATATATATATATATATATATATATATATATATATATATATATATATATATATATATATATATATATATATATATATATATATATATATATATATATATATATATATATATATATATATATATATATATATATATATATATAGCGCGTGATAAGGTGGATTGGAGTTAGTACTTTCGTCTAGTCGAATAGACGAAAGTACTAACTCCAATCCCTCTTTTATTCAGTTTCCTTCCGTGGTACATATTCATATATATATATATATATATATATATATATATATATATATATATATATATATATATATATATATATATATATATATATATATATACAGTCGTAAGTATTGCTGCTAACCAGGCTGATTTTTAATTTTACAGCGAAGGCAAGGGCGCAGAAGATGCTCAAGTACATATATTTATTGCAATTTTTGAAACAACGTTTCGGGCAACATGCCCATCTTCAGGTTCTAAGATTAAAATTGTAAGAAAAAAAATTATAAAATCATTAAAGGTATGGAAAGGAAAAGAATTTGAACTAAAGGTTTAAAATCGAATAAGAAAGTTGTGATATTTTTCCTATAAAAATTAAGGGTAAATTTTTATAGGAAAAATGTCACAACTTTCTTATTCCATTTAAAACCTTTAGTTTAAATTCTTTTCCTTTCCATACCTTTAATGATTTTATAATTTTTTTCTTACAATTTTAATCTTAGAACCTGAAGATGGGTATGTTGCCCGAAACGTTGTTTCAAAAATTGCAATAAATATATGTACTTGAGCATCTTCTGCGCCCTTGCCTCTGCTGTGAAATTATATATATATATATATATATATATATATATATATATATATATATATATATATATATATATATATATATATATATATATCAATGCTGGGAAATCGAATCGAATTGATAAACCTTTAAAATTTATATATTTTTAAACTCGAATCGAAAAAAAGTTCGAACTGAAACATTTTTGAAAACTCGAACCGAAAAGAATAAAAAAAAAACTCGATTTCGGAATTGAATCGATTATAAATATAAGTTTGAAGCAAAAACGTTGAGTATTATTAATAAAATAATTAAGGAATTCCAAGAAATAACAGTGGTTTAACTTGTGAATAGTAGGTAAATGTATATTTTAATCTTTCGTCCTAATCCTCCTCGTAATCTTGTTTTGCTAATCACAGAATGACCCAAAGCTAAACCTTTCTTCTGTTCCGAGTTTTTAAATCCCTAAGAGATTTCTTAATGATCCAACCTGACCTTACCTTCGCATCTAAATAATAGGCTCGAGCTCTTGTTTCGCTAATCAAAGAATGACCCAAAGTTAAACCTTTCTTCTCACCTACTATTGCGAATAATTTAACCATTGATTTCAATAGAAAAGTACGAGTACATTGTGAATTTAGGCATCTGGTACATATGGACAGCTATAGTAAACAAGAAATAACACAGTAAATAAGGAATTTACCTTAACACAAAGAAAATGTGTAATAAAAGGGGGAAAAGGTTTATAAGTTACTTTATTATAAATTATATTTTAGGAGAAAAAAGCATATAGAACTCTGAAATAATAGATTTAAGCATTTGAAATGCAGGCTGAACTCGAACTCGAATCGAATTCGACTCCAAATCCATATTAAAAAATCGAAAAAGAAAAATATAGAGAACTCGAATCGAAATCCGAATTGATATTTTTAGTATTGACAAACTCAAATCGAAACTCGAATCGATATTAATTTCAGTTCCCAGCTCTAGAACGCCGGAATTCTTCACTGAAATCCAAGAAATCACCAACACTGATCATAGAAAGTAGATGCAAAGAAAAAAGCATGATGGTTCTTTAATCTGCTTTTGTTTTCAAAATAATTGATGGAAAATTTTGAAACTCCAAATTTGTGGACGAGGCATGGACTCTTCCTTGAAATGTGCGTCGGAAGGACAAAGTGATTTCATACTTCATCATCGTCAACAGAATGATGTTGGGAAACGTCAGAAAGGAGCTGGAAGATTCAAGATTCGACTAGGAGGCGACATCAGAGAGGAAAACCAATGGTTCACGATTGAACACCCACAGAACGCCGGAATTCTTTACTGAAATCCAAGAAATCACCAACACTGATCATAGAAAGTAGATGCAACCCATTGCAAGGATGAAAGGCGTGGATAAAAAGCTCATCGGCTGGTGGTGCATATGTGCATTCGCTACTTTTCATACGAGATGGGAAAGGTACAATTTATTTCCAAGGCAAAAAAGTAAAAAAGCAACTCAAAGTTGAAAACACTCGTTGTAGCAGGACATGCTATGATTCTTCCTCAACGAGAAGAATTACTGCTAAGACCAGAAGATCAACTCACAGAACAATAGGTGGCTCGGTATCGCACACAACAATTTGCCAGAGTCATGCAGATGAAATTTACAGTGACAATCATAGTCTGTGGTGTCATCAGCAGAAAAGATGACGTCATGCTTCCCTATTTTTACCTGAGGGCATAAGGGCGAACAAAAACTGCTACAACCATATTCCTAGCAAGGTTGTGAAGCCCTGGGTTTACCGGGTAGCTGCAGGAGGGCCTTACAAGAGGCAGAAAGTTTCTGCACCTTGCCACACCAGCTGGATGACCCATGCCTGGCTGTCGGAGAATCTCTTCGATCACACAGAACCTAATATTTGGTATCCCAAGGTGCCTTACTACAGCTACAACACGAAGGAGGAGCTGAGGACTATGACTACCAGAGCCTTCAGTGACCTAAAACGGGAGATAGTAACGAAAGCCTGTGGCTGGTTCAGAAGTCGCCTGGAGGCTCTTATCTAGTCCACAGGAAGTTTCATCGACTAAAATCTACAAAACATGTCATGAAGAAAAATTGACCCAAATTTGACGAATATATCTCAAAAAATAAAAACACTTTTATTTCCTGAGACAGTCATCATGCAAACAAATGCTGCCTGTACCTTGTATATATAAGCTCACACACACTCCAAACACCCAAAGATAATAAGACCCAAAACAACACACTCGTAACCTCCTAAAACTTAAGATTCGCTCTATTTCCCACATATATGCTTAACTACAAGACTTCCTACACAAATACAACATCCATATAGCACTCATCCAAGAAACATACCTGACACCACAAAAAACGACTTTGGCCTATCTACCAATACACCACTCATGCTAGACACCACCCCTAGAGACCTTAGACCTCTACTCTTCACTTATTCAAACTTATTCACATATGACATCCCACAACCACAAACCCCATTTATCTACACTTATGCGTACCCAGACGACATCTCGCTACTACACCTCTTAATTACAACAGCAAGCAGAACACTCCAGCAAGATATATACACACTAGAACACTGGCGCATGCAAATCCTCAGTAACGCATTTCACACAGAGCTACCATAAATAGAAAAAAAACACACACTAAAATAAGACTAAACGGATAACGCCTGTCACTAAACAGAACATCCACCTTTCTCAGACTTACACTTGACACTCAAAAGATATTCAAAGCCTCACAACGAACATTACAAACAAAGTCACAAAGAAAATCAAAGCACTATCAAACATTACATTTGGACTACAGAAAGAGCCTCTCACCACTCTATACAAACAATTAATCCATATAATCCTCAACTACCAGCAAAGCACCCAACCGCAACCAAATCTTTCACAAACACACGCCAAACCACATAGAACAAGGCACTCAGAACAATCACAGGATGTACCCGCAGCACACCCACCGCACATCTACACGTTGAAACAAAAATACTACCAATCAAAATACACCTACTAGATATGATTGGAACCCATCACTTCAGCAGAGCATTGAACCGTTTCCACCCCAACCACTATCTGACAGCAAAGCCACCACCACCCAGACACAAAAAAAATGTTCCAGAACACTATTTTCAACAACTTTAGAGTAAGCTCCCTCCTCCATCACTAAACCTTAACTTAAACACATCCGCACTACCTTCACCTAAAGATATTTGAACACACTACCACCAAATAACCTCCTAAATGAGCCCCCTGCCTAATAAATCAATCAGATTAATCACTACATAGAACACATCGACTAATCCTGTCTTAACTCAGGTCACGCTACTCCACTATACTACAACACTACACAATTGAAGTGTACAAAATGATCCGAACGACAGTTCAAAATACTTATATAAGTTAAAGTAATTAGCATTTAGTGTGGAGGCCTTTTTTATCGACGATGCTTTGAAATCTGCCACAGGAACAAACCAACTCTTGACACTCTTGCGGAGTAATCTGGCTCCATTGATCTTTATATATTTTCCGAAGTTCTTTAGCTGTTTTCGGATTCCTCTCGTGACTGTGAGAAGAGCTCCTTCCGAGGGCTTGATGAAGAGCTTAGTTAACTATAAAAAAGCCATTTTAATGGATATATATATATATATATATATATATATATATATATATATATATATATATATATATATATATATATATATATATATATATAATTAGGCTATGGCACTGCAAATTTTGTTTTTAATAGCAACTCGCATATGTCCTAAAATGAAATATACTAAATATTTAATCAAATCACGATCCTTTATAAATTAATATCAAATTTCCTTAAAATTCTTCTGGTTTATTGGTCACAAATTCAGTAAAAACACAAATTATATTATTTATTTCTATTATTGTGATTGCGATTATGGAGTCCAAAGCATTTAAAAAGATGATGATGGTATACTCAATTTAGTAGATGATAGGATAGTAGTAGATAAAAGTGGGTGAAATTTAAAGTCGGGAGGGTTATTTTGCCCTAGTAGGAGGACATCACATTATATTCTTTATTTTGATTTTTCCTTTTTGTCTTATTTGCTGTATGTAGTGTTTTTCTATTTTTGTTGCTTTTTGTGTAGCTGGCGTATTCTTCTTATTGTTAGTGTCTTAATTCTTGTATACTTATTTTGGGGGTTCAATTCTTGAGCATTTAAGCCTTTAATAGCTGTTAGCTCAGCAATTTACTTGTGTTGTTTTAATGTTATGTTATTTGGTCTCTCTGTTTTTTGTTTCGATTGAACTGTGTTAGTTTTTTGTGTTCCTGTTAAGTGTATATTGATGAAATGTTTTCCTTTGAGCAGAACTTAGTACTTGGGAACTGGCTACGTCGTGAGACTTTCTCTCGCAGTCGTGCAGGTATGTTAAGTCTGTCACCAGTTCCTTGTAATTCCGGAATGACATCGTTCGTGAGTTAACCAGACCCTTCTTCCTAATTTCTGGGTGAAGATGTTAATAGGGTCCAGTTTTTTCTTCTATAGAGATCCCTCTGCCGATGTTGGTCACGCCTTCTGGCTTTATTAATTAGTGGGATGCAAAGTTCTGTACTCATTGAGGTCTTGCTGGCCGCTTGAGTCATTACTGCGAGGTAGATAAGCTTAGCCCGGACGTACATCAGGTATATTTTCCTAATGTTAGCCGAGCACAGATCTCTAAACCTGTATAGCTTAGAGATTTCTCTCTTTGCCAGGTTCCGCCTCTCCGTGTAGTGTCTCGAGTATCCGTGGTCGAAGATCTTAAGGCCAAGGACTATGCCTTAGGCGGAGTAGCCGTATCTCCTCCCATAGATGATGATGGGTCACGTCAACGTGCGGCTCAGTGGGATGATTTTGAACTTGTCCCTATTAGTTCTTATCTTCCAGCGTCTCTCGTACCGGGTGATGTTGTTGATTTCCACTATTGTACGCATTACCTGATTCCTTGCTTTCTTCACCGGGCACGAAATGATCTGGGTGAGGTCATCTGCAAATTACAGATACATCGTGTCCCTGTGCACTGGTGTTAGGAGGTCGATGGTAAAGACAAAGTAAAGCAGTGGGTTCAGCCACTTCCCTGTGGAACGACCGACTTCATTTCGAATTCGGGTCCTTTGTATCTTTCGATCATGAGACATGCCCCTCTGTCCATGACAAAGTCACAAAGGATCCTTTCCAGGATTAAGTCTAGCTGGAGGTTCAGGATCTTGTATTGAAGTCCTTCCAGTCAGACTTTATCGAAGGCCTTCTGCACGTCCCTCAACACAATGCCTACATAGTACCCATTTGCTCGGCAATAGGCTACTTTTTCTGTCAGGAGCACTAGGGCTGTATCTGTGCCCCTTTTTCGCGGAGCTCGTGTTGTTGGGGGTTATGCGCTCCTAACTCGCTCAGTTGAGCTTGTAGCCTATTAGCTAAGATCTTTTCAAAGATCTTGCCGAGCATCTCCAGAAGAGAGATAGGGCGATAGTTAGCTACCTGGTCTAGAGGCTTGTTTTCTTTCGGGATGAAGATACCTTTAGCCATCTTGTACCCGTCAGGAAAGTAGCCTGTATTTAGGGCGGCATTCATGGTATTTACCAGTCCCTGAATGATTTGCCTCGGGGCATCCACGAGGTTGTTTTCGTGAGCCCAGTCCAGCCTGGTGCCCTTTGGTTGAAGGACCTTATGGTGTTCATGGTCTCTTCGAAGGTTATTGTGCACCCGTGGCTAACCATCTCTCTTTCCTGAGATACTTGTGGGTGATGGTGGGTTTTATGGATCACTGTGCCGAGGTCCTCACGCAGTTGGTCTTCGAATTCCTGGTCGAAGTCGTCGTTCTCATCAGGGGTTATAGCAAAAATCTTTTTCTAGAGTGTTTTGAATCATTTTTCGAGCGACTCTGGATCATCAATGATTTCATCTCCATCTTTTATTAGTGTTCTGGCTTTGGTTGGCAGTCCCTTAAGTCTTCGGACGCTATTCCAAAAACTTACTGGGCTATTCTCCCTGTCTAGCCTACTAATGATGTCATTCCAGATTTGCTTTTGTTTCTCTGCCATTGTGTGTTTTAGTTCCTCGCTTAGTTGCCTCATCCTGGCTGCCCTTTCCAGATTTGGGCCTGTTCTGCCTATTTCTTCGAAGATTCCCCTATGTTCCCGAGTGATATCCCTCATCTCGTTCGTCCACCTAGATTGTGGGAGCATTTTATAGGAGATCCCGGGGACGCATCTCTCTTCGGCTTGAATGAGGAGATTAGTGATGGAGTTTATCTCCTCATCTACCTCTTCGAGATTGGCTTCTTCCAGGTCGGAAATATACTTTCTACCCCACATCTCTAAACATATTTACAGAAAGCTGAGAGTTGTGTTTACTGGCCTTGTTCTTAAGCAGCATTGATCTATGTTTATTGACCAATCAAGGCTGTTTGAGAAACAATCTTGAATGTATTTCTGCAATCTGTCGACTATACGTTGAGTTGCTATGTTTGGCCTGGTTGACAAAATTAAAAATGGTCTCCAGTCAATTCGTCGCCAGGTTAAACTAAGTTAATCACACAATGAGAAAACATCCTGATTTCTGAACCAAAAAGAATTTCTAGCAAGAGCAAAATTTCAAATTTATCCAAGAATTGGGCCAACAGAAGATCAAAAACATAGATTTGAATCTGCCTGTACGAATTATTATACAATATGATGCTGCCTAAAAACAACTTTTTGAAGACAATTGCTCATAATCTTACATTTTAAAAATCTTTAGACATATAAGTTTAATATTTACTAAATATTTTAGTTTCATTTGTGGTAAAATTCTAATTGCAAACAAGTATAATAAATTTCTTGACGATGAATTGACCGTGGAAAAATTAAGATGGCATTCTTCACTATTCCACCAAACTGTAACCATAACCTCTTTTGGGGAGAACAATGACTTTGGTTCAAAGCTTGGAATATACCTTCTTTCATATTGCCATATTGCATAGCCATTCACTATACCTCTTCTTGTCATATTAAATGATCCCTCGATGAACTGTGCTATTATTCCCGAAATGGGACTTCTGCAATCACCGTCTGGTCCATTAAAAAAAGTCATAAATTCTATCTTCTATATTTATATAATGCTTGAATATTTGAGAATGATAATATTATAATGAATGTTAAATTGGTTCAAATTAGATAAGAATAATTGAAACAATATTCAGAGAACATCTGAAGAGGTTATACATATTTTGTGCTGAAGCATTTGAAAGACAGAGCTAGTGTTATATTCTGTCCCACTTAACATTTAAAGGCTTGAGCATTTGTACTGTTGGTATAGTAAGTATAAATTAATATTTACTTAAAACCAAACTTGGGTCTAAATGCATAGATTCAATATAATTAGAAAATCGAGAAACTTTAAATACTTTTCAAGTACTTAAAGTACTTCGCCGATCCTACTGTCTTTGCCTGTGGATCTATAATACCTCTATCCTGGATAACCACAGTTTTGTACTATTATCGCAATAAATAAAATAGGCTAATTAGCTCTGGAATTCTTAATCCGTACACAATGTTAGCATATCAACTAATGATCATTAACTACATATAATTATACTTAATTTCTTTTCAGGTACTTGTTCTTAAGCTCAATTAAGCCTGAAAATATTTGGAACTAGTATTTTCATGCAGTGATTGTAATTGTGTTAAAATAATGGCATGTATAGTAAAAGCGAACTTTGCTTGAAATGTTTGTGCCCATTGGAATAGAGTATTGGACAAGATGTGAACAGCTCACAACACCCATGTCAAAGAATATTGCGCGGAAAACAAACAGGAAACGTGTTGATTAATAGCACCAAATAAGAGATGGGATTGTTAGGGCACTTTTGTGAGGTTCATAGGCGCCGATTCCACACTTATGTAGAAGAGGTGTGAGGATGATGTGACGTGAACTTAGAGAACTTAGAACTTGTAAAATAAATTCTACGGATATAACGAATCGGGATTCATTTATATGAGCTGCGAGAAAAACAAATGGTGTCATTGACTGAAATAAACCGTGTCAAGAATCTAAAGTTGGCTGTAAAAACTTGCTTTTAAGGACACATAATGTTTTTTACCAGCTACAGCATTAAGTGAAATTATTTTTGTTCCAATCCTTCTAAGCACTTATACAGTTCAACCTTTGGTGACCAATAGGAGGATAAATGAAAATTGCGTGAGTCCAAGGTCATCATCTTTGAGCAGCATTAAAAAGACTGGCTCACTTCACCACCTACGTAAGCTAATACGGAGAAAGAAACATAAATACCTGAGTTTTTAATACTGAATCCTTACTTTTTGGTGCAAAGAAGTAATATGTCATCCCTGATATATCATATTTTTTTTATCAAAAACCGGAAGCGAATGAACACAAAACAAAGCAGTTCCGACTTGAAAATGGCCGTACGAGTTAACTTCGCCAACCTAAATTAGTTTCTTTGGCCGCCCATAAAGTTTGAAAAGGGAGCTCAGAAGCGACAAAGACCGAATTGGTCCCTGTGTAGCGCTTGTAGGATGATTCACGGCAAGCTCGAAAGACAGAAAAGATTTTTCTATTATATAAAAAAAAAAAATCTTGTCTTAACTTCCTACACACTTAGACTAGTCTGAAATTAAAGCAAAAATTGGTGGGGAAATGTGATTAAAAATCCTAAGTTCACTGATTAACTTTAATTAGACAAGCTTTTAAGGATACTTTAGCTATATGATAGAGTATTTCGTCATGACAATGTGTCCACACGTAAATACGTACACACGTATGTGAATTACCAGCTCACATATATGCAAATAAGTATGAAATGTAGATCATATTTCCTTATGCAAACTCCGCCCCAACTTTTCATGTTCTGAGGCAAAGGAGACGCGCCTCGACCAATCAAGAGCCAAAGCAAATATCCAGGCTCCTCCCAAAGTTAAATCGTCATAGAAATGCGCGAGATATAAATGGACGTCAGCTTCAGCAGTTTATCAGTCAGCTTTCAGAACTAGTAAGATCTAGTAAGCAAAGTTCTCAAAGGAAGATCCCTAATTCATTCATTATGGACAGTTTTGTAACCCCCGCAGCTAGTTTGTTTTTAATCATCGTGGTGCTGAACTTGGTTGCCGCCGCGTACATAACTTCTAAGAGAAGGAAATCCCATCTACAAAAGGCGGTGACCTCGTCTCCTACTCCATCCTCCAAAGATCTTGAAGGTGCCCATTTTCCCTGCCCTCCAGGACCTACTCCTCTCCCAATTCTCGGTAACCTCCATCTGATGGCAAAGTATGAGGAAAATCCTTACGCCGGTTTTACTGAAATGGCGAAGGAATTCGGTCCGATCTACAAACTTCGCCTTGGCAATACTCCTTGCGTCGTTATCAATGGATTAGACAACATTATGGAGGTCCTCATCAAAAAAGGAAACTCCTTCGATGGAAGACCCAACTTTGGCAGATGGAACGCCTACTTTAACGGGGACAGACAACAATGTAAGTATCAATTTTCTCAGGTGTCTAAAACCTTAAACATGTTTCAATGACTACACTTTATTTTCGATGGGAGATTTAGGCATGCGTACGTGTGTCTTAATATTGGGCTTTGGTATTACATCCTAAACGAAAGGATATTAAACCGGTATTTTCTTCTCCCTCAGCTCTCGCTCTTTGTGATTGGAATGGTGTCCAGAAGAAAAGGAGGAATATCGTTCGATCGCACCTTATGCTGAAGCAGATCTCTCACAAAATGGATCTCGAGAGATGGATCGGCTCTGAGATGATATACCTGCTTGAAGAAGTGAGTATAACCATTAGATTTACAACAAAATATAAAAAGAAATCAATATTCGCCTTATATCATTGATATTTTTAATTAAATCAATAGACTTACAGATTACTTCTTCTTTTATTTAGATTGAGAAAAAGGAGGGAGAAGCAAATCTAGCCAAGTTGCCTATATCGTACTGCGCCTTGAACATTTTTATGGGTTATATGTGTTCTACAAGATTCGACTACAGTGACCAAGATTTTACCAAAGTTTCCAAGTGCTTTGACCTTATTTTCGAAGACATCAACAATGGACACCCCACTGATTTCATGCCGTGGCTCATGCCGTTCTTCAATTCTTACAAAAGCAAAATCAATAATTTGGCCAGTGGTATCAGACAATTCATCTTAGAGAAAATTATCAAGGATCGACCTCAAAGCTTCAACCACAATAACATCAATGACTTGGTCGATGCACTTCTTTCCAACCATTTAGGAGAAGATGGAGAAAATTTGAATCTGGACTGGCAGAATATTCTCTTTGCCCTTGAAGACTTGTTAGGTGGTTCTTCAGCAATCAGCAATGTTATTATGAGGATTCTTGCGTACGTCGCCAACAACCCAGTAATTCAAGCCAAACTTCAGCAGGAGGTGGATGAAGCTGTCGGCACTGACCGCATTCCAACCCTTGAAGATCGCTCTGCCATGCTGTTAACCGAGGCCACGATCCTGGAAACGCTTAGACATACCTCTTCACCCATCGTTCCTCATGTCGCTAACGAAGACTCTTCAGTTGGAGAGTACTTCATCGAAAAGGACACCGTGCTTCTTCTCAATAATTACGAGCTAAACGTGAGCCCGTCGCTTTGGGATAAACCGGACCAGTTCATTCCCGAAAGATTCATCGTCAAAAATCAAATAAAAAAGCCCTCCTTTTTCATTCCATTCAGCACCGGAAAGAGATCCTGTATCGGATCAAGAATCCTGATGAACGTCACTTTTATCACAGTTTCCACCCTCCTTCAACGCTATACTGTGTCTATTCCTGAAGGAGTCACCGCCAAAATTCCGGTTGGAAAACTTGCTCTAGAAGGCGATGGCTTTCCCGTCGTCTTCACGCCGCGAGCTTAGAGAAAGCATAAATAACTCCAACAGTCATAAATTTATCCCAGTCATTTCATATTCATTTCTATGCGTAAAATCGCCTCTCTCGAAGTATTTTATATTTTTTTAAGATAATAACTTATTTTTCTAAATGTCTGTTTGTCTTCCTTAAATGTGGAATTAAATCTATTTATTTTTTACTGTATATGTTGTCTTAGTCACGTTGTTATGTATATATTTACATATGACCTTAAGAGTTCTTTCGAGTTTGTCATGAATAACATATAAACTCAGTCACCTCATTTGTTTTAAATTAATATTAGCGCTAGATTTCAATGCATTTCTCGGCATCTTGTCACATTGCCGA
Organism: Ceratothoa steindachneri; assembly: GCA_963969495.1. NCBI lineage: Eukaryota > Metazoa > Arthropoda > Malacostraca > Isopoda > Cymothoidae > Ceratothoa > Ceratothoa steindachneri. The sequence goes on along the minus strand of OZ018319.1, from coordinate 199,775,336 downwards.
AGGTAGTCTTTCGCTACTAATTTGCTAAGGAAATCATTATCTAGAGAACAAAGAAAATTTTACTATTTTCTTTTTGTCAACAGATGAGTCTATCTAGTTATCCCAAAGTAGTTGAGTTTAAAAATAGCTGTTATTTCAAATAACATTGCTACATAGTTAATAGCTGCAATACGTGAGGGGGCTTAGCAATTTTCAACAGACTAATAATTATGCACAATTATTAACAAAAGGGCATTCATTATCTGTTAAGACTACGCTCAAAGACCCATTTATGTACTAAAGTTATAAAAATTACTTTTATATCAGAAAATTCTCTTATACTAAGATGTATAAATTGAACATCATTCTATGACTCCATTTTACCAAAGATATGCTGCTACCTTGCATTATAAAACAATTTTGAAATGTGAGTATTATATAGTTATATATTAGTAGGTAATATATATAGATAAATAGATTGAGAGATAGATAGATAGGTTTCCATGACATTATTTTTAATAATTATTAGCGTTGGTGATATGATCATTTAATTCAGTAACACTTCGCATGTTCATGTCAAGCGAATTTGTTGTTTTGATGCTTTTCAATTGACAATAATTAGATACATTTGCTTTAGAAGATTTACATAGTCATTATTTTTTACTTTCTTAGGAAACTCGTCATAATTTTTTTAATGAATAAATATAAAACGTATCTTGTGTTTTTTCTATCTTGCAGTATAAAAACCTACACTATAAAGATTACAAAATTCTAGATTAATTTTGATATATCATAAAAAAAAATATAAACTTTGACACAGTTAAACAACTTATTTATGCATCATTTATTCTTACTTCCTTCAAGTGTTGAAGTTGTGCCCAAATTTACTTCGGATAAATAAAAAGAGCACCATTGCTCCTAATTGGAGGAATAAAAATTGGTTTGCGATGGGGAAAATATTTAAAAGCTTTTCACAGGATGTTCCTTATTCCCTAACACTTGGAGAAAAAAAACATTAAATGCACTTGGCACTCTGCGTGAGTGCCTGAGCCCTATGTCTCCACCTCACCTCAATAGGGTTCATAAATACAATTACGTTTAAAAAGGTCCTGGAAAACGATAATAAAAAAAATATATAACGAACAGAATATTTATTTTTCCAAATAAGTTCTCTCTGAATTAAAAATGAATCGGGATTTCATCGCTTTTCTATCTCTTCGTTTGGTGAAAAATTAATCACTTTGATGATGGGAGAGGGATTAAAATTGGGAATCAATAAAAATCAAAAGCAGCTAAATCAAGGCTATAAATTGGATGTGACATAGATTTGCATTAGAAGTGACAGTTACCATATTCAACATCCTCTCTTTCAATTAAGAAGCAATTTATCTACTCATAAGTATCGTTTACTTGGGAACTGTTTTTCCATGAATCATCCTTACAATATCAATAATATCCTTTTTCCTCAAAAGATATCTACCGTTCAGTTATCCAAAAAAGAAAAGGACCCATGGCACTCGGCTAAGGACACGGAGAAACTCTATGCCATCGATGTCGACTAACGATTTTAGATACATAGAAGAGAATTCCTCCTATTCAGATAATGCTTAACTAATAGCTCTTAAAGGAAGGTATTGAGAACCGAAGAGAGAATGTTGACATAAGATAAGGTTTTAATTGCGCTCCCTGCCTCACATCGTCCTCTGTAACCTGAAATAAAGGGGAAAAGAGAAGGACCAAACGTGGTCTCTTGATAGCTAAAATGAAACTGGAAGAAAGATGCATACGCAGCCCCTCCCAGTTAGCCCAGACTCTACAGCAATTTCACTGAAGGATATTGGCCTGGGGATCTGTGTTAAAGGAGCTTTTGTATCCCCTTTCGAAAGGAAGTCTTTATAGAGATGGTTACCTTAATATACCTACACTTGCTCCAAAAAATATTATACCCCTACCTAATATCACAATATTTTCAATAGTAAATGAGCCATTTATTTTAGGGGAACTAACTTTGCGGGAATTAAACCGAATGTATTAATAGACTCAACGGAATAATAACACTTTTTAAGAAAATTCTTAATCTAAAAAGTATTCATACTTGACCATTTTTACATGTATAATTTTATTTATGTTTAAATTATGACACAGTTTCAAAGTCACACAAGTAGTTTCTGTGACCTCTTATTCGTAATTTGGATTTGTCAGGAACTGTTTAGAACGTTCTTGAATCTCTTCTTCGGAATCGCAAACTCGACAGTTTTATTTTCCAAATAATCATAGGCAAAAAGGTAGTCAACCGTGTACCGCCATTAAATTGAAAATAATTTCAAAATTCAATTATAAAAATGAGCAACAAGAAGATTTCGAAAGAACACATGTCCTTTAATCTAAAGTGCAGCCAGTAATAATAAAGTTTAATTAATTGGAGATAACTAACTCTCCCTTGGTTGGGTCATCCTCGAAAACTTCTTCTTTGCCTTGTTCAGAACACCCTTAGATCTGTTAAAATAACTCAAGGATGACGAGAAGGGAAATTAAAGATCAGTTTAATAGAGGAATGCCTAGATGGTAATTTGAACAGTACTTTCGAAAAACTCGGGAGTCATATAATAAGGAAATAACTGATATATTGCAATAAAATACTCAGTGACCATGCAGAATTTTTGATGATGTGCTTATGTCTCCGTAGTCCTCGGGAAAAAAAAACCAGCAGGGGTTCTTTCGAAGAAACTTTTGGCTCATGACAAAAATAAAAGAAGCCAGAGAATTAGCGAGAAGGTGCAATCTTGTGTATGGAGATCGTATTATTGTCGATCACGTAACCTTGATAGAATAGGAGCAGAAATGCGGAAGCTTTGTCTTCATAGCTAGAGGGGAAGAGCGACGATTCTAATTGTTCCACCGTCCAACTTATGATGAAAAATCGGCTCTAATCCTCTTTATTGGACTGAAACTACCAATTCTAAACCTCACTGATGCGTAGAAAAAGAAATTACTCCCTGCCAACCAATGCAAGTATGAGGTAGTTAGTCTCTAGGAAAATGAGTTTGAAACAACTATGCACAGTATTCCGAGACGAGATAAGCTGGTGAATAGAATAATCCGCTGAAGGAAATGGTGTGTTAGAGGCTACACAAAATACAAGAATTGAAGATTGCACTATGAACGAATTATGAGATCCAGAAAATTTATAAGATTTGGGGGTTTAAAAAAGCGTTGTTCGCTGAGTATATCAAAACCTTTTTGGAGGAATTAATATAGGCTACTGGATTTCATCGAGGAATGGAGAGAGAAGAGAATATAACATACGAGGGGCGGTCAATAAGTTTTGCAATTCCGATATAAGAAAACGAGATATGAGGAAAAGTGTTTTATTATTTTTCAATATAACTACCCTCGACTTCAATGCACTTGCGCCCCTTGTCCCTGAGGCTTCGAATTCCCGACAACCAGAAATCTGCCGACTGCTGTTCAATCCACTCCTGGACGGCGAGCTGGACATCTTCATCGTCCCCGAACCGGCGTCTACGCAGTGCAGCCTTGAGCTGACGGAATAAAAAGTAGTCGCTAGGAGCCAGATCTGGACTGTAGGGGAGATGGTTGAGCTCCTCGAATCCGCACTCGCGCAGGGCAGCTTGTGCAACTCTGACCTTGTGGACTTTGGCGACGTTGAAGTCGATCATGGGGAGTGAGGTTTCTAGGCACCCACGACAGTTTGGCCATGACCTTGGTCATGGCAAAATTGTCGTGGATGATGTTGATAACACTTCCATGTGATATTCCAAGTTCTCGCTCGATTTCTTCGACCTTCACCCGTCGAATTTCGAGAATCATCCTCTCCACAGTAGCCACATTGTCCTCGTTAATCACGTCTGGCAGTCATCTTGGACGGGGGTCATCTTTAAGGGACTCACGATTATGGCGGAACTCCTTATTCCAGCGAGCAATGGTTGCATAGGAAGGGGCGGTGTCGGTATACACTGCAACCATGCGCTCATGGATCTCTTTTGCATTCTTGCCTTTCTTGGTCAAAAATTTGATCAGTGCGCGGTGCTCAACCTTCTCCCTTGTTGAAAAATTTGTGACTAACGATCTGCGATCAGCTACTGCTTCTTAAATAGACGAGGTATGAGCGTGCGGCTGCAGTTCCTGACTTGTCATAACTTGTCCTAACACCTCCACAAACAGCTATCCCCCTTCCTCTGTTTTGCCCTACCGATTCGCAAAACTTATTCAACGTCCCTCGTAGGTTAAGAAGGCAAATAAGGTTGTGGAGATCAACACACAAATAGAAAACATTGAAAGTAAATTTGAAAAATGATTTAGAGCAAAGCTCTGTTCTAAGCAGGTAAGGCTTTGTTAATGTTGTTGTCATTATCTGTATTCTCCGCATCCATTTTGATAATTAATTGATAGATAAATATTCAAGTAAATCTTCCCTACACGAGATCGTAATGTATTTAAATAATTATTCTCTTAAATCTTCTCATTCGAATCTTTTAGTTCGATAAATCTTAATAATTATAAAATTGTCCAGAGTGTGCACTCATAATTTTCTCCTTCTAATAGTGTCTGTGGGGAAAGTTTCCTCAGCGAGATAGTTGATCGAGCTCGGCCATTGTGGCTCAGAACATGATGTGATTGAGCTAATCAAAAACGACGAGTACATCGAGAACTTTGTGGATGCTATCGGTAATGTTGTCATAGCGAGGGTGGAAAGTACGGACCATGTTCAAGTTAACCTCCACGCTACTAATCTTCCAATAGCAGCGTTCACAACCGCCTACGCTTGAATCAAGCACCGGTAGGACTCGTTGGACAAACAGTGCTATCTTCATTTCTAAAAAAAGGCAATCTGCAGCCTCAACTAAAAGAATTCCTAAGTAATCTTTCTAATGAGATCAAAGATGCAAATTGTGATGATGCGTATGGAGAATCTTACTACACGGGTCGAAAATTCTACTCCCTACGTGTCCAGGCGAAGCATATTTGTAATTCAGCAAAAAGGATTAACCATTAATCTTCATACAAATAATATCATTATTTAAGATACAATGAAACGCCTAGTTGCCACTGTTGACGATAATAAAAAAGTTTATGTACCGTTCATGAGTCTCAGAGGGAAGGGTCAGAAAAACTCATAGTATAAAGGTCAAGATTTCAGGAAGTTTTCAACTATACCCTTCGGGTTCAAAAGGAAAATACATTGAAGTTAATATTGATTAAATTTAACCTGCATATAGATAGCTTTTTATTCATGTATAGCTAATACTGTTTTAATCCTCATTAATATAGTGGTTATATATACCGTTTATTATCGTCTGCTTGTATATATGAAATTTCATTTGCAATATTCTGGAAGTAAAATTTATTGGAAATAAAGATAAAAAAAGGTTCATCTACCCTAAAAAGGTAAAATAATAATGATCTAAACTGATACATTTTTAAGTGATCTCAATAACTCATCATAATCTGTTGCAACGTTTAGAGAATTTGCTGGTATGCAACTTAAATTATTTATCGATTTACATATAATTATTTCGCAAAGAGTTTTACCGTTCGAACTTTCCAACAGCATATTGTTTAACAAATATTTTAATTACTGTCTATGGAAAATAAAACATACATCATAAATGTATTCAATATGTAATAAAAATTAATTTCATTTGGCATCAGGTAACGAATATTTTCATGAATACTGACCATCGACAAGACTTGTTTTGATTCCATTTTGTCATTTGTCACTAACTCTTCGACTGCGAAGGTCGAATCGTTTTCGACATGAGTCATGCGCTATTCTGATAACTATTGAACCTAGAGCAAAAAGTAATTTTGGTGTATATCGCGCATGTGGATGTCTGAATGTGTGTAATTGTTAACGTGTGCTCAATTGAGAGTCAAAAATGTGTACATGTAGGTATTTATTTATATGACCCGTTTTGGGGGTGGGGGGCGACAATGTGGGGTTGAGGCTACTAGGGTACTATCGCCGATGTTAGCTCACCGATTTTATTATTAACATTATTAAGTCTGTATGTGCTTGTGTGTTTCTGTGTGCGTGAGCTGTGGTCAGGGCGGCACCATCAGTTTTTTTTTTTTATTTATGTGTCTATGTTAATGTATCTGTATATGCGTCTGTGAATGTGTATGTGTGCATGCTGCGGTCAGGACAGTCTCCAATTATTATTATTATTAAAAAGGTGATCTCACCTTAGATATTATTCTTTTCTTTTGAATTTTCAATTTTCTGTTTTTAAGCTTTCGTCGTACAGTTATGATATCGTCAGAGCATTTGATTTTACAACGACCACCACCGAGTATATAGAGCCATTTAAAAGAGGACGTGGAGGTAGGATGCGGGGATTGGTCCTTGGTCGGTCTTGACATTATATACTTTAAGATTCGTGGTCATCTAAGATTTGTGAAGCACCTAATGAACCCTTCAGGATTCTCCAGTACATAAAAATTGATATTTCATATTGTCGTTTTTGAACATTTTTCTTTTTAAATCCCTAAGTAATTTGAATGAAGCCGGTGATGATGCTTTCAATTTTCTTATTCAGAATCCTTCTTATTTTTATCGTTATTATGTGTGTGCCTGTGTGTATGTCTTTGTATCTGCGTTGCCGTCATGACAGCTACCATAGTGCTGTCAGGATGTCTGCCATCTCCTAGGCTTCACACCTCGCGCGCGCGTTGTGTACGAGACTCTGGGTGGGACCGACAACGCTACTGACGGAGACTCATATGCTAAGCTGGAGGATTAATCTGTTAGGACCAGAACGACACTTGGCATCAGTTGTGATGCTTACAGCACTGGGGACATATTCAGTCGGTCAGAAGATAGTTCAAAGCCACCTCTCACCTGCTCTCTAAGCAGCTGCGAGGAGAAAAACTTCATCAAGAGTCATGGAGTTGCTCAACTGGCCTTGCCACATAAAAGCATCAAAAGGGTCGTTAAAATGGTAACTGGAGCTTTTGCGAAATATTGCTCACCGAGAAAGAGAGATGGAGGGACCAGGTCTCGGGGGATCAGCAGGAAGTTGATATTCTGGGATGTGCCAAAGCAGGACTTGTGCAACCTGGCAAAGTTTAAAAAATCAGGAGTATGATTTTTATATTTTTATCCGGTGGTATTAATGCACTTCACCTAATAATTAATATGTAAATTTGATTTGGCTTTGTCAATATACATACATGAATTGTCTTATATCTTCTAATATATTATAGAAGGGCTTGGACGGGTATAATTGTTACTGTAGAAATACAAAATTATATAGGTTAGAGATATCCTATCCAGAAAATACATAATTTAGATACATCTCATAGTAGGATTTTTTTTAGTCCGTTGGCCCTCTTTATATGGAATGAATACTTTTTGATTGCAAGCCATCATAAGAAAATAGTTAATAATCCTTTATTTTTATATCAAACTTGTTGAAATTTTATAGTTTTGTCTATTAATACTTATATCTGAATACCCCCAAATTCCGTTACCTTGCAATATTCAGTTGATGAACTATGGTAAAAAAAATTCAGTATTTGTTAGACGTATGAATACTTTCTGGGGCAACTGTATATATTTTATTTTATTTATCAAACAGCCTGTTTGATGAATCATCTCACTTCGAGCGAGAAATACGAAGTGAAGCTTTAGAGCCGGAGTAAAAGATGGGGAGAGGAGGCTGTTCATCATACGTAGGATAGGAGGTTATTTAGCTAAGGATATTTAATGATATATACACAAAAAATTAGGAGGAATTTTTTGGATTTCTTGCAATCACTGATTCTTATTTCTTAAAAGTCTTAAATACCGTGTATCTCCATGATTCAAACTTATAAACGTTATCCCTAATTTTGAACTCGGTTCGTTCCATTCTTCACGAACTAAAAGCTTGAATGTGAACATCTTTAAGCCTGAAAGCACGGGTACCCATATTCTTTCATTAATCATTTATGGCATATTGCCTACAGTTTTCGGCGAGGAAGTAATGTTGAGAACAAAACTATTTATCGCACCCTTTCAGATATATTTGATAATTATACTTCAAGCATTCGTACTTTCGAAAAACTCGGGAGTCATATAATAAAGAGGGTTAAGGTTTAAGGTAAGGAACTAATGGGTTATTGCCCAATCCAAGTGGATTCTATATGGCAGCTAGGATAAAACGAGGCGAATTATCTATAAAAGGTGGAGGAGACCACTTTGTGATAAAAATTTTAAAAACGAAGGGTCAAGAGATTCATCTGCCAATATGAATCGAAGACGGGTGTGTTGAGGGATAGTTAAAAGGGTCGGGAAACAGGACAATCGGAGCATGGCGAAATGGGTGTAATCTAATAAAAGGTGGGCAACTGATTGGTTCCCACCACAAAACCGGCAGCAAGGGCTGATTTGAACATCACCCGAAACAAGATGGCCGTGAGTAAGTCTTGTGTGGCCAATGCGAACTCGGCAAAGGGCTACCTCCAACGACCGCAATCTATGACGGCTCGAGGGCCAAGAGTGAATAGAATTTTTAATTTTGTATAGTTTGGATGATTAATAGTCATCCTATTCATTCTGCTACAGTTAAAAAATATATTTTATTATTGAAGGAAAGTAGTTCCTAAAAGGCAGAGCCGTGTTCTCAGGGGACACAGAATGTGCTGAGCGGGCCAGCCGATCAGCCCTCTCGTTGCCCAGGACCCTCACATGCCCAGGGACCTAGCAAAAAATAATTCTATATCGGCACGCATTTTGGACCAGCCAGTGGCATATTTCTGTGACTAAGGGATGGGACGCATTAAAAGATCTAATTGACTGTAAAACACTCCTTGAGTCGGAAAAAAATGACAAAATCATTAAAAGGTAAAATTTGGATGAGTCTAAAGGCTAAAAGGATTGCTGAAAGTTCAGCGGTAAAAATGGATGCTGCTGGCGGCAAAGATAGAGTTAGGAAATCTCCTCCTAGGTAGATGGCTGCGGCGACCACATAACTGTCCGACTTAGAGCCATCCGTGTATAATGGGCAGCATTGTTTGCGTGAGATCGAATGCTCTAAGAACAAGCTCTTAATGATGCGAGAAACCGAAACTCGGAGACAAACTCTATATCTTCGCCTTGTAGGGAGATAGATGGCGGAACAAGAACCCCTCTGCCTTGGTGAAAATACATTGCTTTGTTTTTTTCGTGGAAAAGTGGAATCCCTTAAGTTGTGCTCTTTTGCAGACAGCATCGACCGCCAGTTGTAGCCGACGCACTGCCGATGGAAGGCGAGGTGAGGAACAGTAAAGTGCCAAATCATCGACAAACAGAGTTGCCGATACACCCTCTGGGAGAGATGAAATAATATCATTAATGGCAATTATAAAACATAAAACACTTAAAACACTGTCCTGAGGAACTCCCTCCTCTTGGGGTTGCAGGTCAGAATATGCTTCTCCAACATGTACCTTGAACGATCGAGATGCTATAAAACTTTCAATAAGGGACGATAAAAGGCCTCTCATCCCCCATACGTATAGCTGCTTCAAGATACCGTATCTCCATGCTGTGTCGTAGGCTTTCTCAATATCGAAAAATATGGCCAGGACTCGGTGCTTTAATAAGAAAGCTTTTCGGACCGATCCCTCGAAACGTACTAGTAGGCGAAGGGTACTATGAACTTTGCGGAAGCCACAGTGAAATGGAGAGAGAAGGTGATTGGTTTCTATGAACAAGTTTAGGCGCTCCAACACCATTTTTCCAGCAACTTACTCAAATAGCTGGTGAGAGCTATAAGGTGGTAGTGATCTGAGTTCAACCCGTCCCTGCCCTATTTGACAAAGAGAAGGATGATCCCAATAGGCCATGATGAGGGGAAAAAACCTTTCACCCATATAAGGTTGTACAAATCAAGTAAGAAGAGAGTAGAGTGTGGATGGAGGTGCCGAATCATATCGAAATAGATCTCGTCAAGGCCAGGGAAAGTAGCTCTGCAAAGTGACAAAACGCTACGCAGCTCATGGATGCTGAATAGAGCGTTATATGGAAGGTTAGATTTTGTTGTGAAGTTGAGAGAATGCGACTCCTCCTTTGATTTGTAGGATAGAAAAGCCTTATCGTAACGGCTGACACTGCTGACAGCGCGGAAATGGTCAGCAAAAGCATTGCTGACCGCTAGGCTGTCATTCTCCAAGAAACCGTGTAAGTTTAGTGTGGGGGTATGATGATCAGCATAACGGCCCCTGATCTTATTAATCCTCTCCCAGATCATAGCGGTAAGTGTCATAGAGTAAATTGATGAAACGTAACGGCGCCGTGAATTTCGTCGAGCCTGACGAAGGGTTTTTTGGCGAAACGCGCGAGCTCGGTTTCGGTCGACCTTGTTGCACAAAGTTGGGTTCTTTCGGAATCGGGCATGGGCTAACTTGTAATTTTTGATAGCTGTTGCACACGTCGAGGTCCACCAGGGCACGGTTGAGCGAGCCATGGCGGGTCATCTCCGTGGAATAGTCTGTGTCGCTGCATTGTAGATAGTCGATGTAAAGATTCTACTGCTGCGTACACTCCATTGAAGGTCCCCAAGGATGCACTTGTGAAAGACGCCTCTTGGAAACCTTCCCAATCTGCATTACCTAAGTCACACTTAAGGGGCATGGTTGTATGAGGGCTAACTTGAAGGGCCGACAAGACAATAGGGAAATGGTCACTCCCATGGAGATCGTCAAGAATTGACCATCTAAATTCCGTGAAGCAATCCAGGGAACAAACAGACAGGTCAACACAGCTAAAAGAGTCCGTCTGGACATGATAAGAGGTAAAATCGCCAGTGTTTAAAACACAAAGAAAGTCAGATAATAAAAGAGATTCTGAAACACTGCCTTTGGCATTTCGAATGATGTCATCCCAGTATGGGTGACGGGCGTTAAAATCTCCAAGTAATAAGAATGGGGAGGGTAACTGGTCTATAAGCTCTAAAAGGTTGAGTCTTGGCAATGATAAACAAGGGAATAGGTAAATAGGGCAAACGGTAAAAAGCTTAGTAAGAAAAACCCTCACGGCAAGAGCTTGGAGGGTAGTATGTAGGGGGATAGGAGATACATGGTGGGATTAAGATACCATGATTGACACACCCCCATGAGGGGAGCTTTCAGCAGGAGCAATAGAGTTGAAATGAGAAAGCCGGGTACCGGCGGAAAGGGCCGTATACCCAGTTTATTCTCCTGTAGACAAATAACAGCGGGGTGGATAGTCGTCAAAAGAATTTGGAGTTCTTCCCACTTTGGAAGAACGCCTTGACAATTCCATTGTAAAATGGAAGATATTATGTGGGACGGTTAGATACCACTGTGGATATCTTTTTTCTCTTTTGTGGCCGATATTGTATTTGAGGTTCGTCCTAAAGAGCTTGAAAGACGGAGAGCAGATTTTGAGGAGCTTGCTTTTGCAGGGGGAGAGATTCTAGAGGGATCAGTAACTGGGGCTTTTTTCCGAGGGTTTTGGAGAACCGACCGAGGCCCTTGATTGTAATTCGGGCTCACAACCTGGCGGAAAAGGAAGATCGAGAAGGGATTTTCGACCGGTAGATCCGGATTCATGGGTCGAGGGTATTTTCGGTGTCTGAGGAGTTGGTCCAACCGCCGCGATTGGTGATGTCGGGGTATCAACTGCTTCCATCGGATCATGGGTAGAAGGATGAGTGGAACGGCCAGGCGATCTGAGCGAAGTGTGTGGAACTGGGTGTATATCTGCTTTCGTTTGGATCAGGATGGGGCCTAAGTTCTGTGAAGGGTGGGACGGACTTAAGGGCATAGAATGTTTACCCATAGGTGAAGAGTCCATTGAAGATTCTCGGGGTTCGGCCGAGTCAGCTTCAGAGGCTGCCCGCTTATTGGTGGTCGATGATTCAGGTGAGGAATCCTTACTCTTACCACTGGGCTTTGGGTCTCGGGGCCGGGTGGATGAACCTTCGCTGGTCGATGTTGAGCATTCTTTCGAATAGCGGCTGATGTCTTCAAGTGTCTCACCCTGAGCGTCTCTCCCAGCTAGAGTTGCTGGAGAGAGGACGGCTACATTGGTTATCTCGGTGTGAGAGCGATGCGTCGACTGCATATTCTGAATGTTTCCGACGCTGCGAGATGTAGGATAAAGTGCTTCAGGCTCGTCGGAACTCGAGCGTGAAGGTCAGTTTCGTCCAGCGTCACGTTAAACGTCAGAGAAGAGACAGCCGAGTGGTGAGGTATGTGCTCGAGCACGCTGGCGGGCCTCTCTTATATCTAGACGTAGGGAGTCGCGCAAAGTGAGCACTTCCTTTTCATTTTAGAAATATAGAGCAGAGTTTTGACGCAGTACTGTGGGTACTTCCGCAGTTGGCACAGCGAGGTGTTTTGGTGCATTCGAGGCCATGGTAGTCAGAGCTACAATTCACGCAGGAGCGGGGTGCCGACAGGCACGGCCAACATATACAAATTGATTGCAATTGAAGCAACGTCTGGGTAGTTTGATGTAGGGACTTACCGGGACACGAAGGTACCCAACTTCAATATACTGCGGCAGTTCTTGTCATTCGAATGTTAAAATCAGTGTAGCGGTTGGGACTCTAGTGGAGCCTAATGTTTTAGTCATCCTGTGTACGTGTGTGATACGTTGGGTACTGAGCTTGCTCTGAAGGCGGGTGAGGTCGTAGTCCCTTAGCTCGTTTGAACGGACGACACCTTTGACAAAATTCAGACGCGGATGGGGCGAGACAGTTACTGGAATTTTAGCTATCGAAGATAGATTTCCCCAAAGGTTTTGTTGAGAGTGGGATGACACCTCGACTACGACATCACCACTACCTCTTGACCACATCCGGCGGGGTTCACCACAGCGTGACTCAAAAGATTCATTGACGTCAAACACATCGACTTTTGCAAGTGGGGTGTCGGATGATGAACTCATGACAAGAAAGCGGGGATAATCTAAATCTGGGTCTACCTCGTTGGAATAGGGGTCCAACGAACGAGGAAAGGCTGAAACGGGAGCTACGGAACGTTTGGCACGAGAACCCTTACGAGAAGGGGAGGTTTTGCGTTTATAGCTAGCATTGCAAAAAAAAAAAACTTCCCATTCTCCCTCGGGACTTCCTTCCATGGAGGCCTACAAGAGCCCGGCACTAATGCAACTCTACAATCAGTTACGTCCAGTATGTCCCCTTGGAGAATGGATACGGATCCATCACACCATCTTTAGAAACCTAAGAGGCTGCCCGAGTTCTCCTACGCACGGAGAAAAGGGGTAACGATGGGTTTCTCCTTGGGCATTCAGTAGACAAAGGTGGTGAAGATGCCCAGCCTCTCCCACGTTCATGAAAGAACAATTCGGAATTAATCCATAAGACGAGCTGAGGTCGGGTATCTATAAGGGCCACTAGATAGGTGAAGGAAGAGGGAGAAGTAAATGGCAGTGGAAGAACGTAATAAGGGAGGAAAGAAGATGGGCATGTTAAAAGTCTTGTTGGCAGCACCATGGGACCCCTAAGGGGCTCAGGGCTGCCCCCCCTCGCCACGAGAAAAGAAACTAAATAATTTTCAAACATATATTCCTTGGAACCCCTTTCAAATTCTTCTCCTTAAAATTAAATTCCAAATATAAGAGCGCCTTTAAATGAATAGAATGCTCTTCAAATTATATTTGTACAATTCTTGTTCGAGCGCACACTTTGACCCTATGCCCCAAAATTAAATTAAAAAAGTTAAATTTTCTCCCCTTGATTTTAACCGAAATACTAACGATGTCGTATCCCAGATAAATTTTGTAATGCGAGATATGTAAAGAAGGTGGTGAAGCGAAAGAAAGTAAAGGTGTGCGGAAAATATATAGCCGCAAATCTTCCTACAGGCATTAACGACGGTCTTGCAAACTGCGGGTGTTGGTGCTGGGAGGACACACAATCATCTAGATGTTCGTCGCAGTATGGTTTTTACCCTCTACAGCAGACAACCCCTTGCAGGAGAAAAGCGATCTAAATTTGTGACAATCACAGTAGACGATTATGATACTCGGATCCGGTGTGGAACCTAAGGTGGGTACTTTATCTTTTTCAAAACTTGATGCGAATTTTCGGTGTTCTACTTTAACTGTGAGTCTTGGATTGGAGGTAGGTACATTTGCATAGATCTATATGATGCCCAATTGATTTCGCTACACAAAGTCGTATAACTCTGTATCCATGCCGTTTTACTGGGTGTTGTTCTAAGTAAGCTTCCTTCACCCACTTACACAATCAAAATTTCTTGCGTACACAAACCAAATGTAAAGGGGAATTGGAGATTGTCCTCTTCTTTGGATCTTTTCTATTAGTCAATTCTATCTTAACCCTTGATTTTAGCGTAATATAGTTGGAACACGGAGTACAACTATTGAGGGTAAACGGCGCTCCCCCTTGTATACAGGGGATTATACAGGGTGTCCCCAAATTGAGTGCATATTTTGTGGAAATTGAAAACTTCTATGAAAAATTCCTGTTGAATTACGAGTATGTCCATCATGTTCAAATTGTGCTCTGCACAAAATTGTAGTGTTCCATGGACAGGGTGTCCCCAAATTTTAGTTTTTTTTTTAATCCTTTTCATAATCCCTTCTTAATGGATATTAAAAAGAAAAAAAAATGAACGTTGAACGCAGTGTTGAAGTGTTGAACGCGACTCTGTGCACTGTTGTCTTGAGCATATCAAGTCTCTGACTGGCCTTTCTCACTAAAGTTCTTGGTTCATTTTCAAACAATTGCCGAATTTGTTCAGTTTTGTTGGGATCAGTCTTTTTTTGCGTCCACTTTCTTTCTCATCATGTATGGATCCGGTTCTTTTAAATTAATTTGTTCACGAATGAACGGATTGCGTTGTCTGTCGGTCGAGGTTTTCTAAACTTTCTTTGGAACTTTTTTTCGTACTTCATTAAATTTTGCTCCTATGATACGAGCTATCACAACAAAGATCCGCTCTTCTTTATTCATTATTAAAGGATTCTGAAAAGGATTGAAAAACAAATTAAAATTTGGGGACACCCTGTACATGGAACACTACAATTTTGTGAGAGCACAATTTGAACATAATGAACATAATTCAGCAAGAATTTTTCATAAAATTTTTCAATTTCATAAAAATACGCACTCAATTTTGAGACACCCGGTAACATCCCGTTGCATCAAAAGATAGTGACACGATTCGCTTTTCGATTGGTGTTGACATAATTCAACAGCTGAGGTTCTCTTATACGGAGTATTTTGGGGGTGGATTAAATCCTTTGTAACAACAGAACTGTTCATGATAGGGAACTGTGCTCCCAATTTCTGCAATCACATCCGACGAACATGAAGCTCATCTCAGTGAGTTAACGGAAATTTCGTCTCCTGTGTTAAGCCGATGAGCGCTGGCTCCTCCGACTCCAAGATCGAAGTAGATAACAAAGCAGGAGATCTGCATAGTTAAATCGCTTAAAGGTTTCCCAATTGAGAACTCTAACTATATGAAACCTACGAACTAGTTCTCAACTCTGCTTTGAATCCATCACCTTCTTTTACAGAATTATGAACCAACAAAGAACCTAAGATCCACTCTAGGGTAGTTCAAAAGAGAGAGGAAAGGATGAAGATCCGAAGTGAAGGATAAGTAAGGAAGAGGGGTCATATTTTTGAGTAATATTTATCGATTCTATTCTTAAACATATTTACTATAGTGTTTTTGACATTCCCTCGTAATTCATTCCAAGTGATATTTTATAAGAACAGAACTTTTATGCTATTATAGTGTGCACTCTTTTGTTTACTAGTTTGAAGCCGTCATCTCGGTTATTTAACTCAAATATAGTCATAATCTATATTAAAATACTTAAATAAGTTACCTGCGCAGATTCTGATCTTCCCTGATCTTTTCCTATATTACAATCAAAGGTGGTAATCCCGCAATTTAAGTCCGCCAATCGCTAATTCGCTAATAGCGGAATAACAAAAAAAAGAAAGAAAGCGGAATAGCATTAGCATCAAATTTGAAAATTCAGCGGATTTGCAGTTAGCGGAATGGCAAAATTATAGTCCACTAACGCAAACTTTCAAAAACCGCCAACAATGAAATTTCCGGAAAATTCAAGAATATACTTAAAAATGTGGAGAAACTTCTAGATTAGGGTGGTCATACGTCCCAGATTTCACTTCCAGAAAACTGGCCACTCTGATGCGCAGCCGGTCTGTGCAGCATGCTGGCAACAGGCTTCCCAGGCTGCATGGGCGGGAATATTCTAGAACTATCTGTTGCGCAGCCTGCGTCGGAGGCAGTTTACATTAACTCCCCGAGTCTTGAAGACGTATTCGTTGTAGTATTTGTATTTTATATATTTTGATATTTTCACAGTGATTTACATTTTTAAATGGAATGATTTTTGACGCCGTCACCTTGCTCAAGCCGGCCTGGCAGAGGCATGAGACAGAGTGTGGAGGAGGATTCCCCCAGGCCTGGCACCTCCAGCCAGGGGGACAACCAGGAAAGACAGACCTGGTTGTGAAAGTAAGGTGACATAAGTTAGTAACAAAGATTCATTTTTACAGCACGTATAAATTTTCTATGGTGCCAGCAAGACCAATAAGGAGGTGAAGTGCAAGATCTTCCTGAAGGAGATCATCTACTCCACCACATCCAACTAAAGGGTTTTTCAACAAGGACGCTCGAGCTTTGTTAGGCGATAGTGCCATGTTGTTAAAGCGACATCTGGCAACTTCACTGTAAACTGTTCAGTAGTACTTGGCATATCACGATGGAATGTTATCATCAAATGTTATTATCGAAATCAGTGCTCCGTTCTACAAACGTTCCGCGCATTACGTGATTTCTATCCTCGCCACAGCTACGAGGCCCATTTTTGGATGAATGGATTTTTGAACAAGCAAATTGCCAGATTTGGGACGAAAACAACCCACATGAGATACACCAGCACCAATTGCATCCAAACAAAGTCACTGTTTGGTGCGGATTTTCGTCTAACAGAATCATCGGTCCGTATTTTTTTGAGAACGAAGATGGAATTGCCATAACCGTCAACGGCGAGACCTACATATCGATGCTAAGCAACTTCTTGTGGACTCAACTGGATTATATGCCTGATATGGATACTAACGACGTGGGGTTCCAACAGGACGGCGCTACGTGCCACACTGCGCACACCACGATAGAAATTTTGCACCAGCGATTTCAGGGTATAGTCATCTCGCGCGGCGGCGACGTCAACTGGCCACCGAGAGAATGCGATATAACGCCATTAGATTACTTTCTTTGGGGCTACCTTAAATCGCAAGTCTATGTGAATAATCCGCAAACAGTTGTTGTCCTCAAAGTCAACCTAACGAACACCATCCAGCAAATTCAGCCAGATTTATGCGACAAAGTCATCGAAAATTGAGCCTCCCGAATACGTTCAACCAAGCGAAGCCGCGGCGGACATTTGAACGATGTCATATTCTACACTTAATGCCATAAAATGTACTTTCAAATTTAAAATAAATTCAGTGCATATATCACACCCAACTTGTTTTATTTACATTTAAAAATCAAGCGACTTTATTGAAAGATCCTTTACAACATCAAGAGCCGCAACTAAAAGCAAATCATGAACCCACCCATGTACCATCTACAACTAAATCCTCAACGATCTTTAAAAAGGAAGTTCAATAAAATTTGGGGGGCATTTCTAAAATTAAAAAAGACCAATACTATTTTATTCAGGATAATGTCAGATTTTAAACATTCCAATAAGAAATCTAATCAAATTTTACTCTAATTAAGAAATAAAAACTATTTTAAACATGCCAATAAGAAATCTAATCGAATTTTACTCTAATTAAGAAATAAAAACTATTTTAATAGTTTTTATTTCTTAGAGTAAAATTCGATTAGATTTCTTATTGGCATGTTTAAAATCTGACATTATCCTGAATAAAATATTATTGGTCTTTTTTAATTTTATAAATGCCCCCCAAATTTTATTGAACTTCCTTTTTTAAGTAATTTAAGTATTTAACTAATTTTTATATATTTTTGCAGTGACACATCACCCCCACCATCCACCCTTCCCGCCTTGAAGAAGCACCAGGGCAGTATAGAGGCAGCCTTCAACCCTAGGTTTGACCAGATAAAGGCCCTCAAGTTGTACTATAGTTTCCTAATAAAAAAAAAACAACATTGTACCCTATCACCTGACAGACTCCGAGGCTTTGGGGAGTTTATAAAGTACCTCAACCGAGAGTTCAAAGTCGCCTCAAGAAGGAAGATGATCATTGACTGCTTCAATTTGTTTTAGCATGCGAGAGCCAAGGTACCAAATTTTCGGGTTTTTTTAAGAAAGGAATTTTGTTATTGCTTTTGCTGTGTCAATGTGCGCCATCATGATGAAAAATACTGTTATTATCCCATAATTGGTCTTGTACTATTAGGAAAAGATGTTGATAAAGCAGGTTTTGGTACCATTTTGAGTTGATGACAGTGTCCTTAGGAAAAATTGTTAATGCTCCAGTTACTTTAGATGAGAAGCATCCACAGACATGGAGAGTGTCTGGATGATTCACCCTGAACACAAAACAGGACTCGTGGAGGCTCTTCCTTTTCCTCCTTCTAATGATGGATCTTACAGAAGATCTAGACAAGCGGAAGGAAGCTTCATCAGAGAATATACCTTTGCCAGAGTCCTCAACGCTGAAGCGTTCATGCCCGCTTCTTCCCCTGCGATTAGGGGGTGATTCGTATTTTGAAGATGGGTGAACGACAAGTAGAAAAAAACATCGAAGAGGCAGATACCAAACTCAATCACCCCACACCCTCCCCTTATTTGTATCAAATCATGAACCCACCCATGTACCATCTACAACTAAATCCTCAACGATCTCGCACGATGATGAACTTATAGATCATCCACCTACACAGTTGCCTGCCTCTAGTAAGGGGCCGATGGGTGTGGAAGCTGTTCGTGCCGCGACTAAGCCGCTACCCGGTCCCCTTCACTGCAGGTTATCACTGTCCAATGTCCCCCCCCCCCCCGATATTGAATTCCTCAGTCCCCCGCGCCCAATCGTGAGGGAGGTGGATGTGTCAAAACAGCATCCTACAACCAGACAGCCTCCTCTCCAGATTCTTCTCTGACCGCAAAGAAAACTATCAACCAATCGCAACCAAACCCTTTAACCCACGCTCGCGATGTACCCACAAATAATATACTGCCCCCTCTCTGAGCACGCCTCGGGCAAAACGGATGAACCTTACTCCCGCACCTTTGCTTAACGTTCCTTTAACGTTCCAACGTCTTCAACCTGCTGTCTGACATGGAATATCCGCGGACTTCAGGCCAATTATAGCTCGCTGCAGGCCCTCTTAAAAAAAAGTTTGCCTCAGTGAAAAAAAAGCTCCTAGACCCCTCTTACTTTTCTCTTGTCAGTCATGTGATCACCTGGCCGACTCATCACCTTGCCTTATGTCACTCGCACTACCTAACCGCACTTCCCTGATTATGATCTGCCTCCGGGTTGTACAGCTGCCAATATAGCATCCTACAACCAGACAGCCTCTTCTACAGATTCTTCTCCGACCACTAAGACTACCCACCAATCGCAACCAAACCTTTTAACCCACGCTCATGATGTACTCACATATAATATACTGCCCCCTCTCTGAGCACCCCTGGTGCAAAACGGATGAACCGTACTCTCGCACCTTTGGCTAACGTTCCAACGCCTTCAACCTTCTTTCTGACATGGAATATCCGCGAACTTAGGGCCAATTATGGCTCGCGCAGGCCTTCTTAAAAGTTTTTCCTTGAAGTGGCTTGCCTCAGTGAAACTAAACTCCTAGACCCCTCTTACTTTTCTCCTGCTGGCTACTCCCAGGTCAGCCTACTACAACCCCAATTTTATGGTAACCTCATCGTAGTCCGCACGGATATACCATTTACCATCATCGACCCTCCGCACAAAACTTAACGTCCTTGCTGTTCACCTTCACTGACCTACACTCTTAACTGTGTGCTCAATATACATTCCACCTTCTAAGCCAATCACCTTTACCTCCCTGAATGAACTTGTCTCCCAACTCCCGAAACCATTCCTTTTAACTGGACTTTAATGCTCTTAACCAGTATTGGTACGATGCCATAAACATCAGCAAAGGACATGTTCTACTAGACGTAGTCTTACAACGAGACCTACAAGTCCTCAATGACGAAGACCCTACCCATTATCATCCCCAGACAGACTCCTTTACCCACATAGATCTCTGTATGTTCTCAACTGACTTCCCGCTCGATCATTTCTTCAGCGTATTTGATGATCTGTGTGGAGCTGATCATTACTCTCTACTTCTAAACCTATTCTCCTTTTCCCCCACCCCTCCAAGACCGTAATGGGCCTACCAGAAAGCTGACTGTGAAGCTTTTGTAACGTCATCCTCTTTTATAACTGTGCCTGATGAAACAACAGACTGTACATCCCGCTTAAAAAGGTTTATGGAACATTTTTCCACAATGGCACACGTGTATACATGTTCCACTCAAACCTTCGGTCACATGGTGGAACAAAAAGTGTAGCCCCGCTAACGCGAACGAAATAGGCTTCATCCCACCTTTTGAGATAATCCCCGCATGTCTTCTTACATTAACTATAAAAGACTGTTTTCACCCACCGGATATCCCGCTAGGCAAAACGTCATTCCTGGATTTAATACACATCGTCCATCTCATCCCGCACCTCTCTAGCCAAAGTCTGGCGACAAATACATAAAATCCTCGGCTCCTCATCCTCCGTCATAACAACAACCTCGTCAGTGCTCCCAGTGACGTCGCACAGCTTAATCTCGCATAGATCCCTCCTCACCGAATTCAACTGGCATAAAGCACATTAATGTTTGAAGCGTCCAGCAAACTGTGCTAAAAGAACCCTTCTCGATGAAAGAACTCCAGGAGGCACTCTCATCGTGTAAGAACTCTACTGCTTCAGATGACTTAATATCATACACACTGATCGAACACGCCCATGTAGATTTCCTACAGTTTCTCTTAACAATCTTTAATGATATTTTCCTCTCCGGAACTTTTGCCGAAGAATGGCGCCAGAGTACTATCTTTCTTATCTTCAAACCTTTCCAATCCCACAAATTACCGGCCAATCGCCCTTACCTCCTGCCTATGCAAGCTGCTCGAGCGCAAGGGGAACGCCAGCCTGATGTGGTATCTTGAAGAACAGGAGCTTCTTTCTCGGTCCCAATTTGGGTTTCGACCAAATCGCTCCACACTGAATCATCTTATTCTCCTTGATCATTATATTGGCCTTGCTTTCACTAGAAGAAACTTCCAAAACAAAACTAAAAATATTTTACTGAGTAATAACCTGAATTGTTACAGTTCAAGCTTGATCCATTCATTTAAAATGAAATCCATTCTTCTTGTTTTAATTTGTGCAAAAAGATTAATTATTTTCTCATTGATCTCTGGATGACTACTGCTGGATTTTTTCTCCATTGAAAGCACTGTAAGTGCATTTAGTCTTTCAGAATTCATAGGGCAACTTAGAAAGTTTTATTCTTTTCACTGTTGAAAAGCAGCGTTCTGCCTCTGATGTAGTCTTGGGAATTATCAAGAGGATTTTTATCAGTTTCATAATTTCATTAATAATATCTAGATTATTTTCCAAGATAAACTTCAGCAGCTCAATTAATTGATAAAAATAACCGATAAAAATATGATTTTTTTTTTTTATAGAGCCCATCTGGCAACTACCCACTTGGGCATAAGTCGCCGAAAAACACGACAGCCTAGAACTAGGCTACTTTGAAAAAAAAATATGAAAACTTAACAATGATATAAATTGGAAAAACTTAACAATCAGGAAGCAATCTCCGGCAGCGGATGGAGGGCCCCCTCACCCCGGTGCAGGAGAGTGCAACCTACAAACAAAACAATAACAAAAAAAAGAACCTTAAATAAAGGGGAGAAGCCCGGCCTCGCCCAAAAAGTCAACAAGTCCACAAGTCAATGTGTCCCTTGTACCGCCGAGTACAAGGGACAGGCGGTAGCGACCCCGCCCATCCCGGTATCGGAACAGGTATCGTGCGCGAAGATCACCCAGACTGGAACATTCGACAAGAATGTGCCGAACAGTCTGAGGGACGACGCAGTCGTTGCAATAGGGCACAGCCGAGCGTTCCATCAAATAGCGATGCGTCACACGAGTGTTTCCGATTCGGAGACGACAGAAAGCAACCTGAAGCCACTGCGGCATTGGGGGATAGGTCCATGGGAACAGTCGCGGCACAATGGCACGCAACTTTAAGTTCCCTTCAACATTCTCCCATCTTCTTTGCCAAGCAGTCCGAAGAGCTGCCCGTATTCCTGCCATGTAGTCAGTGTGAGGAAGAGCGAAACGCTTGTCCGGTCGCAGAGTCCTCGCGGACTCTTTGGCACGCTCATTCCCCGCAATTCCTACATGTCCATGAACCCAGCAGAAGATAATCTCGACATCTGCCCGGCTCGCTAAAACCGTGGCGTCACGGATTTCGCGAACCAGGGGATGCGGAGATTCCAATGCCCCGAGAGCACTCAGGGCGCTTTGTGAGTCGCTATAGATCACAATCCGGTCTCCGAACCGGGCACGTCGCGTAATCTCCCATACCGAATGGTGTATTGCCACCAGCTCGGCCGTGAAGCCAGACGCAGCGCATGGTAGAGCCCCGCTGACTTCAAACAGAGGGGATACGGCGTGGAAGCCGACCCCATCTCGGGACTTTGAGCCATCCGTATACACTGGCACGGTACCAGCGTGACACGATGTGTGCTCCAAAAAGGTCGAACGCAATACTCCCGGCGCAGTACAAGCTTTAAGAGCAGAGGCGTGGCGAAAAATAGCCAAATGTGGTACCCTCCAGGGTGGCGTCCTGGGCAGAACCAGGGGCGAAACCGGCCCGAGAGCTATATCTACATCTCGAAGGAGTTTCCTGGCTCTAAACCCAAAGGGCTTAGGGTATGACTGGCGTCTCTCGGCGGCATAGGCACCATCGAGATCAGCTGCGGATGCAGTGAGAGCTGTTGGCGACTGAAGGAGGCGCCGGGCTCGCGCGTACAGGCGAGTGATGCACTGCACGCGGCGCAGAGCGAGTGGCATCTCCCCAGCATCGACCAACAGGCTCTCAATGGGGAAAGTGCGGAAGGCACCGGTCGCCAGGCGAAGGCCGGTGTGGTGGATCGAATCCACCTTCCGCAATAAACGTTCGGCTGCGGATGCATAAAACTCGCATCCGTAGTCGAGCTTCGAGCGAACAAAGAATCGATAAAAAGTAAGGCAGTAGCTCTATCAGCGCCCCAAGCGCTGAACGTCACAGAACGGAGAATGTCCATGGCGCGGGTACAAGAGACCCTAAGGCTGCGAATATGAGCCTCCCAGGTGAGGCGTCGGTCAAATACAAGACCAAGGAAACAGGGCGACTCAACCACATCCAGGCGCACCCCATTAAGAAACAAATCTGGGTCGGGGTGAAGCCGTGGATAGCGACAGAAGTGCACCACCTTAGTCTTGGCCAAAGAAAACCGAAACCTGTGCGCTTCGGCATAGCAAAAGACGCGGTTCAATGCCTGTTGGAGTCGACGCTCCAGAGTTGGCATCTGGGCCGCGCCAAAAGAGATCGAAAGGTCGTCCACGTAGAGCGTAGCGAGAACATCTTCCGGCAGCACCGAGGTGATGCTCAGGGCAAAGAGTGTGACACTAAGGACACTTCCCTGCGGGACATCCTCTTCCTGCTCCTTTGGGTCGGAGAGGGCTCCCCCACCCGTATGCGGAATCGACGATCTCGCAAAAATTCAGATATAAACATTGGGAGGCGTTCCCTCGCCCCCATCGTGTGGAGAGTCTCAATGATAACATATCGCCATGCG
The DNA here is from genome assembly GCA_963969495.1 of Ceratothoa steindachneri. Lineage (NCBI taxonomy): Eukaryota > Metazoa > Arthropoda > Malacostraca > Isopoda > Cymothoidae > Ceratothoa > Ceratothoa steindachneri. Next base: position 199,751,464 of record OZ018319.1, on the reverse strand, counting down.
GTATCATAGGCCTTCTCCAGATCGAAAAACACCGTGGCGTAGTGCTGTCTACGAAGGAAAGCCTCGCAGACGGCATTTTCCAGTGGGAGCAGAGCATCCGACGTGGAGTGGAACTTACGGAAGCCGCACTGTGCAGAAGACAGATGGCCTCCGCTGTACAGGAAATAGGCTAATCTAACATTTACCAATTTCTCCATCAACTTGCACACGCAAGAGGTTAGAGAGATTGGGCGATGACCCGGCGATGAGGTTGCCGGAGAAGAACTCAACGGCCTCATCTACCGACCTAAACTCCTCGACTGAGATAGAGAATTCAGTCATTTCCTGAAATGCAGGCCACCGCACCCGCGCCAAGCACCACCGAGGTGGTCTCTCAGGCGGCAGTTGCCCTGAAAATGATATTTGAATGGGAAAGTGATCACTACCATGGAGGTCATCGACCACCCCCCAATCAAAATCAGGCTGTGCATCCGAAGAGCACAAAGATAGGTCAAGGCAAGAAAATGAGGCGGTTCTCGGACAGTGATGCGTAAACTCATCCACGTTTAGGACACCCATCTCAAGCTCTTGAATCAGATCGGCAAGGACGTGTCCCCTGGGATTTATGGAGTAATCTTCCAAGAGAGGATGCCTGCCGTTCAGATCTCCAAGCAAGAGATAGGGCCTCGGCAACCGTGCCACGACGCAGGGGAAGACCCCCGCGTCGAAGTCAGCTGACGGTGGAATGTACGCAGAAATGATAGTATACCTCCTATCCAGGTGCAGCTGCACAGCCACTGCCTGAAAGGAGGTATCTAAAGAGAAAGGAAGAACGGAGACATCATGCCGGGTGTAAACCGCGCATCCCCCAGCCCGGCCATCCCACGGTGGTGGGGTCGAAAGACCCTTATACCCCGGGAGGGCGGTCAGGGGGCACGCGCCTAGCATGGTCTCCTGCAAAAAAATAGCTAACGGGGAACGGGACGAGCCTCCGCAGCTCCTCCCAGTTGACCCGGAGTCCACGGCAATTCCATTGAAGGAATATGCCCTCCAGGCCTAGCTCGGAGGAGCGCGGGGGCCCTCCTCGAATTGAAGACCCTCACGGAAATGGCCGTACGCTTTCCGGGGGCAGAACCCCAGGCGCTGTTGGCCTGACAAAGCGCTGAAGGTCCTGTCGCCTTCGAGGACTTATTGGGGGAGGTTGGGCTCGCCATGCGAGTCTTCTCCTCCCTCCGCCTCGAATCCTTAGGCAGGCGTTGCGGCTTCGGAGGCGGGGGGGGGCCCTCTTTTCGAGGAACCACCGTCTCCAAGCCATTCGCTCCACCTCGGGGCGTGGGCAAAGGGGCCTGAAGCTCCTTTGTTGCTGTCCTCCTTTCGGGGAACAGCTTTAGGAACCCCGGAAGATGGCCTAGCGACCATCTTCAAGGGTGTTGCCTCCTGTGAGTCTAACGACTCGGTGGAGGCGCGTAACTGTTTCGCCTTACGGGAAACGGTCACGCTGGGGGAAGAGGGGGAAGCCCTGGTTTTAGCCGGGGCAGGGTATGAACCCTTTTTGCCGCCAGCTTTACCAGGGGAGCGCCCGGGTTGGGTAGAGCACGCAGAAGGGTTCCGAATGGGCGCGGAAACAACTGTGCTCGTTAGCCTGGATGGGCCAGAAGCAGAGAGTGCCTTTCTAACTATTGAGGCATATGACGTCCCAGGCAGAGCCGGGCGCGCCAGGACCAAGTCCTTTGCCTCGCGGAATGAGAGTCGATCCTGGGCCTGAACGGCCAGGACTTCTTTCTCAAGGAGATAAGCACCACATTGCTTCGAAGAAGCAGGGTGCGGCTCTCCGCAATTGACACACTTGGCCACACACGATTTGGACTTATCGTGTGCGACCTTAGAGCAATTTACACAGACTTCGGGTGACCCCGACTTTGCACGTCTACATGAGAGATTCGTATGGCCGAAGCGGTGACAGTAATAGCACCGCCGCGGCAGTGGCACGAATGCCTTCACGCGGTAGCGGTACCAACCGGCACGCACCGACTCAGGGAGCCTGTCACAGTCGAACGTGACGAAGAGTGTAGGGGTGGGTCTCAAAGCCCCTCCCTGTTTTCTATCAGACGTTCGACCTTGACCGCCCCATGGTCGGCCAGCTCTAGGGTTATGTCCTCAATGGAGTAGTCAACGAGTTCTCTCGCATAAACTACTCCTTTTACAAAGTTCATGGTAGAGTGCGGCGTCACACTCACCGGGGTGCCATGAAGTGTCCGAAGAGCACTTATCTTGGCCACCTCGGCGGGATTCGCCAGAAGGCTCCCGTCCGAGAAACGGGTTACCTTCGGCTCTCTACCAATTGCACTAGCTAATCCTCTCCTCTGATGGATCATGTTGCCCTTGGACAACATGCTGCCATCAGTGGAGCGAATAACGAGGAAGCGTTTGAAGCCAGCGGGCTCGAAAACGCCAGGTAACCTCTGAATCAGGGGCCCCGATGTCATCGAGACTCCGCCCTGTGCACTTTTGGTCTTTGTCATCGTCAGGAGCTCCGTACCCGGGGACAGCAGAGGGGCCGGATGTGCCGATCTTGGCTTGTTCGCTTGCCAAAGTGGCAGCAGACCCATCCGTCCCCGTAGCCCCCACGGATGGAGAGGAGGCCCGAGTCTTCTTCGTCTTTTTGGTCTTTTTCGTCCTTTTCTTTTTTGGAGAGGAAGGCGGGGAATGTACCCGCTTCTCACCCCCGCCGGTAGAAGCCCCTAGGCCAGATGGACCGGCCTCAGCCAGGTCCTTCTCCGAAATGGAGAAGGTCCTGGTGGTCGTAGGGGCACCTGTCGGAGGAGATCCCTCCCCTCCTTGTATTGCCTGAGAATCCACAGCCGTTTGATGAGGACCTTGCATAGGGGCGGATTCGGGTTCGGCGCCGAGCCCGGATTCCCCCCCATGGAAGCCCCTACCGTCTGAGGCTGATTTTCCTCAAGGACCATGTCTTTCACATGAGGGGCCTCCAGTTGGCCATCCCCTCCCAGGACATCGCAGGTCCCCTTGGCAGCGTCATAAGTCTTTAGTGGGGAGGAACAGGCCTTGACCCCGGCAAGGTTTAATATTTTTGCCAGCAGGTCTTTTGAGGGAAGCGACCGAAGGGGCCTGGCTTCCCTCTCCCCACTAAGGGGGTTTGCCCTACCGAGCCGCTTGCACGAGAGGCGGTCGGCAATGGGCTGCCTGCTGGCTTTCTTGGCAGTCCCCTTAGAAAGCAAAGGAGGGACTGCTGCTGGAGATATGGAGGTGCCCGAAAGCACCTCCAGAGAAGGGGGTGAGGGGGAGTCCCCTACACCGGTAGGCGTAGGAGAGGAGTAAGCCTCCAAGCCAGCTAAAGAGGTATGGAGGGTCCCCTGCGCAAGCACAGGGGAGGAGGGGGGGGAAACCTCCATCTTTTGTGTGGAGCTGCACGAGGGCGGCTCCGTTGTTTTAGGGGGAATTAGGGGAGATATGTTTTTTTTTCATCATTGGGCATGGTGACCCTCTTTGTTTTACGGGACGCAATCGCTCACCACCTCTCGCAGTGGCCCGCACTGCAAGAAGTGCTTACAGGCCCGGCAGAGCCAGGCGCCGCCATTTGGGACCACCCCTCCCGCCTGCTGGCCTGGCAGTCCTTCGGCATGGCGGCTCCACCTTGAACACGGCGTAAAAAAGATAGATTCTGAAGACAAGAGGAAAAGGGATTTGAGGAAGGTATGGATGGGGATGAAGCAGGTTGTTAAAAAAAACCCATCCCGAACCGGAGCTGAGGGGTTAGGGAACAATGTCCCCTGCCCCCTCAGCCCCGATCCGGGGTGGTTGGCTTGAGAAGAAGGTCAGCATCTACCCTGTGAAATTAGAGGATAACCAGAGAAAGTTGTGGGAGAGGTTGTATGAAAAGCGACGAGGTAGGGAAGAAATCGGGCTATCTGAAGGAAGGAAGGAAGAGAGGCTAAGCTGGGGCCGGACGGAGCGCTGGATCCCGTCAGCACGGCGGCCAGGATGGCAAATCGCCGCGCCCCTTACGTGGGCTCCATTGATGAGCAAGGGGAATTGGGGAGAGATTTCGGTGTTTTTTTTTAATTTTCATACATGGGCATGGTGACCCTATTTGTTGGACGGGAAGCAATAGCTCATCACCCCTCGCAGTTGCCCGTTTTGCAAGAAGTGCGTACAGGTCTGGCAGAGCCAGGTGCCGCCATTTAAGGCCACCTCTCCCACCTGGTAACCTGGTAGCCCTTCAGCATGGCGCTCCACCTTGAACACGGCGTAAAATTGATAGTTTGTGAAGAGAAAAGAAAAATGGACGTGAGGAAGGTATGGGTGGAGATGAAGCAGGTAGTTAAAAAAACACTATCCTGAACCGGAGCTGAGAGGTCAGGGGACGTTGTCCCCTTCCCCCACGATCTGGGACGGTTGGCTGAGAAGAAGGTCAGCATCTACCCTGTGAAATTAGATGCTGACCAGAGAAAGTTGTGGAAGAGGTTGTATTTGTATGAAAAGCGACGAAATAGGGGAGAAATACAGGCTATCTGAAGGAAGGTAGAGAAGCTAAGCTGGGGTCGGACAAAGCGCTCGATCCCGTCAGCACGGCAAATCCCCGCGCCCCTTACGGGGTCCTGCCTCGTATATTTAAAAAGCAGTAGCTGATCGCAGATCGCCAGTCACAAATTCTTCAACAATGAAGAAGGTTGAGCACCGCCCAGTGATTAAATTTTGACCAAGGAAGGCAAGATTACAAGAGAGATCCATGAACGCATGGTTGCAGTGTACACCGACACCGTCCCTTTCTATGCAACCATTGCTCGCTGGAATAGGGAGTTCCGCCATAGTCGTGAGTCCCTTGAAGATGACGCCTGTCAGAAGTGACCAACGAGGACAATGTGGCCCGTGTGGAGAGGATGATCCTCCAAAATCGACGGGTTAAAGTCGAAGAAATCGAGCGAGAACTTGGAATATCACATGGAAGTGTTATCAACATCATCCACGACACTCACGCCATTACCAAGGTCTCTGCCCGCTGGGTCCCTAGAAACATCACGCCCCATGATCGACTTTAACGTCGTCCAAGTCCACAGTTGCACAAGCTGCCCTGCGCGAGTGCGGATTCGAGGAGCTCAACCATCCCCCCTACAATCCAGATCTGCCCCCTAGCGACTACTTTTTATTCCGCCAGCACAAGGCTGCACTGCGTGGACGCCGGTTTGGGGACGATGATGTCCAGCTCGCCGTCCAGGAGTGGATTGAACAGCAGTCGGGAGATTTCTGGTTGTCGGAAAGTCGAAGCCTCAGGGACAAGTGGCGCAAGTGAATTGAAGTCGAGGGTAGTTATATTGAAAAATAATAAAACACTTCCTCATATCCAAATTGCAAAACTTATTGACCGCCCTTCGTATATATATATGGACTTTACTTTAATGCATGTTAGTGCCCTTTCGTTTTTATTATTTAACTAAACTTATGTTCACATTATTTGACTGCCTCTTTTGCTGGCAGTACATATTTATATCTGTTTTAGTACCAACTTAAGCCAGATGAGCATATAGGGCAAAAAGAGGGCTATAAATCCTTAAAATAAATAAATCACGTCCAGACGCAAGGTGGCGCAAAGCGAAGACCTCGTTTTCGTATAAGATTGGGAAGGTTTTCGACGCAGCGATATGAGCACCACCGCAGGTAGAATAGCGCGGTCTTCTACCGCAGTAATTGCCATGGTAATCAGAACCACAATTCATACAGGAACGGGGGTGTTGACTGGCACGAACAACGTATCCAAATTGGTTGCAGTTGAAGCAACGTTTTGTTTTGTTTTTTTTGTTTTTTTTTAATTAAGAGGCTATCTGGCGACTGCCGACTAAGGCATAAGTTGCCGTAAACAAACAGCCTAGTTTTAGGCTACTTTAAAAAATTAAACAGAAAACAATAAAAAGAAATAACAATAACAATAACAAAGCAATAACAAAACAATTACAAAAACAACAACAACAATTAAATCGGGTTAAATAAAAGGGAGAAGGCCGGCCTCCCCCAAAAAGTCAATAAGTCCACCAGTCAAAGTACACGCACTCGTCCAGAGCACAAGGGACAGGCGGTAGCGACCCCGCCCATCCCGGTACCGGGACAGGTGTCGTGCGCGAAGATCACCCAGACTGGGACATTCGACAAGAATGTGCCGAACAGTCTGGGGGACGACGCAGTCGTTGCAATAGGGCGCAGGCGAGCGCTCCATCAGATAGCGATGCGTCACACGAGTGTGTCCGATTCGGAGACGACAGAAAGCAACCTGAAGCCGCCGCGGCATTGGGGGATAGGTCCATGGGAACAGTCGCAGCGCAATGGCACGCAACTTTAAGTTCCCTTCGACCGTCTCCCATCTTCTTTGCCAAGCAGTCCGAAGAGCTGCCCGTATTCCTGCCATGTAGTCGGTGTGAGGAAGAGCGAAACGCTGGTCCGGTCGCAGAGTCCTCGCGGACTCTTTGGCGCCCTCATTCCCCGCAATTCCTACATGTCCAGGAACCCAGCAGAAGATAATCTCGACATCCGCCCGGCTCGCCAAAACCGTGGCGTCACGGATATCGCGAACCAGGGGATGCGGAGATTCCAATGCCCCGAGAGCACTCAGGGCGCTTTGTGAGTCGCTATAGATCACAATCCGGTCTCCGAACCGGGCACGTCGCGTAATCTCCCGTACCGAGTGGTGTATTGCCACCAGCTCGGCCGTGAAGACAGACGCAGCGCCTGGTAGAGCCCCGCTGACTTCAAACAGAGGGGATACGGCGTGGAAGCCGACCCCCTCTTGGGACTTGGAGCCATCCGTATACACTGGCACGGTACCAGCGTGACACGATGTGTGCTCCAAAAAGGTCGAACGCAATACTCCCGGCGCAGTACAAGCTTTGGGAGCAGAGGCGTGGCGACAAATAGACAAATGTGGTACCCTCCAGGGTGGCGTCCTGGGCAGAACCAAGGGCGCCACCGGCCCGAGAGCTATATCTACCTCTCGAAGGAGTTTCCTGGCCCTAAACCCAAAGGGCTTAGGGTATGACTGGCGTCTCTCGGCGGCATAGGCACCATCGAGATCAGCTGCGGATGCAGTGAGAGCTGTTGGCGACTGAGGGAGGCGCCGGGCTCGCGCGTACAGGCGAGTGATGCACTGCACGCGGCGCAGAGCAAGTGGCATCTCCCCAGCATGGACCAACAGGCTCTCAATGGGGGAAGTGCGGAAGGCACCGGTCGCAAGGCGAAGGCCGGTGTGGTGGATTGAATCCACCTTCCGCAATAAACGCTCGGCTGCGGATGCATAAAACTCGCATCCGTAGTCGAGCTTCGAGCGAACAAAGGATCAATAAAAAAGTAAGGCGGTAGCCCTATTAGCGCCCCAAGCGCTGAACGTCACGGAACGGAGAATGTCCATGGCGCGGGTACAAGAGACCCTAAGGCTGCGAATATGAGCCTCCCAGGTGAGGCGTCGGTCGAATACAAGACCAAGGAAACGGTGCGACTCAACCACATCCAGGCGCACCCCATTAAGAAACAAATCTGGGTCGGGGTGAAGCCGTGGATGGCGGCAGAAGTGCACCACCTTAGTCTTGGCCAAAGAAAACCGAAACCTGTGCGCTTCGGCATAGCGAGAGACGCGGTTCAATGCCTGTTGGAGTCGACGCTCCAGAGTTGGCATCTGGGCCGCGCCAAAAGAGATCGAAAGGTCGTCCACGTAGAGCGTAGCGAGAACATCTTCTGGCAGAACCGAGGTGATACCGTTGATGCTCAGAGCAAAGAGGGTGACACTAAGGACACTTCCCTGCGGGACACCCTCTTCCTGCTCCTTTGGGCCGGAGAGAGCTCCCCCCACCCGTACGCGGAATCGAGGATCTCGCAAAAATTCAGATATAAACATTGGGAGGCGTCCCCTCGCCCCCATCGTGTGGAGAGTCTCCATGATACCGTATCGCCATGCGGTATCATAGGCCTTCTCCAGATCAAAAAACACCGTGGCGTAGTGCTGTCTAAGAAGGAAAGCCTCGCAGACGGCATTTTCCAGTCGGAGCAGAGCATCCGAAGTGGAGTGGAACTTACGGAAGCCGCACTGTGCAGAAGACAGATGGCCTCTGCTGTCCAGGAAATAGGCTAATCTAACATTTACCAATTTCTCCATCAACTTGCACACGCAAGAGGTTAGAGAGATTGGACGGAAACCGGTCGGAGTAGAGTGATCTCTCCCCGGTTTGCGAAATGCGAGCACAGTAGCGATTCGCCAGGAGTCTGGGAGAAGACCCCCCACCCAGATCCTGTTGAACAAATTTAACAGAAAGGCCATGCCTCGCTCACCCAGGTGTCGAAGCATGGCGTACGGGACATCGTCCGGACCATGGCCGGTGTCCGCGCACGAAGCGAGAGCGGAACGCAACTCACTCACAGTAAACTTGTCGTTGAAGGGTTCTCCGCCTCTGGAGGTAAAGTCCAGCCGGTGGCCTTCCACGACATCACGACGTGCATTGAATGCTGGCGGAGCAGCATCACGGCTAGAGAATGCGGAAAAAGTGGTCGCTAAGGATTCCGCCACGGACGCGGGGTCCGAGATTGCGGTCCCATTCTCCTGGAGAACAGGAGGGGGGTCCTGCGAGAACTTGTCCCGAATCCTTTTGACTCACTTCCACACCTCAGCTAAAGGGGTCTTCCCGTTAAGTGAAGACACGTATGCCCGCCAAGAAGAGCGGCGGGCGTGCTTCGAAACATACCGGAACCTAGCCCTAGCCCGACGAAATTCAGCGACAGTGAAATCGTTCGGGCGCCGCTTATAGCGCATGTATGCATAACGCTTCTGTTTGAGGGCCGTCTCACACTCGGCCGACCACCATGGGAGTGGTCGGTGTGCAAAACGGCCAGACGTCCTAGGAATAGTAGTCAGGCCCACAGCGATGAGGTTGCCGGAAAAGAACTCAACGGCCTCATCTACCGACCTAAACTCCTCGACTGAGATAGAGAATTCAGTCATTTCCTGAAATGCAGGCCACCGCGCCCGCGCCAAGCACCACCGAGGTGGTCTCAAAGGCGGCAGTTGCCCTGAAAATGATATTTGAATGGGAAAGTGATCACTACCATGAAGGTCATCGACCACCCCCCAATCAAAATCAGGCTGTGCATCCGAAGAGCACAAAGATAGGTCAAGGCAAGAAAATGAAGCGGTTCTCGGACAGTGATGCGTAAACTCATCCACGATTAGGACACCCATCTCAAGCTCTTCGATCAGATCGGCAAGGACTTGTCCCCTGGGATTTATGGAGTAATCTCCCCAGAGAGGATGCCTGCCGTTCAGATCTCTAAGCAAGAGATAGGGCCTCGGCAACCGTGCCACGACGCGGCAGAAGTCCCCCGCGTCGAAGTCAGCTGACGGTGGAATGTACGCAGAAATGATAGTATACCTCCTATCCAGGTGCAGCTGCACAGCCACTGCCTGAAAGGAGGTATCTAAAGAGAAAGGAAGAACGGAGACATCATGCCGGGTGTAAACCGCGCATCCCCCAGCCCGGCCATCCCGCGGTGGTGGGGTCTCAAGACCCTTATACCCTGGGAGGGCAGGCAGCGGGCACGCGCCTAGCATGGTCTCCTGCAAAAAAAAATAGCTAACGGGGAACGGGACGAGACGAGCCTCCGCAGCTCCTCCCAGTTGGCCCGGAGTTCACGGCAATTCCATTGAAGGAATATGCCCTCCAGGCCTACCTCGGAGGAGACGCAGGGGCCCTCCTCGAATTGAAGACCCTCACGGGAATGGCCGTACGCTTCCCGGGGGCAGAACCCCGGGCGCTGTCGCCTTCGAGGACTTATTGGGGGAGGTTGGGCTCGCCATGCGAGTCTTTTCCTCCCTCCGCCTCGAAACCTTAGGCGGGCGTTGCGGCTTGGGAGGCGGGGGGCCCTCTTTTCGAGGAACCACCGTCTCCGAGCCACTCGCTCCAACTCGGGGGTGGGCGAAGGGGCCGAAGCTCCTTTGTTGCTGTCCTCCTTTCGGGGAACAGCTTTAGGAACCCCGGAAGATGGCCTAGCGACCAACTTCAGGGGTGTTGCCTCCTGTGAGTCTAAGGACTCTGTGGAGGCGCGTGGCCGTTTCGCCTTACGGGAAACGTTCACGCTGGGGGAAGAGCCGGGGCTGGGTGTGAACCCTTTTTGCCGCCAGCTCTACCAGGGAAGCGCCCGGGTCTAGTAGAGCCCGCAGAAGGGCTCCGAATGGGCGCGGAAACAACCGTGCTCGTTGGCCTGGATGGGCCAGGAGCAGAGGGTGCTTTTCTAACTATTGAGGCATATGACGTCCCAGGCAGAGCCGGGCGCGCCAGGACCAAGTCCTTAGCCTCGCGGAATGAGAGTTGATCCTGGGCCTGAACGGCCAGGATTTCTTTCTCAAGGAGATATGCACCACATTGCTTCGAAGAAGCAGGGTGCGGCTCTCCGCAATTGACACACTTGGCCACACACGATTTGGACTTATCGTGTGCGACCTTGGAGCAATTTACACAGACTTCGGGTGACCCCGATTTTGCACGTCAACATGATCGATTCGTGTGGCCGAAGCGGTGACAGTAATAGCACCGCCGCGGCAGTGGCACGAATGCCTTTACGCGGTAGCGGTACCAACCGGCACGCACCGACTCAGGGAGCTTGTCACAGTCGAACGTGACGAAGAGTGTAGGGGTGGGTCTCGAGGCCCCTCCCTGTTTTCTCATCACACGTTCGACCTTGACCGCCCCATGGTCGGCCAGCTCTAGGGTGATGTCTTCTATGGAGTAGTCAACGAGTTCCCTCGCATAAACTACTCCTTTTACAAAGTTCATGGTAGAGTGCGGCGTCACACTCACCGGGGTGCCATGAAGTGTCCGAAGAGCACTTATCTTGGCCGCCTCGGCGGGATTCGCCAGAAGGCTCCCGTCCGAGAAACGGGTTACCTTCGGCTCTCTACCAATTGCACTAGCTAATCCTCTCCTCTGATGGATCATGTTGCCCTTGGACAACATGCTGCCATCAGTGGAGCGAATAACGAGGAAGCGTTTGAAGCCAGCGGGCTCGAAAACGCCAGGTAACCTCTGAATCAGGGGCCCCGATGTCATCGAGGCTCCGCCCTGTGCACTTTTGGTCTTTGTCATCGTCAGGAGCTCCGTACCCGGGGAAGCAGAGGGCCCGGATGTGCCGATCTTGGCTTGGTCGCTTGCCAAAGTGGCAGCAGACCCATCCGTCCCCGTAGCCCCCGCGGATTGAGAGGAGCCCCGAGTCTTCTTCGTCTTTTTGGTCCTTTTCTTTTTTGGAGAGGAGGGCGGGGAATGAACCTGCTTCTCAGCCCCGCCGGTAGAAGCCCCCAGGCCAGATGGACCGGCCTCAGCCAGGTCCTTCTCCGAAATGGAGAAGGTCCTGGTGGTCGCAGGGGTATCATCCGGAGGAGATCCCTCCCCTCCTTGTACTGCCTGAGAATCTACAGCCGTTTGATGAGGACCTTGCATAGGGGCGGATTCGGTGCTTGGCGCCGAGCCCGGATTCCCCCCCATGGATGGCCCTACCTTCTGAGGCTGGTTTTCCTCAAGGACCATGTCTATCACAGGAGGGGCCTCCAGTTGGCCATCCCCTCCCAGGACATCGCAGGTCCCCTTGGCAGCGTCATAAGTCTTTAGTGGGGAGGCACAGGCCTTGACCCCGGCAAGGTTTAATATTTTTGCCAGCAGGTCTTTTGAGGGAAGCGACCGAAGGGGCCTGGCTTCCCTCTCCCCCCTAAGGGGGTTTGCCCTACCGAGCCGCTTGTACGAGGGGCGGTCGGCAATGGGCTGCCTGCTGGCTTTCTTGGCAGTCCCCTTAGAAAGCAAAGGAGGGACTGCCGCTGGAGATAGGGAGGTGCCCGAAAGCACCTCCAGAGAAGGTGAGGGGGAGTCCCCTACACCCGTAGGCGTAGGAGAGGAGTAAGCCTCCTCTCCGGTTAAAGAGGTATGGAGGGTCCCCTGCGCAAGCACAGGGGGGGGGACCTCCATCTTTTCTGTGGAGCTGCACGAGGGCGGCTCCGTTGTTTTAGGGGGAATTAAGGGGAGATGGTTTTTTTTTTCATCATTGGGCATGGTGACCCTCTTTGTTTTACGGGACGCAATCGCTCACCACCTCTTGCAGTAGCCCGCACTGCAAGAGGTGCTTACAGGCCCGGCAGAGCCAGGCGCCGCCATTTGGGACCACCCCTCCCGCCTGGTGGCCTGGCAGTCCTTCGTCATGGCGGCTCCACCTTAGACACGGCGTAAAACAGATAGAATGTGAAGAGGAGAGGAAAAGGGATGTGAGGAAGGTATGGGTGGGGATGAAGCAGGTTGTTAAAAAACCCCCATCCCGAACCGGAGCTGAGGGGTTAGGGAACAATGTCCCCTCCCCCCCTCAGCCCCCATCCGGGGTGGTTGGCTTGAGAAGAAGGTCAGCATTCTACCCTGTGAAATTAGAGGATGACCAGAGAAAGTTGTGGGAGAGGTTGTATGAAAAGCGACGAGGTAGGGGAGAAATCGGGCCATTCCTAAGGAAGAAAGAGAGGCTAAGCTGGGGCCGGACGGAGCGCTGGATCCCGTCAGCACGGCGGCCAGGATGGCAAATCGCCGCGCCCCTTACGGGGAGTTGAAGCAACGTATGAGTAGTTCGACGTAGTGGCTTACCGGGAAACGAAGGTACCCATGTTTAATAAACTGGGTCAGTTCCTGGCTTTCAAACGTTCAAATAAACGTGGCAGTTGCGACTCAGACAGATCCCACAATTCTAGTCACCCTGTGTACATGTGTGACGAGTTGGTCACTAAGCTTACTATGGAGACGGGGAAGATCGTGCCCATTAATTCATTCAAACGTACACACTCTTTGACCAAATTCAGAAATCGAAGAGAATTCGCAAAGGCTTGTGTTGAGCATGATACACCTCAACCACATCACACCTACCCTTTTAACCACATCCGGCGAGGTTCGCTAAAGCGGGACTCAAAACGATTCCATGATGTCCACTTTTCCAAACGGGGTTTCAGATGAAGTTGACCAAGAAGCGTGGATTATCTAGAACTGGATCCACATAGTTGGCATAGTAATCCAACGATCGAGAGAAGTTTTAGGTTTAATAGAAGCCATAGCTAACAAAATTGACATCATCTTTGGGACTCTCTGCCACAGAGAACCTACAAGGGCCGGGCGCTAATGCAATCCTCGAATCGGTTGTCCTCTCGGAAAAAGTTCTCTTACGCGCGGAGAAAAGCGGCCTTGGGTATCGGCAAACGAAGGAGACGCCCAACCTACGGCAGAGGTCAGTCAACTGGTAGAGACAATAAATAGGAGAAAAGTGGTGTAATAAAAGTCTCGTATGAAGTGCCATGGTATCCACAAAAGGCCCCAGGGCTGACCTCCCTCGACATCAGAAGGCTAGAGCCTCTCAGGGACTAACTACTGGAAAAAGGTCCCAGAGACTCTAGGTTCAGTTCCTTCCGTACATACCATTTTCAATGCCTACCCTTTGCTAATCGAAGTGCCTTTTGGCTTTAAACGCGCTTCTATTCGTCCTACCTCAACGAAACAAAATCCTGACCCTAATAATCCTTCAAATTATTATCCAGTCTCTTAACTTCCTTTCCTTACCAAGGCTTTTGAGGGTCATAGCTGCCCACATCACTCAAAACTTCCACCATTGACAAAACTTTCTAGACCGGCTTCAATGCAGGTCACAAAGCTTTGAATTGGCTCTCCTACCTGTAACGAAGGGATAGTCTGCGCAGAGATTCTTGATCTCAAGGCATTTGAAAACACCGTTCTATTCCACCCCCTTCGTGCCTTCCTGGATGTCTGAAACTGCTTTTATCTATCATCTCTTACTCATTCTGTTCACATAGTGGGTGAGGTCTCTCGGCCGGCAGCTGCGTCCTACCGCGTTCCTCAGGAATGTCGCCTTTCGTATCTACCTCGTTCCGGGTCGCCTAGGTATATCCTTCCATTTCTATGGTATGGTGATAACTAACAAATATTTCTTTCCTTCTCCCCAAACTCGTTCGCAGTGAGTCACTAATATTTTATCTGCACATGAGATTTAAGATAAGTTAACGGTGGGTTGCTGCCCAATCCAAGTGGATTCTATATGGCCGCTAGGGTGAAACGAGAAATATCATCTATAAAAGGTGGAGGAGACCACTTTGTGACAAAAATTAAAAAAACGACGGGTTAAAAGATTCCTCCGCCAATATGAATCGAAGACGGGTGTGTTGAGGAATAGTTAAAAGGGTCGGGAAACAGGACAACCGGAGAATGGTAAAATGGCTACAATCCAATAAAAGGTGGGCAACCGATTGGTCCCCACCACAAAAACGACAGCGAGGGCTGATATGGGCATCACCCGAAACAAGATGGCCGTGAGTAAGTCTCGTGTGGCCAATGCGAACTCGGCAAAGGGCCACCTCCAACGACCGCATTCTATGACGACTCGAGGGCCAAGAGCGAATAGAATTTTTTATTTTGTATAGTTTGGATGATGAACAGTGATCCCATTCATTCTGCCACAGTTGAAAAATATACTTTCTTATTGAAGGAAAGTAGTCCCTAAAAGGCAGAGCAGAGTTCTCAGGGGACACAGAATGTGCTGAGCGGGCCAGCCGATCAGCCTTCTCGTTACCCAGGACCCCCACATGCCCAGGAACCCAGCAAAAAATAATTCTATATCGGGATGCATTTTGGATCAGCCAGTTGCAAATTTCGGTGACCACGGGATGGGACGCATTAAAAGATCTAATTGATTGTAAGACACTCCTTGAGTCGGAAAAAATGACAAAATCACTAAAAGGGAAAATTGGGATGAGTCTAAAGGCTAAAAGGATTGCTGAAAGTTCAGCGGCAAAAATGGATGCTGCTGGCGGCAAAGATAAAGTTAAGAATTCTCCTCCACGGTAGATGGCTGCGGCGCCCACGCCACCGTCCGACTTAGAGCCATCCGTGTAGAGTGGGCAGCATTGTTTGTGGGAGATCGAATGCTCTAAGAACAGGCTTTTAATGATGCGAGGGTTCATGGAGGACTTCTCCAGGCTCCACATGTTGGTACATACTGTGGGGAGAGGAGCACGCCACCTAGGGTTCAGTAAGGATGGAAGGGTAAGGACCCTTGGAGCACCCAGGTTAGAGAGATGATCTCCTATGCGAAGGTTCAAAGGGCGGGGTAAAGATGGCAACTTATCTACAGGCATCTGTAGACCTCTGATACAGGGGCTTGCTGTACTCGGCAGAGGTATCGCATGCAGATTTGAAGTCTATGGTAGGGCAAAGGGAGTACCCCACTCTCGCAGTAAAGGCTGTTGACAGGAGAAGTACGGAAGGCTCCACTAGAAAGGCGAACTCCAAGGTTTCGAATGGGGTTCAGCATTTTAAGGGCTGAAGGGAAAGCCGATGAGTAAATTTGACAGCCATAATCCAATTTGGATTGAACGAGGGCTGTGTATAATGTCCACAATGTTTGTCGGTCACTGCCCCACGAAGTGTGTGAGAGGACTTTCAAAATGTCTAGAGCCCGCAGACAGCCTGTTCGAAGTCGGCGTAGGTGTGGTAACCAGGATAACTTTGGATCGAGAGTTACGCCAAGGAACCGAAACTCGGAGACGAACTCTATTTCTTCGCCTTGTAGGGATATAGATGGCGGAACAAGAACCCCTCTGCCTCGGTGAAAATACATTGCTTTGGTTTTGGTCGTGGAAAAGCGGAATCCCTTAAGTTGTGCTCTTTTGGATACAGCATCGACCGCCAGTTGTAGCCGACGCGCTGCTGATGAAAGGCGAGGTGAGGAACAGTATAGTGCTAAATCATCGACAAACAGAGTTGCCGATACACCTTCTGGGAGAGACGAAATAATATCATTGATGGCAATTATAAAACATAAGACACTTAAAACACTGCCCTGAGGGACTCCCTCCTCTTGGGGTTGCAGGTCAGAGTATACGTCTCCAACACGTACCTTGAAGGATCGAGATGCTAAAAAACTTTGAATAAATAAAGGTAAAAGGCCTCTCATCCCCCAGACGTATAACTGCTTCAAGATGCCGTATCTCCATGTTGTGTCGTAGGCTTTCTCAATATCGAAAAATATGGCTAGGACTCGGTGCTTTAATGAGAAAGCTTTCCGGACTGATCCCTCGAAACGTACTAGTAGGTCAAGGGTACTATGACCTTTGCGGAAGCCACATTGAAATGGAGAGAGAAGGTGATTGGCTTCTAGGAACCAGTTTAGGCGCTCCAATATCATTTTTTCCAGCAACTTACTCAAACAGCTGGTGAGAGCTATAGGGCGGTAGTGATCTGCATTCAACCCGTCCCTGCCCGGTTTGACAAAGGGAAGGATGATCCCAATGCGCCATGATGACGGGTAAAAACCCTTCACCCATATAAGGTTGTACAAATCAAGCAAGAAGAGAGTAGAGTGTGGATGTAGGTGCCGAATCATGTCGAAATGGATCTCATCAAGGCCAGGGGAAGTAGATCTGCAAAGGGACAAAGCGCTTTGCAGCTCATAGATGCTGAATAGAGCGTTATACGGAAGGTTAGATTTTGTTGTGAAGTTGAGAGAATGAGATTCTTCCTTTGATTTGTAGGATTGAAAAGCCTTATCGTAACGGCTGACACTGCTGACGGCGCGGAAATGGTCAGCAAAAGCATTGCTGACCGCCAGGCCGTGATTCTCCAAGGAACCGTCTAAGTTGAGTGTGGGGGTATGATGATTAGCATAACGGCCCCTGATCTTATTAATCCTCTTCCAGATCTTAGCAGTAGGTGTCATAGAGGAGATCGATGAAACGTATCTGCACCATGAATTTCGGCGAGCTTCACGAAGGGTTCTTTGGCGAAGCGCACGAGCTCGGTTTCGGTCGACCTTGTTGCACAAAGTTGGGTTCTTTCGGACTCGGGCATGGGCTAACTTGTAATTTTTGATAGCTGTTGCACACGTCGAAGTCCACCAGAGCACGGTTGAGCGGCCCGTGACAGGTCGCCTCCGTGGGATGGTTTGTGTTGCTGCATTGTAGATAGTCGATGTTAAGTATTTTACTGCCGCGTCCACTCCATTGAAGGTCCCCAAAGATGCATTTGTGAAGGACGCCTCTTGGAAACCTTCCCAATCTGCATGACCTAAGTCCCACTTAAGGGGCATGGTTGTATGAGGGCTAACTTGAAGGGCCGACAAGACAATAGGGAAGTGGTCACTTCCATGGAGATCGTCAAGAATTGACCATCGAAATTCCGTGAAGCAATCAGGGGAACAAACAGAAAGGTGAACACAGCTAAAAGAGTCCGTCTGGACATGATAAGAGGTAAAATCGCCAGTATTTAAAACACAAAGAAGGTCAGATAATAAAAGAGACTCTAAAACACTGCCTTTGGCATTTCGAGTGATGTCACCCCAGTATGGGTGACGGGCGTTAAAATCTCCTAGTAATAAGAATGGGGAGGGTAACTGGTCTATAAGTTCTAAAAGGTCGGATCTTGACAATGATAAACAAGGGGGTAGGTAAATAGAGCAAACGGTAAAAAGCTTAGTAAGAAAAACCCTCACAGCAACAGCTTGGAGGGTAGTATGTAGGGAGATGAGAGAAACATGGTAGGATGAAGATACCATGATTGACACCCCTCCATGAGAGGGGTTTCCAGCAGGAGCAATAGAGTTGAAAGTGAGAAAACCGGGTACCGGCGGAAAGGGCCGTATACCCAGTTTATTCTCCTGGAGACAAATAACAGCGGGGTGGATAGTCGTCAAAAGAATTTTGAGTTCTTCCCACTTTGGAAGAACTCCTTGACAATTCCATTGTAAAATGGAAGATATTATGTGTGACGATTAGATACCACTGTTGATATCTTTTCTCTTTTGAGGTCGATAATGTATTTGAGGTTCTTCCCAAAGAGCTTGGGAGACGGAGAGCTGATTTTGAGGATCCTGCTTTTGCAGGGGGAGAAATCCTAGATGAAGTAGTAACTGAGGTTTTTTTCGTGGGTTTTGGAGAACCGACCGAGGCCCTTGATTGTAATTCGGGCTCGCAACATGGCGGAAAAGGAAGATGAAGAAGGGATTTTCGGCCGGTAGATCCGGATTCATGGGTCGAGGGTATTTTAGGTGTCTCAGGAGTTGGTCCAACCGCCGCAGTTGGTGATGTTGGAATATCAACTGCTTCAATCGGATCTTGGTTTGAAGGGTGAGCGGGGCGAACAGGTGATCTGAGCGAGGTGTGTGGAGCTGGGTGTATTTCTGCCATCGTTTGGATCAGGATGGGGCCTACGTCCTGTGAAGGGCGAGACGGACTTAAGGGCAGAGAATGTTCAACCATAGGGGAGGAGTCCATTGGAGATTCTCGGGGTTCGGTCGAGTCGGCTCCAGAGGCTGCCCGCTTATTGGTGGTCGATGACCCAGATGAGGAATCCTTTCTCTTATCACTGGGCTTTGAGTCTCGTGGCCGGGTGGATGATCCTTCACTGGTCGATGTTGAGGATTCTTTCAAATAGCGCCTGATGTCTTCAAGCGTCTCACCCTGAGCATCTTTCCCAGCTAGAGCTGCTGGAGAGAGGGGGGCTACATTAATTATCTCGGTATGAGAGCGATGCTTCGACTGCATATTCTGAATATTTTCGACGCCGCGAGTAGATCTAGGGTGAAGTGCTTCAGGCCGGTCGGAACTCGCGCGTGATGGTCGGTTTCGTCCAGCATCACGTAAAACGTCAGAGAAGAGCCGGCCGAGTGGCGAGGTTTGTGCTCGGGCACGCTGGAGGGCCTCTCTTATATCTAGACGTAGGGAGTCGCGCAAAGCGAGAACTTCCTTTTCATATAAAAATATAGAGCAGAGTTTCGACGCAGCACTGTGGGTACCTCCGCAGTTGACACAGTGGGGCGTTTTGGTGCATTCGGGGCCATGGTAGTCAGAGCTACAATTCACGCAGGAGCGAGAGTGCCGACAAGCTCGGCCAACATGTCCAAATTGATTGCAATTGAAGCAGCCTCTGGGTAGTTCGATGTAGGGACTTACCGGGACACGAAGGTACCCAGCTTTAATATACTGCGGCAGTTCTTGTCGTTCAAATGTTAAAATCAGTGTGGCTGTTGGGACTCTAGTGGAGCCTAATGTTTTAGTTACCCTGTGTACGTGTGTCACACGTTGGGTACTGAGCTTACTCTGAAGGCGGGTGGGGTCGTAGTCCTTTAGTTCGTTTGAACGGACGACACCTTTGACGAAATTCAGACGCGGATGGGGCGAGACAGTTATTGGAATTTCAGCTATCGAAGAGAGATTTCGCACAAGGTTGTGTTGAGAGTGGGATGACACCTCGACTACGACATCACCACTTCCTCTTGACCACATCCGGCGGGGTTCACCACAGCGGGACTCAAAAGAATCATTGACGTCAAACACATCGACTTTTGCAAGTGGGATGTCAGATGATGAATTCATGACAAGAAAGCGAGGATAATCAAGATCTGGGTCTACTTCGTTGGAATAGGGGTCCAACGAGCGAGGAAAGGCTGAAAGGGAAGCTAAGGAACGTTTGGCACGATAACCATTACGAGAAGGGGAGGTTTTTGGTTTATGGCTAGCCATTGCAAAAGGAAAAAAAAATTTCGCATTCTCCCTCGGGGCTCCCCACCATGGAGGCTTACAAGGGCCCGGCACTACTGCAACTATGCAATCAGTTACGTCCGGTATGTCCTCTTGGAGAATGGATACGGATCCACCACACCATCTTTGTAACCCTAAGAGGCTGCCCGAGTTCTCCTACGCACGGAGAAAAGGGGCCAACGATGGGTTTCTCCTTGGGCATTCGGTAGACGAAGGCGGTGGAGATGCCCAGCCTCTTTCACCTTCATGAAAGAACAATTCAGAATCAATCCATTAAACGAGCATTGGTCGGGTATTGATAAGGACCACTAGATAGGTGAAGGAAGAGGGGGAAATAAAGGGCAGTGGAAGATCGTAATAGAGGAGGAAAGAAAGAGGGGTATGTTAAAAGTCTTGTTGGCAGCACCATGGGTCCCCTAGGGGGCCCAGGGCTGACCCCCCTCGCCACGAGAAGGCCAGAGCCTCTCTGGGAACAACCCCTGAAGAAAAGATCCCAGAGAGGGAGGGGGTATCTGCACATGACATGATTACTGGAAGGCATCGGATAACTTGCTCAAATTTAACAATGACTAACTCGGTCGCACGCTGCATAAATTTAATCACTCTATAGATAGGAGACTCCCTGAAGGCGTTTTCTGACGTTAGAAACCAGCTTTCTTTGAGAATACACTATTTCAAATTTTATGTGGCCAATATTATAAAATCATCTCTACATTCCGCGTAACCTCAGCCGTGTCCGGTCCCACTTTGACCGTAGTCGAAAGTTAGGAGATAGCCATCCTGCCCGTTACTTCTAGTTTTCCTCCGTCGAGGAAGGTTCTTTAGTGCCACACCCATGCTCCGCAAACTGCACTGGCTACCTGTTAAATTTATAATTTCTTTTAGTCCTCCTCCTCACACTTAAAATCCTAAACACTGCAACTGCTTACCTGCCTCCAGACAACAAACTGCCCTCCTGCTTTTCCTTCATCGCACTCGTCTGCCTGCTGCCATACGCTCCACTTCCTCGCTTGCTACGAAAGCCCACCTCTTCTGTTCATGCGATTTCTTACTCGATGGACAGGCGCCGTGGGAAGGCTCAAGGTCTTGAGGAGCGCCATATAAAACCTCTATTATTATTTTTGCTTCTAGAATGTGGAATGATCCGCCTACTGTTATTATACGATCCTGTCACTCCCTCGGCGTCTTGAAAACTCTACTCCCTCGTCTTTTCTTAGTCGAGGGGCACTCTGTGAAGGTCATGTGGCTTTGAAGGGTAAGTCACGAAATTATTCAGTTATATCTAAATTTATAATTATGGTATGCCAAATCATCTGACCCTATCTATTTAGAGAAAGTTATTGGTAACGGTGAAGTGAGCTCTGCTTTGTTGAGAGTGGCGAGGAAGCAAAGATTTTACGAAAGGATCACAATAAGCCTCAACCTATTTGCTTGAGCCACAAGGGATTAACATTATAAGGAGAGTTTGTACTGAGACCAGAAGTTATAAATAAAAGTAAATCTAATTGCAAAATGGTGGTGAGAGAGTTATTCACTGGCTCCTAGGTGAATGAATGAATTATTCGACTTAAAACGTATGAGGTTTCGTTGGTCAATTCACTTCTATAGAGAAATCAAATGTAAATGCAACTTTGAATGATACTAAAGTCAGACAGAGAATGTTAATAAATTTCTAAACTAATAATGAGGGACAGATTTAAAGAACTAATATTCTATTCCGTGTTTAATTGTTGGTGTAACGTAACGTTCGGCTACACAAAAAGCTTACAAAACAAATTCACATGTTAAGAAATGTATTTCCAAAATGGAATTTTAATTCTACACAGACATAAAAAAGTGAGGCTAAATATCGTCAAAATTACCTCTTTCTGGTGAACTGACATGTGGTATAATAATTAACCAGTTCTTTCAATAAATCAATAAACCAGAACAGAAGAAGAAGTGCCCACACTTATCCAGTCGAGTGGATCAAGAATATTCAAACAGAAGCGTCAATACTTCAACTTCTATAGAGGCTTTGAAATACAATATTTATAAATATAAAAAGTTACACATGAAAGAGGATGCAGAAAAATGCACCGAAGGAGTTGTAGAGCTATGCTTTTATTCAAGTTATTAGAATTATATACAATAAGTGAAACAAGACCTTTTGGGATTTCCCCATAGTTTCTTCAGTATTTAGCAAATTTATCTTATATAAATGATTTTGGTACAGTTGGACGAGCTATGCAGTATTAAACAATAATTTAAAGAAAACAAAGGGTACTCCAAACCAACAGGAGCTTTCGTAGAATTATATGAACTGTTTATTGTACAAGAAAAATAAAATGATTACCATTTAAACAAAAATTATATATTTTTTGCTTTTGTGAGCGCATTTTCACAATGTCACAAAAACGCAATATTCATATTAGACAGTCATGTTAGTGTGTTTGTCAACCGAGATTTATTCAGGTCAAAAACATGGCCAAAGTGGAGGTCATTAGGAAATCGCGAGTTCGACGAACGGGGCTCGAGTGCAGAAGAAAGAGAACGAGGAAATCAAAGCCCAAGAACCCCTTCTACTGAATTCTGGGTTTAGGCTCAGTTGGTCCAATAGGAACCCGAGTAGGCCCCTTTCGATCCGCCTTTGTTCTGAGCACCTGCGGCGCCGGTCCGCTGACCACCCGAGCTTCCGCTATCCTGCAAATGAAAACGGTCCTATCAAAAAGAGCACCTCGAGAGGCACTGCCGACGAGAGATTGGTTTTAATGCATTCATTGAAGGGTCAAGGAATGAGGAGTACCTGATGCAACTGATGATGTATCAGCGGAGAGTGATGTTGGGCAGCAGCTGGCATCGTGGGGATAAACATCGGAGTGAAGTTGGCCGCCATTGGGCTAGTTCCCGATCCCGGTAAATTGAAGGGAGGAGGGGTACCGGTGTGGAACGCAGGCTTCTCATACGGCTGTCATGAACCAAATACTACCGATTATTCTTTCTTTCAGATCTCGGCGATGAGGGAATTAGGGTATTTATATATTTCTCACTTTTTTCTCCTATCATATGCCATTGCCCACGATCAATTATTATTGAACAGTGAGATAATGATAAAGAATTTTTTGCAAGAAAGAATGAGGCTGCCAAAGTCGGAAAGTTCAGCAGAGTAGAAGCCATTAAAGGGGGCTGGAAGAAAGGTTCATTAAATACAAGAGGTCTCGTTAAGCACCTCTATAAATGGATTCCCCCTTGGTGCAAATAAAGGCATTTGTGATGGATAATAGAGGAAATGTGGATGACGTACCCGACTGACTTTACCCAGGTGATTCTTGTAACCGAGGTCAGATCCAGAGTTTGAAGCAGAGCCACTCGAATTGGGTCCAGTTTTTGCTTGCCCTTGAGATCCGGATCCATAGCCAGTCTTGTAATCCTGAGGCTAAGACAAAGGAGTTGACAGCGCTCAATTCCCAAAACACGTGCCAGAGATGTATTCAATCGTCCAAATAACGTACCTGCGACATGCTATCGTAATAAGTGGAAGTCTGAGCGTAAGGGATCTTCGGGGGACCGGGAAACTGGGTCGTTGTCGAACCGGTGTGGGTATTCGAAGGAATCGGAATAAGGGTCGGAGCTCCATACTGCGAGAAAGTGCTGGGTACTGCAGGCATCATGTAGAAAGGTGGCATGCCAGCATTTCCGGGGGCGGTAATATAAGTAGCACCGGCGGCAGCACCCTAATAAATAAAGTCAAGTAAGTGGGAAGCAAATAGCATTATTTCTGCAGCAATAATTGACACCACGATCAAACAAGCCCTCTCACCTGTTGATTTATAGTCGAGGGCACCGGAGAAGAGTTCTGGTCAGTTCTGAACTTGTTGGCTTCTGCGACCGAATAAGAGGGAGGAGATGTAATGGCTCCTTCCCGGCCTCCAGGCAACGATGACGGAGCTTGAGGCTAAGAGGATTGATAAAAATAAAATTACTGGCATTAGATTCCTTTAATACACTTTTTTGATAGGTTGTGTGATGTCGCCATGGCTCATCTTTATGGATGCGATACTATGAGAAATATGTATTGGAAAGAGAGATTGCTGAGGAATGGGTTCTTATATATATATATATATATATATATATATATATATATATATATATATATATATATATATATATATATATATATATATATATATATATATCAGCTTGTCAATGGATGTTCAATGTGGGTTTCTGAAGGGTGATACTTACAACCTCGGTTATTAGAAGGCGGCCGTGATTCCCTCTAATAACCTAGGCTGTAAGCATCACCCTGAACATCCAGTGAGAAGTTGATATTATAGTTCCACCACGCAAAGCAAGAACACGAAGAAAAGACCTCAAAACTCTGCGGTGGAGTGAATGTGTGTGTGTTTGTAGGGCCATTCTCCCACCCCCTTTCTAGCGGACTTCTCCCTCCCTCTGTAAGAATGTATATATATTCTAGATTTCATGTTATATTTAAAAAAAAAATGTATCTTTCCAGAAGCCACTATTATTCTGTTAAAATTTAAGGGCAATATTCCTTTTGTAAAGAGTGGATGGTGGTAGAAATTTTTTGGAATAATTTAATATTGAATTTATCAAACGTCCATAATAATTTGTTTGGACGGATGGCTTTTAATAGCCTTAAGACAACGAACGGATCGCTTTATATCATATTGAGCTAAAAAGCAGCAGGCCCTTTTAAATGCGCGCAACATTTATTCCACAGGAGTGGCAGCTGGCAAGGCTCTTCCCCGGGGACCCTAAACCCTGAGAAAGCGTGGTACCACGTAAAGTAAAGGCCTTTGTTTGTATTTTTTTTTATATATATTTGAAACCAGGAGTGTGACATGATTGGATTGCAGTCCGTCATTGTGAAGGACTTAGTAAAAGGTTTTGGGCTGCAAAGTAGTTGATTGTGTGACTGAGGCAAGAATTGAGAAAGAAAGAGGAGGAATATACAATGTTGAGGACAGTGATTGAGGGACTGAAAGGTGATATAGTGGGTATGAATGAAAAGACTGATCGGATGAAGGTGGAGATGGATGGAGGTTGAGAGAAGAATGCAGGACCTCTATGACATGATGAAGGGGTCAGGACCGGCCCCAGGACCCTGACCCGTGCTCCAACCGAAGGGGATAAAACAAATGGGATCAATGGGAGTGTGTGTAGGTCTAGAGCGGACAGGATGATTGTGAGTGATAGGAAAGGTGAATGGAAGAGAGTGGCAGGTAAGAAGTGAAGGAAGAATGGTTTGAATGGTAAGGATAGGAAGATGAGAGGTAAGAGAGTGGACACTCTCTATTTGGATGAAGAAGAAAGTGAATGTATGATTGGCATGAGTGAGAGTGAAGTGAATGTGGGGAAAGGTATTTTGATTAGAGAAGTCCCCAAAGTTGATAGGTATAAATTGAATGTTAGTAAGAGTATGGGAGATTTCTTTTGGGAGTTTGAACACGATTGTAAGCTGAAGTAATAGGAGAATAAGGGGCACTGGGTAAATGTTTTAGGAGAGTGTTTGGATGATAAAGTGTTAGAATTCTTCCGACTGATGACGAGTGTGGCTAAACCGAAGTACGAGGTGGTGAAGAAGAGACTGGGCCAAGGAAAATCGAAGCCTGTGTGCTTCAGCATAGAGAGGGAGAGATGTGGTTCAAGGTCTGTTGGAATGACAGCAGCAAAGGAGATCAAAAGGTTTACTTTGTAGAGCATAGTGAGAAAATCTGGCAGAACCAAAACACAATTGATGTGCAGGGCAAAGAGAATCACACTGAGGATGCCTTCTTCCTGCCATATAGGGCAGGATAGGAATCATCCAACCCGTCCCTGAATCAACGATCTCATAGAAGCTCGGATATGAAAAGTGGGAATTCCATCACTCCTATCGTGTGAAGGGTCTGCATGATACCATAACACAATGCAGTATCATAGGCTTTCTCCAGAATGAAAAACACCATGGTTTAATGTCTATGAAGGAAGGCCTGGCAGATAGCATTTTCCAGCCATAGAGCATCCGAAGTAGAGTGGAACTTGAGGAAACCACACTGTGCTTTGTTGTCTAGGAAAAATGCTAATCTAACATTTACCAAATTCTACATCTACTTGCACACACATGCTTGAGATATTGGGTAGAAACAAATCGAGGTAGTGATCTCTCTCCCCGATTTTCAAAAATTGAGCAGTAGCCATTTACAAGGGGTCTGGGAAAAACCCTCTGCTTAGATTATGTTGAACAAATCTAACAAAAGTGCCATGCTTCACCACCTAGGTGGCTATGCATGTCATCCGACACATTGTACGGCCTGAAGAAATATGTGCATTCGGGATAGGTCAACGGAAAAAAGACAGAGCGCAATGGTACGGAAAATTAAATGCCTCTCCGCCCTTTTCTATCTTCTCGGCTATGCAGCCAAAATGGCTGAACTGATGATCCCTACCATGTAGTGGGTGTAGGGAAAAGCGAAAGTCTGGTTGCTGTCCTTGCGAACCCTTTACCATCCTCTTGCCACATAATCTCTTATGTCAAGGAACACAGCAGAAGGTTAAGATATTACGAGTACAATCCCTCGAGGGAACTCAGTTCACTTTGAGTAAAGATAAATCGCTATCCAGTGTCCGAACCAGACACTACGCGTAATTTCCAGTACCGAGCAGTACATCGCAACCAGCTCAGCCGAGATATGCAGTACAGGGAAAATAACTGCCGGCTTCGAACAAGGGGGAGAAGGCAAACAAATCCCATTTTCAGATTTGGAACCATCCCCTATACACTTTTAAGTCTCAAAAAAATTTGAATGTAATACTCACGATGCTATAGAAGCTTTGGGAGCAGAGAACAAATCTTCAAATGTAGGAGTACTGGGCAGGGCGGCATAATGCGCACACCCACCAGCACAAAATTTAACTCAATATTTATATGTACATATAGTTGTTGTTTTTTTCATTTGTTTAAATGTAAAATTGTATATTCCGTAGGTGATTAAGGGCAGTTAAGTTGAGGTTTCCCTCTCCTTATCTCTGAGTGTCCCTCTTTCAACCAAGGTCATTAAGGCAATTCAAGCTAAGCAAACCTTTGAGTGTATGGAAGGTACATGGAATTCCACCAAAACAAGCTATGCTCAACACACACAAAACCATCTAAAAAAAACAAATCCCAATACAACACAAAAAGATGGATGACCAACTATCTGGCGGGTAGACAAACCCACGTGTAATTTGCTAAAGGGGCATTTTAACTAACTATTCAACCTGTATATACTTGCAGATATACTCCCCAGATATACATAGATACTTAATGTAGATCGACATAACAAATGCATGTACACAGCAAAATGCAGACACAGCCACCCACTTATTCAACCCTACCCAAACATACTTCAGAACAAACAGACTAGGCCCAGCCAAACATACAACTACCATTCTCAGTAAATGGACAGCACAAAACTACACACCTCATTTCCGATAAATACCACTCCCATAGCACACAACCAAAATGCATCATGTCATTAGAAATAAAAACAAAACCAGTCTCCTCCAAAAGGTTGTATAATCGACAAGCCTGTATGCACGAATACGTACAGAGTACAATGGACAAGTGCACACAGACTCAAAAATTCAACAAGAAATGCCAAACAGTCTGGGGGACAACGAAGTCGTCGCAATAAGGCGCAGGCGAACGTTCAATCAAATGACGCTGTGCCCGATTCGGAGATGAGAGAAAGCAACCTGAAACCGTCGTGGCATTTGGGGGGTAGGTCCATGAGAACAATCGCAGCGCAATGGCACGTAACTTTAAGTTCCCTTGGACCGTCTCCCATCTTCTTTGCCAAGCTGCCCTGAGGACAGCCCGTATTCCCGCCATGTAATCGGCGTGAGGAAGAGCAAAACGCTGGTCTGGTCGCAGAGTCCTCGCGGGCTCTTTGGCGCCCTTACTCCTGGCAATTCCTACATGACAAAGAACCCACCATAAAATAATCACGACGTCCGCCCGGCTCGCCAAAACCATGGGGTCACGGATATCGCGAACCAGGGTATGAGGAAATTCCAATGCTCCGAGAGCACTCAGGGCACTCTGTCAGTCGCTATAAATCACAATCAGGTCTGTGAACCGGGCACGTCGCGTTATCTCCCGTACCGAGCGGTGTATTGAAGCCAACTCGGCAGTGAAGACAGACAGACGGCCGCTAAATTCAAACACATGGCAGGGCTTGAAAGCCGACCTCCTCTTCGGAATTGGAGCCATCCGTATAAACTTGCATGTTTGAAGGGCCTCACCTGACCACCACGGGACCGGTCTGCGTGCAAAACCGTCAACTTTCTAAGAATAGTAGTTAGACCCACGTCCATGAGGTTGCAGGAGAAAAATTAACAGCCTCAGCGCGCGACCTAAACCCAATAACTGAGACAAGAAATCAGTCATATACTGAAATACGGACAAAGGGGCCCGCGGCCCAGAAAATGATATTTGAATGGGAAAGTGATCACTACCATAGAGGTCATCGACTACCCTCCCCCTCGAAAATCAAGCTGTGCATACAGAGAGCACAAAAATAGATCGAGACAGGAAAATGAATCGGTTCTCGGGCAGTGATGCGTAAACACATCAACATTTAGGACACCATCTCCAGCTCGTCGATCAGGTCAGCAAGGTCCCCAATTGGGGCTTCTACTGTTCCGATCCCCGAACAAGAGAAAGGGTCTCGGCAACCGTGCCAAGACGAGGCGGAAGAGACCCGCGTCGAAGTCGGCTGATGGTGGAATGTATGCAGAAATAACAGTATACATCCTATATCGAGAATAGAGGCTCCTTGCTGCCAAGTGGACCGTCGAAACCACGAGGTCAGTCCACGTGAGCGAGGACCATTATTTTTATTTTTTTTAATTTTAAGAGCTCATCTGGCGACTGCCTACTTGGGCATCAGTCGCCGTACTCAAGACTGCCTGATATTAGGAATCTTTAAAAGAGGATGCAAAAAAATTAAATAAAAAAAACTAATAAAAATAAAGAAAAGGCAATAAGTAGGAAGCAAGCACCGGCGTCGGGGGAGGTGCGCTTTCCCCCGGCGGAGGAACGTTCGACCTAGTAAAATAAAAAAAAAATCCCCCAAACCACAACTAGTGCAATACAGGGGAGAAGGCTGGCCTCCTTCAAAAAGTCTAGCAGTCAATGTGCACGAACTCATCCAGAGTACAAGGGAGAGGCGGTAGCGACCCCTCCATCACGGTACAGGGACAGGTAACGTGCGGAGATGGCCAAGACTGGGACATTCAACAAAATGTGGCGAACAGTCTGGGGGACAACGCAGTCTTCGAAGTAGGGCGCTGGCGAGCGTTCCATCAAACAGCGGGGCGTTCCATCAAACAGCGGGGCGTCCCGCGAGTGTGTCTAATTCGGAGACGACACAAAGCAACCTGAAGCCTTCGCGGCATTGGGGGGGTAGGTCCATGAAAACAGTCGCGGCGAAATGGCACGCAACTAAGTTCTCCTGGAGCGTCTCCCATCTTCTTTGCCAAGCAGCCCGAAGAGCCGCCCGTATTCCTGCCATGTAGTAGGTGTGAGTAAGAGCGAAAAGCTGGTTCGGTCGCAGAGTCCTCGCGGACTCTTTGGCGCGCTCATTCCTCGCAATTCCTACATGTCCAGGAACCCAGCAGAAAATAATCTTGAAATCCACCGGGATCGCCAAAACCGTGGCGTCGTTATAGATCACAATCCGGTCTCCGAAACGGACACGTCGCATAATCTCCCGTACCGAGTGGTGTATTGCTACCAGCTCGGTCGTGAAGACAGATGGAGCGCTTGGCAGAGCCCCGCTGACTTCAAACAGAGGGAATACGGTGTGGAAACGGAGCCCCTCTTCGGACTTGGAGCCATCCGTATACACTGGCACGGTTCCAGCGTGACACGAGGTGTGCTCCAAAAGGTCGAACGCAATACTCCCGGCGCTGTACAAGCTTTGGGAGCAGAGGCGTGGCAACAAATGGCCAAAAGTGCTACCCTCCAGAGTGGCGTCCTGGGCAGAACCGGGGAAGCCACCGGCCCGAGAGCTATACTTAGCTCTCGAAGAAGTTTCTTGGCCCTAAACCCAAAGGGCTTAGGGTATGACTGGCGTCTCTCGGCGGCATAGGCACCGTCGAAATCAGCTGCGGATGCAGTGAGAGCTGCTGGCGCTTGAGCGAGGCGCCTGGCTCGCGCGTACATGCGAATAATGCACTGCACGCGGCGTAGAGCGAGTGGCATCTCCCCAGCATTGACCAACAGGCTCTCAATGGGGAAAGTGCGGAAGGAACCGGTCGCCAGGCGAGGCCGGAGTGGTGGATCGAGTCCACCTTCCGCAATACACGCTCGGGTGCCAATGCATAAAACTCGCATCCGACGTCAAGCTTCGAACGAGAGGATCGATAAAAAAGTAAGGCAGAACGTAGCCCTATCAGCGCCCCAAGCACTTAACGTCACAGAACGGAGAATATCTATGACGCGGGTACAAGAGACCTATAAGGCTGCAAATATGAGCCTTCCAAATGAAGCGTCGGTCAAATACAAGACCAAGGAAACGGTACGATTCAACAACTTTCAGACGTACCCCATTAAGAAACAAGTCTGGGTCAGGGTGGAGCCGTGGATGGCGGCAGAAGTGCACCACCTTAGTCTTAGCCAAGGAAAACCGAAACCTGTGCGCTTCAGCATAGCGAGAGACGCGGTTCAATGCATGTTGGAGTCGACGCTCCAAGGTTGGCATCTGGGCCGCGCCAAAAGAGATTGAAAGGTCGTCCACGTAGAGCGTAGCGAGAACATCTTCCGGCAGTACCGAGGTGGTGCGACACTGAGGACACTTCCATGCGAGCCACCCACTTTCTGCTCCATTGGGCCGGAGAGGGCTCCCCCAACCCGTACGCGGAATCGACGATCTGGCAAAAATTCAGATATAAAGATTGGGAGGGGTACCCTCGACTTCATCGTGTGGAGAGTCTCCATGATACAGTATCGCCATGCGGTATCATAGGCCTTCTCCAGATCAAAAAACCGTGGCGTAGTGCTGTCTACGAAGGAAGGCCTCGCAGACGGCATTTTCCAGTCGGAGCAGAGCATCCGACGTGGAGCGGAACTTGCGGAAGCCGCACTGTGCAGAAGACAGATGGCCTCCGCTGTCCAGGAAAAAGGCTAATATAACATTTACCGATTTCTCCATCAACTTGCACACGCAAGAGGTTAGAGAGATTGGGCGGAAACAGGCCGGAGTAGAGTGATCTCTCCCCGGTTTGCGAAGGCGAGCACAGTAGTGATTCGTCAGGAATCTGGGACGAGACCTTCCACCCAGATCCTGTTGAACAAATCTATCAGAAAGGCCACGCCTCGCTCACCCAGGTGTCGAAGCATGGCAATGGGAGATCGTCCGGAACATGGGTGGTGTCCGCGCGCGAAGAGCGAAACGCAACTCACTCAGAGTTAACCTGACGTTGAAGGGTTTTTCGCCTATGGAGGTAAAAGTCCAGTCGGCGGCCTTCCGCAGACATCACGACGTGCATTGAATGCTGGGGGAGCAGCATCCGGGCAAGAGAATGTGGAGGGAGCGGTCCCAAAGGATTCCACCACGGACGCGGGGTCCGAGATTGTGGTCCCATTCTCCTGGAGAACGGGAGGGTGGTCCTGCAAGAACTTACCCCGAATCCTTTTGACTCGCTTCCACACCTCAGCTAAAGGGGTCTTCCCGTTAAGTGAAGACACGTATGCCCGCCAAGAAGAGCGGCGGACGTGCTTCGAAATATTCCGGAACCTAGCCCTAGCCCGACGAAATTCAGCGACAGTAAAATCGTTCGGGCGGCGCATGTAGGCATAGCGTTTCTGCTTGAGGGCCGTCTCACACTCGGCTGACCACCACGGGAGTGGTCGGCGCGCAAAACGGCCAGACCTTCTCGGAATAATAGCTAGGCCCGCGGCGATGAGGCTGCGGGAGAAGAACTCAAAGGCCTCATCTACCGACCTAAACTCATTGACTGAGATGGAAAATTCAGTCATTTCCTGAAATGCAGACCACGGCGCCCGCTCCAAGCACCACCGGGGCAGGCTATGGCGGCAGCGGCCCAAAAATGATATTTGAAGGGTAAAGTGATCACTACCATGGAGGTCATCGACCACTCCCCATCAAAAAAACGGGCTGTGCATCCGGAGAGCACAAAGATAGGTTAAGGCAAGAAAATGAAGCGGTACTCAGTCAGTGATTCGTAAACTCATCCACATTTATGACACCCATCCAAGATCGTCGATCAGATTTGCAAGGACTTGACCCCGGGGATTGATAGAGTAATCTCTCTCGAGGGGAAGCCTACCGTTTAGACTACGAGCAAGAGAAATGGCATCGGCAACCGTGCCACCACGCGGCCGAAACAGTATACCTCCTATCAAGGTGCAGCTGCACAGTTAGTGCCTGAAAGCAGGTATTTAAAGAGAAGAGAAGAGAAGAACGAAGACATCATGCCGGGTGTAAATCGCACATCCTCTCGCCCGGCTCCCATCCCGTGGTGGTGGGGTCGCAAAACACTTAAACCCCTGGAGCATGGTCTCCTGAAAAAAGATAGCTAACGGAAAACGGATGAAGACGAGCCTCCGCAGCTCCTCCCAGTTGCCTCGGAGTCTGCGGCAATTCCATTGAAGGAATATGCCCTCCAGGCCTAGCTCGGAGACGCGGGAGCCCTCTTCGAACAGAAGACCCTCACGGAAATGGCCTTACGCTTCCCGGAGGCATAACCCAGGGCGCTGTTGGCAGGACAATGCGCTGAAGGCGCTCTCGCCTTCGAGGACTTATAGGGGAGGGGGGGAAGGCTCGCCATGCTAGTCTTTTCCTCCCTCCGCCTCGAAACCTTAGGCGGGCGGCACTCTTTTCGAGGATCCAGTCTCCGAGCCACCCATCCCACCACTGGGCGTGGGCGAAGGAGCCGAAGATCCTTTGTTGCTGTCTTCCTTTCGGGGGTAGATTAGGAACCACGGAAGATTGCCTGGCGACCAACTTCAGGGGTGTTGCCTCCTGTAAGTCTAACGACTCGGTCGAGGAGCGTGGATGTTTCACCTTACGGGAAACGGTCATGCTGGGGTAAAGGCAGGAGCCCTGGTTTGAGCCGGGGCTGGGTGTGGACCCTTTGTGCCGCCAACATTACCAGAGAGGAGCCTGGGGTGGGTAGAACCCGCAGAAGGGATACGAATGGGGGCGTTAACGACCGTACTCGTAGGACTGGAGGGGCCAGGAGCAGAGGGTGTCTTTTTCAAAATTGAGGCATAAGACATCTCGGGTAGCGCCGGGCACGCCAGGACCAAGTCCTTAGCCTCGTGATATGAGAGACGATCCGGAGCCTGAACGGCCAATTTCCTTCTCAAGGAGATACACACCACATTGCTTCGAAGCGGCGTGCCGATATCCGCAATTGACACCCTTGGCCACACACGATTTGGACTTATCGTGTATGGCCTTGGAGCTACTTAAACACACTGTGGGTAACCCCGACTTTGTACGTCAACAGGAGCAATTAGAATGGCCGAAGCGGTGGCAGTAATAGCACCTTCACGACAGTGGCACGAATGCATTCACGCGGCAGCGATACCAACCTACACGCACCGACTCAGGGGTCTTGTAACAGTCAAACGTGACGAAGAGTGTAGAGGTGGGTCTCGAGACTCCCTGTTTCCTCATCACACATTCGACCTTGACCGCCCCATGGTCGGCCAACTCTAAGGTGATGACCTCTATGGAGTAGTACACGAGTTCCCTCGCATAAACTACTCCTTTCACCAAGTTCATGGTAGAGTGCAGCGTCACACTCACAAGCGTGCCATCAAATGTCCGAAGGGAACTAATCATGGCCACCTCAGAGGGATTCGACGCATTTGCCAGAAGGCTCCTGTCTGAGAAACGTGTCATCTTCGTTTCTCTACCAATCACGCTAGCTAGAGCTCTCCTCTGATGGATCATGTGGCTCTTAGCTAACATGCTGCCATCAGTGTAGCGAATAATGAGGAAGCGTTTGAAGCCAGCGGGATCGAAAATGCCAGGTAACCTCTGAATGAGAGGTCCGCTCTGCCCACTTTTGGTCTTAGCCTGGGACTCCCCACCCAGGCAAGCACCGGAGCCAGACATGGGTATCTTAGCTTGGTCGCATACCTAAACGGCAGTGGCCTTGTCCGTCGTCGTGGCTCCCGCGGAGGTAGAGGAGCTCGTATTTTTTTCTTCTTTTTAGGAGAGGAGGATGGGGAATGAACTTGCTTCACCCCTCTGCCAGCACGAGCCGCTAGGTCAGACCAAAGGGGAGACTCCATGTTGCAATTTACCTCACCACCCCAAGGCATCACAGATCTCATTTGAAGTTCTTTTTTTTACCTTTGAATGCCGGCGAACGGCATCTCTCAAGGAAGAGAGGGGGCAGGTACACTGACCCCATGCAAATTAGTCGCACACGCCTGCAGGATATAAAAAGCACGGGCCCTGTCATCCCTTTATGGGGTTGGCCCTATCAAGCCGCCCCCACCGGGAGCAGTGAGTTATGGGTCATCTGCCTACTTTCTTGGCGGTCCCCTTGGAACGTAAAGGGGAACTGTGGCTGGAAAAAGTAAGTCTCCCAAGGGCGACTCCAGAGAATGGGGGTGAAGAGGAGTCTCCTACCACCATTTACATAGGAGATGAGTAAAACCTCTCTCTGGTCGGAGAAGTTTGAAGGGGGCCTATCCTTTTGGAAGCAGAGGGGGGGGGGGGGAGGGGTACCAAAAAATTTTTGGTGGAGCTGCGTGAAGGCAGCTCGGACAATGTTAGGGAAGTGGATAGTTGTCGTCTTTTCCTCATCATCAGGCATGGTGACCCTATAGTTTTTACGGGACGCAAACACTCGCTCTGCGGGTGGTGAACACGGGTCCAGTAAAACCAGCTTCTGCTATTTGAGGCTACTCCTCCCACCCAGTGACCTGGCAGCCCATCAGCATGGCGTAAAAATTGATAGAGATAGAAGGGAGAATGAAAGGGCAGGTAAGGAAGGGGTGTGTAGGAAGAGGGAGGTTGTTAAAAACCCACCATCCCAAACTGTAACTCAGGGGTGAGAGGGCGTTGTCCCCTCCCCCCTCAGCCCCGATGGTTGGGTGAGAGGAAGCTGGTCGGTGTCTACCCTGTGAAATTAGAGGCCAACCAGAGAAAGTTGTAGGGAAAGTGAGGAAGCAGGGTCAAAACACAGGCTGTCAGAAAGAAGAAGAGGCTAAGATGGGGTCGGACAGGGCACGGAGTCCCATCAGCATGGCGGCAAGGAAAGCAAATCGCCGTGTCCTTTACAGGGCTAAGGCACATCAAATTAACACTTAGTACACAATATAAACCAACTAATCTGATCACTCCTACCTAGCCCCCGAAAACATATACACACACAAATATCTCAAAAACAAGACAGCTGCAAGATCGGTCCTGTGAAATACACCATTCCAAATCCCCCCTCCAGCATGAAACAGTCCAACTGGCTGGATAATTCTCCAACATAGAACCCCACAACCATCAAACACAATGGAAAACTACAATGCACACAACCACACCCGCCAACAACAAAATATACAATTCATGAGAACCTTGTGCAAAAACTTGGTCCAGGACTGATCCTTTCTCAGGGGCAAGGGGTTGTTTGGCCAGGCAACCTGATGAATGGCAACAACAAAAATTTCCATCTAACACTTCATAAGATGATTAATATACCAACTCCACACTGAAACAAATATCTTCTAAATTGAGCACCACCTAAAATTGATAGGCAAAATTCCGTACTCCCAAGACACCCCCCCCCCACTGAGTGAAAGTCCAAGATGACCACAAGCCCTCATAATGACTAGTGTAATGAATAAAAATAGAAACGTTGGGGAGACAGGAAGAAAATAAATTTACATTTGGTCACAGACAAGCCTGCTAACTTCCTCCAAATTGAGGAGGTGCAAACCTACCCTCAGGCAGCCAAAGAAAAAACGGGCACGATGAGCGAGGTTTCAGTTATATAAGGGGTGGTTGTCATTTGGTGATTGACCAAGGCTTTTCAGCATCTTTGGCCAGTCACTAAATTTGGTCAATCCAGAAATGAGCAAGGAGAAATCTATAAGGAAAGTGCAAGGTAGTGAATTATAAAAATGTGAAGATATACAGCTGCACATGCACTTTTTTTTTCAAGGAGCCCACCTGCACATGCGGTCATTGCCTTGGTCTAACGATTATGTAGCTCCAATTTCAACCATTATCAAGTACCTACCATATGAGGTATTCTCTGTTGCAGTAACTGAAGATCTTCAAAGGAGTACAGGGCTGGTTGCTGAACATTGTAAAAGGGCGGAGGCAAAGCTCCTTGCAAAGCTGCCTGCTGCGGGGACACATACTGAGACGGGCCAGCCATCAACTGCTGCGTTTGCTGGGCAACTGGTTGTTGCTGCTGCTGCTGTAAGTGGTGATGAGATTGATGATGTTGACTCAATTGCTGTTGAGCCATCTGATGCTGCTGTTGCTGATGCTGGGATACAGAATGCTGCTGCACACCGGGTGGAATGCTTCCTCCCAAGTTACTTACAGTTTTACCTAAGGGGAAAGATGCAAAAGCAAAGAATGAGTAAATATCAAATCTAGATTCTATATATCGAGTGATGGGATTAGAACCTCAACAACAAAATACTTAAATTACTCTACCAGGTACTGAGGGTTTTGAAGGTTGAACAGAACTTGTTGTTACAGGATTAAGAGATACAGCGAGACTCGACCCGCTGCTTGATCCTCCCCCACTGGTTGAGAGTGACCCACTCAAGTTAGAAGTAGTCCCTGATGTGTCATTAGTATAATTCTGAAAAGAGCAGAGAACAAATTGAGGGACTTGACTGAACGAAGCAACAGACTGGATCCTCCACATAGGACAGCTGCTGCCTTACTGAACTCTGAAAAGAGACTAGATTCTCTCTGACATCCGCCACTCCATGGATAGGCAGCGTTTGTCGAATTGTGCGAGTGTTGTGAAATGTTTGGGACTGCATAGTTTGTGAGGGTAGCATGTATGTGCTGGGTCTACCCGAGTTGTATTCCTTCTTCACTTTTTCCTTTTCACCACTTCCTTTACAAGCCTACTTTTCATCTATTTTCTATACTGGGTCACTCCCTCTTGGCTCCAGGTTTGGGGCCGTTTTTTTTTAACATGCACCCCCCCCCCTTCTTTCTGTACTCAAAACTTTGGAGCAACAAGGGGATGTTAGGCGAAATCTGGAGGATTATGTGCCCACCAGCCCCAATAACTGCAGGAGAATCTGAAGCTATGTTAGACATTTTCACTTTATTTACACTAGTTTCGTTATACAAATATCTCACCTTACAAACTTTGTACAGGAAATGACATAGTTGATATTGCAATTTAAATCTGATGGGATGTGTGCGCGTGAAGCTCACTCAGACTGGGACATTCAACAAGAATATGCCAAAGAGTAGAGGGACAATGCAGTCATACCAGGAGAACGCTCCATCACATGTTGGTGCAACTTGTGAGTGTACCAAATTCAGAGACTACAGAAAGCAAC
Organism: Ceratothoa steindachneri; assembly: GCA_963969495.1. Taxonomy (NCBI): domain Eukaryota; kingdom Metazoa; phylum Arthropoda; class Malacostraca; order Isopoda; family Cymothoidae; genus Ceratothoa; species Ceratothoa steindachneri. Next base: position 199,714,331 of record OZ018319.1, on the reverse strand, counting down.
CTGAAGCCGTCGCGGCATTGGGGCATAGGTCCATGGTTAGTCATGGCACAATGGCAGGAACCTTTAAGTTCCCCTTAGCCATCTTGCATCTCTTTGCCAGGCAGGCTGGAGGGGTGCCCCCTAATTTCAGCAATGTAGTTGATGTGAGGAAGAGTGAAACACTGGTCTCATCAGCCCGCCCTAGCGGAATATTTGGCGCAATCACTCCTCAGGATTCCAACATGTCCAAAAACCCAGAAGATAATCTCTAAATTCCCCCAGCTCGTGGCAACCAAAAACCAGGGGATGTAGAAATTCCAATGCCCTGCGAGCACTCAAGGCGCTTTGTGAGTCGCTATAAATCGCACTCCAATCTCTGAAATAGGCATGACACGTTATTTCCCTTGCTGAGTGGTGTATTGCAACCACTCGGCAAGAGATACGGCATAGAAACCGACACCCACTTGTACTTGGAACCATCCGTATACAATGGCAACAGTTCCAGGGTGATACAAAGTGTGCTCCAAAAAGGCTGAATGCAATACCCCCGGCACTGTAGAAACTTTGGGAGCAGAGGCATGGCAACAAGTCAAAGATGCTATCCTCCAGGGTGGCATCCTGGGCAGATCAGGGGTGCCACCGGCCTGAGAGTTACACAGAACTCTTGAAGGAGTTTCCTAACCATAAAAACAAAGTGATTAAGGTATGACTAGTGTCTCTCAGCAGCATGGGCACCGTTGAGATCAGCTGTGGATGCAATAAGTGGGTTGGCGAGTTATGGAGGCACTTGGCTTGCACGTACTGTAAGGTGTTTCAAAGCCATAGGATAAATTTTCAAAGTTTATATATATATATATATATATATATATATATATATATATATATATATACATGCAGCTGCATGCCGTCCCATTTCCTACTCATATAGGTCGAATTTGTACAAAATTTTGTAATGACCAAAGCAGATTTGAAGGTCGCTCAAATTACTCTTTTTAAGCTTGTGCAGAAAAATACTTCATCAATGACATCACCTAATTCTCTCTTCTGATTTTGTTGCAGGTGAACTTTGATAAGGCTAGATGCAGTACAGCATTAGTTTGGCTCCTTGGACATTCTGAAGAGATTACTGCTTCCTGATTCCAGTCCAATGACCAAGTCCTTCACTTCTTTTACCATCACCTTGACTTAAAGTGCATGAAATCTGAGAGCACAAAGAAGGTTGTAGTAGAAGCAGGTTTTTTTTTGTTATGGACGAAAAAATGCTGCTTTACACCAAAAAGAAACTTAAGAGACTTCATTAGGAAGATCTCAGAAGAATATTCTGCATGATTTAGAGAATCAGTGTATGAAAGAACAAATGATTTATGATGACTTAGATGAACTCTTTGACATTGTTCACAAAGATGCACTAATTATGATGAAAAATGAAGAAGATAAAGCCTTCTTGTTGAGCCAACAAGAGGATCATTCCCAATCAAGTACGGCAGGATTTGACATGAACCATTCAGTCTCTAGAGAAGAAAAATAAAAGAGCTGAAGTAGAAGATGAACGAACACAAGAAATTTGAAGTGGAAAAATGAACAGCTGCCAAAGTCATCAGCTCATGGAACCTAGCTAGCCGTTTCTAGTTCATCTTCAGAGTCCTCTCTGCAGATGAGCCCTTTCAAAATTACAGCCACCCCAAAAGAAAGTTGAATGCTCCACTGCAGGTTTACTGATTCCAAAGAACATTTTCTGAAACCCAAGCTCACAGTGGCTCTAGATTATACTGTGTATTTTACAGGAAGGCAATGCAGCAGCTGGAGACTCAGGCAAAGTCAATTAACAATAACATCAAATAAATCACTTTATCTCTGAGTTCAATTTATTGGTACTGGATGAAGAACCGTGAAGATTTTTTTTTTTTTTTTAATTAAGGGGGCTATCTGGCGACTGCCGACTTAGGCATTAGTTGCCGTAAACAAACAGCCTAGTTCTAGGCTACTTTAAAAAATTGAACAGGAAACAACAAAAACAACAACAATTAAACCGGGTTAAATGAAAGGGAGAAGGCCGGCCTCCCCCCAAAAGTCAATAAGTCCACCAGTCAAAGTACACGCACTCGTCCCGAGTACAAGGGACAGGCGGTAGCGACCCCGCCCATCCCGGTACCGGGACAGGTGTCGTGCGCGAAGATCACCCAGACTGGGACATTCGACAAGAATGTGCCGAACAGTCTGGGGGACGACGCAGTCGTTGCAATAGGGCGCAGGCGAGCGCTCCATCAAATAGCGATGCGTCACACGAGTGTGCCAGATTCGGAGACGACAGAAAGCAACCTGAAGCCCCGCGGCATTGGGGGATAGGTCCATGGGAACAGTCACGGCGCAATGGCACGCAACTTTAAGTTCCCTTCGACCGTCTCCCATCTTCTTTGCCAAGCAGTCCGAAGAGCTGCCCGTATTCCTCCCATGTAGTCAGTGTAAGGAAGAGCCAAACGCTGGTCCGGTCGCAGAGTCCTCGCGGACTCTTTGGCGCGCTCATTCTCCGCAATTCCTACATATCCAGGAAACCAGCAGAAGATAATCTCGACATCTGCCCGGCTCGCCAAAACCGTGGCGTCACGGATTTCGCGAACCAGGGGATGCGGAGATTCCAATGCCCCGAGAGAACTCAGGGCGCTTTGTGAGTCGCTATAGATCACACTCCGGTCTCCGAACCGGGCACGTCGCGTAATCTCCCGTACCAAGTGGTTTATTGACACCAGCTCGGCCGTGAAGACAGACGCAGCGCATGGTAGAGCCCCGCTGACTTCAAACAGAGGGGATACGGCATGGAAGCCGACCCCTCTTGGGACTTGGAGCCATCCGTATACACTGGCACGGTGCCAGCGTGACACGATGTGTGCTCCAAAAAGGTCGAACGCAATACTCCCGGCGCAGTACAAGCTTTGGGAGCAGAGGCGTGGCGACAAATAGCCAAATGTGGTACCCTCCAGGGTGGCGTCCTGGGCAGAACCAGGGGCGAAACCGGCCCGAGAGCTATATCTACATCTCGAAGGAGTTTCCTGGCCCTAAACCCAAAGGGCTTAGGGTATGACTGGCGTCTCTCGGCGGCATAGGCACCGTCGAGATCAGCTGCGGATGCAGCGAAAGCTGTTGGCGACTGAGGGAGGCGCCGGGCTCGCGCGTACTGGCGAGTGATGAACTGCACGCGGCGTAGAGCGAGTGGCATCTCCCCAGCATGGACCAACAGGCTCTCAATGGGGAAAGTGCGGAAGGCACCGGTCGCAAGGCGAAGGCCGGTATGGTGAATCGAATCCACCTTCCGCAATAAACGCTCGGCTGCGGATGCATAAAACTCGCATCCGTAGTCGAGCTTCGAACGAACTAAACATCGATAAAAAAAGTAAGGCAGTAGCACTATCAGCGCCCCAAGCGCTGAACGTCACCGGACGGAGAATATTCATGGCGCGGGTACAAGAGACCCTAAGGCTGCAAAATATGATCCTCCCAAGTGAGGCGTCGGTCGAATACAAGACAGAGGAAAGGGTGCGACTCCACCACATCCAGGCGCACCCCATTAAGAAACAAATCTGGGTCGGGGTGGAGCCGTGAATGGCGACAGAAGTGCACCACCTTAGTCTTGGCCAAAGAAAACCGAAACCTGTGCGCTTCGGCATAGCGAGAGACGCGGTTCAATGCCCGCTGGAGTCGACGCTCCAGAGTTGGCATCTGGGCCGCACCAAAAGAGATCGAAAGGTCGTAAAACGTAGAGCGTAGCGAGAACATCTTTAGGCAGCACCGAGGTGATGCCGTTGCTGCTCAGGGCAAAGAGTGTGACACTGAGGACACTTCCCTAAGGGACACCCTCTTCCTGCTCCTTTGGGCCGGAGAGAGCTCCCCCCACCCGTACGCGGAATCGACGATCTCGCAAAAATTCAGATATAAACATTGGGAGGCGTCCCCTCGCCCCCATCGTGTGGAGAGTCTCCATGATACCGTATCGCCATGCGGTATCATAGGCCTTCTCCAGATCGAAAAACACCGTGGCGTAGTGCTGTCTACGAAAGAAAGCCTCGCAGACGACATTTTCCAGTCGGAGCGGAGTATCCGACGTGGAGTGGAACTTGCGGATACCGCACTGTGCAGAAGACAGATGGCCTCCGCTGTCCAGGAAAAAGGCTAGTCTAACATTTACCAATTTCTCCATCAACTTGCACACGCAAGAGGTTAGAGAGATTGGGCGGAAACCGGTCGGAGTAGAGTGATCTCTCCCCGGTTTGCGAAAGGCGAGCACACTAGCGATTCGCCAGAAATCTGGGAGAAGACCCCCCACCCAGATCCTGTTGAATAAATCTAACAGAAAGGCCATGCTTCGCTCACCCAGGTGTCGAAGCATGGCGTACGGGACATCGTCCGGACCATGGGTGATGTCCGCGCACGAAGCGAGAGCGGAGCGCAAGTCACTCACAGTAAACCTGTTGTTGAAGGGTTCTCCGCCTCTGGAGGTAAAGTCTAGCCGGCGGCCTTCCGCGACATGATGATGTGCATTGAATGCTGGCGGAGCAGCATCCAGGCTAGAGAATGCGGAAAAAGCGGTCGCGAAGGATTCCGCCACGGACGCGGGGTCCGAGATTGCGGTCCCGTTCTCCTGGAGAACGGGAGGGGGGTCCTGCGATAACTTGCCCCGAATACTTTTGACTCGCTTCCACACCTCTGCTAAAGATGTCTTCCCGTTAATTGAACACACGTATGCCCGCCAAGAAGAGCGGCGGGCGTGCTTCGAAATATACCGGAACCTAGCCTTAGCCCGTCGAAACTCACCGAGAGTGAAATCATTCGGGCGGCGCTTATAGCGTATGAAGGCATAACGCTTCTGTTTGAGGGCCGCCTCACACTCCTCCGACTACCATGGGAGTGGTCGGCGTGCAAAACGGCCAGACGTTCTAGGAATAGTAGTCAGGCCTGAGGCGATGAGGTTGCCGGATAAGAACTCCTCGACTGAGATAGAGAATTCAGTCATTTCGTGAAATATAGGCCACCGCGCCAAGCACCACCGAGGTGGGCTCTCAGACGGCAGTTGCCCTGAAAATCATAATTGAATGGGAAAGTAATCACTACCATGGAGGTCATCGACCACCCCCAAATCAAAATCAGGCTGTGCATCCGAAGAGCACAAAGATAGGGCAAGGCAAGAAAATGAAGCGGTTCTCGGACAGTGATGCGTAAACGATCCACGTTTAGGACACCCATCTCATGCTCTCGCGATCAAATCGGCAAGGACTTGTCCCCTGGGAATTATTGAGTAATCTCCCCAGAGAGGATGCCTGCCGTTCAGATCTCTAAGCAAGAGAAAGGGCCTCGGCAACCGTGCCACAACGCGGCGGGTCCCCCGCGTCGAAGTCAACTGACGGTGGAATGTACGCAGAAATGATAGTATACCTCCTATCCAGGTGCAGCTGCACAGCCACTGCCTGAAAGGAGGTATCTACAGAGAAAGGAAGAACGGAGACATCATGCTGGGTGTAAACCGCGCATCCGGCCATCCCGCGGTGGTGGGGTCGCAAGACCCTTATACCCCGGAAGGGCGGGCAGGGGGCACGCGCATAGCATGGTCTATTGCAGAAAGATAGCTAACGGGGAACGGGACGAGACGAGCGTCCGCAGCTCCTCCCAGTTGGCCCGGAGTCGAAGGCAATTCCATTGAAGGAATATGCCCTCCAGGCCTGGCTCCAAGCAAACGCGGGGGCCCTCCTAGAACAGAAGCGCCTCACGGGAATGGCCGTACGCTTCCCGGAGGCAGAACCCCGGGCACTGTCGCCTTCGAGGACTTATTGGGGGAGGTTGGGCTCGCCATGCGAGTCTTGTCCTCCCTCCGCCTCGAAACCTTAGGCGGGCGTTGCGGCTACGGAGGCGGGGGGGGCCCTCTTTTTGAGGAACCACCGTCTCCGAGCCACTCGCTCCACCACTAGGCGTGGGCGAAGGAGCCGAAACTCCTTTGTTGCTGTCCTTTCGGGGGACAGCTTTAGGAAGCCCGGTAGATGGCCTAGCGACCAACTTCAGGGGGTGTTGCCTCCTGTGAGTCTAACGACTCGGTTGAGGTGCGTGGCCGTTTCGCCTTACGGGAAACGGTCACGCTGGGGGAAGAGGGGGGAGCCCTGGTTTTAGCCGGGGCTGGGTGTGAAACCCTTTTTGCCGCCAGCTTTATCAGGGCAGCGCCCGGGTTGATTAGAGCCTGCAGAAGGGCTCCGAATGGGCGCGGAAACAACCGTGCTCGCTGGCCTGGATGGGCCAGGAGCAGAGGGTGTCTTTCTAACTATTGAAGGTTGACATCCAAGGCAGAGCCTGGCGCGCCAGGAACAAGTCCTTAACCTCGCGGAATGAGAGTCGATCCTGGGCCTGAACGGCCAGGATTTCTTTCTCAAGGAGATATGCACCACATTGCTTCGAAGAAGCGAGTTGCGGCTCTCCGCAATTGCCACACTTGGCCAAACACGATTTGGACTTATGGTGTGCGGCCTTGTAGCAATTTACACAAACTTCGGGTGACCCCGACTTTGCACGTCTACAAGAACGATTCGTATGGCCGACGCGGTGACAGTAATATCACTGCCGAGGCAGTGGCAGAATGCCTTCACGCGTTAGCGGTACCAACCGGCACGCACCGACTCAGGGAGCTTGTCACAGTCGAACGTGACAGAGTGTAGGGGTGGATCTCGAGACCCCTCCCTGTTTTCTCATCACACGTTCGATCTTGACCGCCCCATGGTCGGCCAGCTCTAAGGTGATGTCCTCAATGGGGTAGTCAACGAGTTCCATCACAAACTTCATGGTAGAGTGCGGCGTCGCACTCACCGGGGTGCAATGAAGTGTCCGAAGAGCACTTATCTTGGCCGCCTCAGCGGGATTCGCCAGAAAGCTCCCGGCCGAGAAACGGGTCACCTTCGGCTCTCTACTAATTGCACTAGCTAATCCTCTCCTCTGATGGATCATGTTGCCCTTGGACAACATGCTGCCATCAGTGGAGCGAATAACGAGGAAGCGTTTGAAGCCAGCGGGCTCGAAACTTCTGAATGAGGGGCCCCGATGTCATCGAGGCTCCGCCCTGTGCACTTTTGGGCTTTGTCGTAGTCAGGGGCTCCGCACCCGGGGGGAGCAGAGGGGCCGGATGTGCCGATCTTGGCACATCCGGTTAAAGAAATATTGAGGAGGGATGGGCTCCATTTTTTTCGTGGAGCTGCCCGATGGCGGCTCCGTTGATGAGCAAGAGGAATTTGGGAGAGATTTTAGTTTGTTTTTTTTTAATTTTGTCATACATGGGCATGGTGACCCTATTTTTACACGGGATGCAATTGAGCATCACCTCTCGCAGTAGCCCACACTGCAAGAGGTGCTTACAGGCCAGGCGCCGCCATTTGGGACCACCCCTCCCGCCTGGTGGCCTGGCAGTCCATCGGCATGGTGGCTGCACCTTAGACACGGCGTAAAACTGATAGACTGTGAAGAGGAAAGGAAAAGGGATGTGAGGAAGGTATGGGTGGGGATGAAGCAGGTTGTTAAAAAAAAACATCCAGAACCGGAGCTCAGGGGTTAGGGAACGTTGTCCCCTCCCCCTCAGCTCCGATTTGGGACAGTTGGCTTGAGTAAAAGGTCAGCATCTATCCTGTGAAATTAGAGGCTGACCAGAGAAAGTTGTGGGAGAGGTTGTAGGAAAAGCGACGAAGTAGGGGAGAAATGCAGGCTATCTGAAGGAAGGAAGAGGGGCTAATCTGGGGTCGGACGGAGCGCTGGATCCTGTCAGCACGGCGGCCAGATGGCAAATCGCTGCGCCCCTTACGGGACACACTTAACTGGATAGTCCAAGGAACCATGCCAATGAGTCACTCCCAGTTACCCACAACATGGTAAACCCTTAAATTGCTGGGTCTAACCTTTTCGCAACATTTAGATGGCCAACCACAAAAAACACTCCTACCATATCAGACACTGGCTGCTCTGGCAATGTTCGAATGCAGTCAACACCTCAAACTAAACCTATATAAAGTCCCTCTCTGCCTGAAGGACACAGTTATCTGCCACAGACACCCAGACATACATACATTCCCAATACTATCATACCCAAGACAAAATTTACAGATACCCTACAGTGACTGATCTCTGGGAGAACCCTGTCTGTTGGTGGAATTCAGTGAACCCTCTGAGGGAAGAGGCCCTAGCCAGAGACAACTTAGAGACTAGACTGAAAATGGAATAAAAAAATATATAAACAATTTCAACCCCATTTGCAGCAAAGGACTTAAGAAACAAATTGCCCCCCTCCCCCGCCAAAAAAATTATAGCCAATGATTACAATATTTTTTCCCCCACATTTAGCTTAAATGATTAGAGACTCTTACTTGAGAAGAGTCTTTGAGACTTGCATGGCTCTTTGACACATTCATTGCAGGTAGAGAGTGACTAGAAACACTGACATAATTATTTTGGTACTGTCCACTTGTAACTGAGACTTGAGTAGAGAAACTGGATCCATAGCCAGGAGCAGGTTGACTGTTGTTGGCTGCCCCACTACTGCTGTTTACACTTGATCCTGCATAATTGTTGTTGCTCACCCCAGAAGACGTGCTGTTTGAATAGCTCTGAATACAGAAAAGCCAAAGCAAAAATTATCATCATATACTACTTTCTGCCAAAGTGAGGTAACTACATATCAATGACACAAATTATCCTTCCTAACCTAACTTTTTATACAATATTAAGGACAAGGCTACCCATCCTTTTGTCCATGCAAACATTGACATAATCAATTCATCTTCTTTGCAGTGTTCTAACCATTCAGATACCGATACAATATGTTCACAAGAAAATTCTAGTACATCCTTATTCATTTCTTTCCTCACAAAATTTGTTCAAGGACATTGTTTTGCGAACCAATTGATGTATATACATCATACTCACACTATATATACAAGCAACATATTCCTCTTTACCTTACAACCAAAATACCTCTCAACTTGCTCATTAGCACTACTCACACTAGATCTTCCATTTCTCCATATCATAATCGAACTCCCATTTCAATCAATCTACCAAGAGAATTTTCTTGCAAATTCTAAATGCAAACAAAAGGCTACCCATAATAGTTCACATCTTGCACTAAACTAATGGTGGTTCCCAATGAGCAATAAAAAGCTAAAAAAATAAAAATTGCAGATTGGGCTGAAACTTGTATCTTATTTCCTACCTACCCTAGTATTCAAAATAATCCCAGATAATTACCATAGTATTTAAACAATACTAGATACTTAAAATGTTGTACTTGCTCGAGGAACACACTAAAATTAGTATTATATTCTTATCCTCTTTTAATATCAGTCAACAAAGAGTACTGTTTACGCTAATTTTTTTTTTTAAGCAGTAATATGAAGACAAAAAATTATTCTAGGTAAAAATCTAGTTTCGAGAATTTTAACCTCGGAACATTTTGTAACCTAAACTATTTTTATACAAGGTAAAGACAAGGGAACAATAATAATAAAATTTAAAAAAAGAATATAAATAAATTCCTCATTTAAACAAGAGATCATGTTAGGATGGAATATGTGATACCCATGGGTGAGGATAGAATGAAGGTGTGAAAGGAATCAATTACAGCTGACTCGCCAATCTGTTGCCAACTATAGTCATTTGAACGAAATAAAAGTTTGTCTCAATGCCAGTCTATTTGATTTTTTAATGCAATGTGATTAAAGAGGACATAAAAAATGTTTTGGGAGCATATTTTAGATACATTTATGCAAGTTTCGGCTGGGTGGCAATGTAGGAATGGTCATAATTTTTCTAAGGTATTGATTGGGCAGATACCTTTAGATATAAGGGATTTTTAGTGGGGGGGGGGGGGTTAGGATTGTTAATTTGGCAAGGTGATGTAGCGGTAGTTAGTGCTATTGTGATTTGTACTGGTTGTTTTTATGCAACTCAAGTAAAAACAAATTTTTTGCTTCAACATTTCAGTTAGGAAATATGGTAGATGTGACGATGATAAAAATGCCTTTAATGTTACAGATAATGGATTTTTTATTTTATCACATTCAGAATAAAAATGACAGGTGCTTGAGTATATTAGAGGTTTGCAGTAAATAGAACACATAAAATATGCAGTGGAAATACTTCCAATGCGCTCTTTAATCACATTTTTAAAAATATATATCAAATAAACTGGATCAAGTCAAACTTTTTACATGGGTCAAATGACAATATTAAGTGACAAATTGGTGAGTCTGTTTTGATTGATTTCCTTCCCACTTTCAATCTTTTCCCATGAAGCTTTAACTTTAGCCCTTCTCTAACAGATTAATATCCTCATAAAAGGCTCTATGTACAGCTGAAATGCTAAGCTAAAATTCTGGAAACTAGACTTTTACTTCGAATGAAATATTTTTCTATTACTTTTTTTTGCTTCACTTATTTCTTGTCATTCCAGAATCTTTCAATCTCAGCCACATATTTGCCATTGCAGGGGCCATCTACTACAAATGCTAGCAAATCTCCACTCCAACTCTATCAATTACTCTTGATCCTATCATAGCCAGGCACCATACCACTTGCATCCCAATAATGGCTACCTGCTCCTAATACCAACTCCAAGAGATTGCACTCCATGCTCACCACAAAAATTTGTAATTTCACATGTATAATCCCTCACATTCCATATACTCACAAGATTCATATGTTGAGGCAGATTAACTATATTAACCAGAGTGGTCTAAGGGCAGTTTCCAGAACAGCACACTTTATAATTTGGAGTCTATTAATTATTCAACTTTTCATTAAATCATAAAGCAATATGCAAATATGATACAAGTCACAAATCTTTAGTCCTTAGATGACCAAATGGTAGGAAGTTACTATAAGTCTTTAAAGTGTTTAAGTATGATCATTCCATGAATTTTTATGAATGATCTTTCACGCAGACAGTGAATTATAAATTCATAAATAAAAGGTTGCACTAGGATACCTTTATAAATAAGTTAGTTCCAGAGTGAAAACAGTATAGCCCTGTCTGTGAACACAATGGTAAATAATCTGAAAACTATACAATAGAAAGGCAGTCATTACCTGAGATGGATTCTGGGCATAGTGAGCAGGGGGGGAGGAAAAAGATGAAGCTTTAGGGCCGTAGGTGGCACTTGCAGGCTGGTAAGGGGAGTGGGCCGATGGGGCAGACCCCACCAAACTGCCCAGAGACGGACCCCCAGCAGAGGGGGCGTCTTTCTTCGTCAAGTCTGTCAGACTCTGCGCAGAGGCAGTGGAGGGCCTTTGTGGCCCTGAGAGGAGACTGGGTTGGGATTTTCTCTCAGTGGACTGAGAAGGGAAGGGAATAGGCTGGGGGCCAAGCTGCAACACAGAAAAGCCAAAACTCAACACACCAAGGTTAGTGGGTCAATGTACACACACTGCAACATACACCCACAAGATTGCAAGCACAAACACTTGCACACACAGACAAAATATTAGTTGGTAAATTTTTATTTACTTATAGCAGCTGCACACACATGCATTTTTCTCTGGAGATTTCCCTTCACACTAATAAAGTCTTGATAATAATCCCAGAATAATCTACATACATTATTATTATGAGGAAATGAATTTTCAAAAAGTTAGGAGAATGTTTCACAAAAATTTAGCAAAGAATGCAGGGAGTGAGGGTAGTGGGGAGGTCAGTATGAAAATGGACAGAGAAAGTAAAAAAGCAAGGTTGCACATGTTAGGTGAAGCGGCAAAATAATGAGTGAAGGATCAGTGTATCAAAGGGTAGGTAAAAGTGAAAGAAACTGTTGATCACCATTTTGATGAAAGTGACTAAAAATTTTGAACAAAGAGAATAAAGTACTATTTATCTAAAGTAAATATATATAAAACAAAAGAGTTGAACTAAGATTGGTCTTGTTTGCTTAAAAAGGTGTCATAATTACTTAAGTTGCCCCAGGATGTTTATTTCATTGATCAGGAGCCTTTATGAACTACCTGGCTGGGTGGGGTTATCTCAAAGATCTATCTAAGCAGTCTGGAAATACCTATATGGAGGTTTTGCCCCATTTGTGCTTGTGTCAGACATGTTGTGAATATGTATTGAAATATGTCAGCTTCCTAGTTATAACAGGAGAAGATGTCAGTGAGACCAATGCTTCTTCTGGGTTGATATCTGATGGAATGGTGTTGAGGTGGTGGAGGTATGATGAATCTGTATCAAATTTAAGCTCATTTGGTGAAAATATGTGGGTACCAGGCACACGTGTTTTCAACCCCTGAGGAGGAGGGGGCACACAATGTATGTTGACTGGCAGAACCTAACATAGCCTATAACCATCGACTTACTGAGATGCACCGCTGTGCAAAATATTGGCTCAATCAGACTAGAAATTAGTGGCCACCAATAATTGTATTTAAATAATTACACCACCACTCTCTTCCATTACCCCTTCCTTTGTACAAAGAACATCACTTTTGTTGCTTTGGAACCTGATAAATGGGTTTCCATCTCCATTCCCTCGAGACAGAATGGCGATTCTGTATTCAGCCATGGAAAACAAGGTACTGAGGCAGAGTATATCCAACAAACCCCAGTGCCTCATTTAGTCATCAGTGAGGATGCAAAATAGATCCTTATGCTACACTCTGTTGTCAGTGGTGATGGATAGACAAGCCTAGCAGGTGAGAGGGGACTTGCATCCAACTAACTATAAAACCATCAAACTGGTGCACAACATACACCCCTATATCACCCTATCAAACACCCCACTCTTTTCAATAAAACGGCCAAAAAAAAGAAAAGAAAAGAGAGAGAGGGGGGAGGGGGCATACACTAGTACTGAAAGGAACAAGCACATTTTGGCCATCTAAGGGGCACTGTCACCTTCAAGTACTTATCGGAGGAGGTTGGGCTCACCATCCAAGCCTTTTCTTCCCTCCGGGCCTGAAGCCTTAGGCAGGCGACTGTCCCTCCTTTGGAGGATCCACCGTCTTCATGTCACCCAGCCTAGTACTGGGTGTGTGCGTAAGGACCCGAAGATTCTTTGGTGCTGTCCTTTCAGAAACAACTTTAGGACCCCTGGAAGATGGCCCCACGACCAACTTCATGGGTGTTGCCTCTTGAGAGTCTAACAACTCAGTAGAGGCATGCAGCCATTTTGCCTAACGGAAAACTATCTCACTGGGAAAAAGAGGGGATACCTGATTTTAGCCAGGGCTTTGTGTGAACCCTTTGTGCTGACAATTTTTTTTATTTTAGGAGACTATCTAGCGACTACCTACTTGGGCATAAGTCGAAAGTACTCACTAGACTATATTCAAAAAAACAAATAAGGACTAATAATAACAAAGCAAAGGTAACAAAAGGAAGTGCGTTCAGGCATCAGGGGTAGGACCACCTCCCCCCCTCGAGGGAGCATATGACCCACAACAGAGTCAAATAAAGTGGAGGAAGCAAGCCTCCTCCAAAAAGGTCATATAGTCAGGGAGTCTGTGTGCACAAACCAGCCCCGAGTTCAAGGGACAAGCAGTGCGCGAAGATCACCCAGACTGGGACATTCAACAAGAATGTGCCAAACAGCCTGGGGTACAACGCAGTGGTCACAGAAAAGCACAGGCGAGTGTTCCATCAAATGGCGGTGCGTCCAGCGAGTGTGTGCCTAATTCAGAGGGGGTTTGTTTTTGTTTTTTTTTAGTCCATCTGCCGACTGCCTGCTTGGGCATAAGTCATCGTACAAGACACAGCCTAGTAAACACAAATAAAAAAACAAGAGAAAAATAATACTAAAAAGGACAAGGAATAAAAAATAACAAGAAAACAAAGAAACAAGGAGGCAGGCTCTAGGGTCAGGGGTACAACCGCCTCCCCCAAGCGCAGAGACATGCAACCTAGAAAAAAACAACAGTCAAATAAAGGGGAGGAGGCCAGCATCCTCAAAAAATTCATAAAATCCACAAGTCAGTGTACACGAATCTGACCGGAGTACAAGAGACAAGCAGTAGTGACCCTGCTCATCCCACCGGGACATGTAATGTGTGCGAAGATCGCAACATTGAACAAGAATGTGCCGACCAGTCTGGGGAGACAACTCAGTCTTCATAGTAGGGCGCAAGAGAGTGCTCGATCAAATGGCGGTGTGTCCAATTGGGAGATGACAGAAAGCAACCTGAAGCCACTGCAGTATTGGGGAGTAGGTCCATGGGAACAATCGCGGCGCAGAGAGCTGCCTGTATTCCTGCCATGTAATCAGTGTTGCGAGCAAAATGCTGGTCTGGTAGCCCAGTCCTCACAGATGCTTTGATCCCCTCATTCCTACATGTCCAGGTACCCAGCAGAAGATAATCTCTACATCCTCCCTGGCTGGCAAAAACCATGGCATTGCGGATATGGTGAACTAAGGGATGGAGATTCCAATGCCCTGAGAGCACTCAGGGTGCTTTGTGGGTCGCTATAAATCACAATCCAGTATCCTTACCGGGCCCGTATCATAATCTCCCAAACCAGGAGGTGTATTGCAACAAGCTCAGCTGTGAAGACAGAAGCACCTTGTGGCAGAGTCCCGCTGACTTCAAACAGAGGGGATACGGCGTGGAAGCTGACCCCTCCTTGGGACTTAGAGCCATCCTATACACTGGCACGGTTACAGCGTGACACGGTGTGATTCAAAAAGGTTAAACACAATACTCCCTACGCTGTAGAAACTTTGGGAGCAGAGACGTGGCGACAAATAGTCAAAGGTGGTACCCTCCTGGGTGGCATCCTGGGCAGAACCAGGGGGCGCCACCGGCCTGAGAGCTATACCTAGTTCTCGAAGGAGTTTCCTGGCCCTAAAACCGAGGGCTAAGACTATGATTGGCGTCTCTCTGCGGCATAAGCACAGTCGAGATCAGCTGCGGATGCAGTGAGAGCTGTTGCCAACTGAAGGAGGCGCCAGGTTCGTGGGTACAGGCGAATAATGGACTGTGCACAACATCGAGCGAGAGGCATCTCCCCAGCATCGACAAGTAGACTCTCAATGGGAGAAGTGCAGAAGGCTGGATCAAGTTCATCTTCCGCAATACACAATCAGTTGTGGATGCATAAAACACCCATCCGTAGATGAGCTTCGAACAAACAATGGATCGGTAAAAAATAGTTCAAAAGCCATATCAGCACCTGAAGCACTGAATGTCACAGAACGAAGAATATCCATGGCGCAGGTACAAGAAACCCTAAGGCTGCGAATATAACCTCCGAGGTGAGGCTTTTGTAGGAAAATACAAAACCAAGGAAACGGTGCGAGTCCACCACTTCCAGGCCCACCCAATTAAGAAATAAGTCTGGGTCAGGATGGAGCTGTGGATGGTGGCAGAAGTCCACCACCTTAGTCTTGGCCAATGGCTGATGGGGTCGATGCTCCAGAGTTGGCATGTGGGCAGCACCAAAAGAGATCGAAAGGTCATCCACATAGATCCTAGTGAGAACATCTTCCAGCACCACCGAGGTGATGCCTTCGATGCTCAGGGCAAAGAGTAATGACACTGAGGACACTTTCCTGCAAGACGCCCTCTTCCTGCTCCATTGGGCCAGAGAGGGCTTCCACCAACCCATATGCGGAATCAATGATTTAGCAAAAATTCAGATATAAAGAGTGGTAGGTGTCCCTTCGCGCATGGACTCTCCAAGATACCGTATCGCCATGCAGTATCAGATATAAAGAGTGGGAGACATCACCTCACGCATGGAGTCTCTCCAAGATACCGTATCGCCATTCAGTATCATAGGCCTTCTCCAGATCGATAAACACTGAGGCATAGTGCTGTGTACAAAGGAAGGCTTCGCAAATGCCATTTTCAGGTCAGAGCAGAGCATCTGACGTGGAGTGGAACTTGCGGAAGTCGCAATGCACAGAAGACATGGCTTTCACTGTCCATAAAAAAGGCTAATCTAACACATTTACCAATTTCTCCATCAACTTGCACTCGCAGAAGGTTAGAGATTGGGCAGAAACCAGCCAGGGTAGTGATCTCTCCCCAGTTTGTGAAAAGCAGAGTAGTGATTCGCCAGTAATATGGGAGGATAATCTCTACCCAGATCCTGTTGAACTGTTAAGAAAAATGGAACCATGTATTTACTGGGTGCTCCTACATTTGCTGGCCTTGTTGCACCCACCTCACTCTTTTGGTTATCTGAGCGCCCCCAAACTCCCTAGGATGCGGGGAATAAAATTTCCCTTCCTCCCCCCCTGGGTTCTTTTTCCCTTTTGAGATTTTCCAAGTCACAAATTTCCTTGGTCTCTATGCGCCAACATCTCTCCTTAAAACTCCTGACACGTTCCATTTCCTCCCCTTCAAAGTATGGTCCAATAGTTTCAACAGTAAGATCTCAATTCCAAAGCTATTCAAGGTAAGTACACAATTTCTCATTCCCAGGAGACAGACCTAGTCCCTCTTTTCATTTTTTCCCCATTTCATGTACCTCTCCAAGTTATGAACTAACGAGGGTTCCCTGGGCTGACTTCACTTAGAGAATCTCCCCTGAAAAGATCACTTGTATATTTTCAAAACCCTACTCTTATTGATTGGTTTCTCTTAGCCCTGGCCTTCAGCCACCCCCCCTTCTATATTAACAAAACTAATACGTTGGTTTTGCGCCCTTCAAGCTAGGGTTAGTAGATATGAGCAATACCAGATTTCCCAGAAAGCTTTGAACTTTTCAGTAAGGTGTGAGAAGAACTCATTTAATTCCTCGTGAGGGTTAGTTCCGGGTTCCCACAGAGGGTAGTCCTGTTCAGAGTTTAAAAGAGAGGTTAGAGTTGGAGTGAATTCGGAATTGGGTTACAGAGGTAGGAGGTCTTTCTCAGATGAACAGTATGTAAGGGGGCAGGAATTGACATAATTTTTAATGGAGGAAATCAGAGTAAGTAAATTGAAATAGTCGAATGTGGACGGTCCTATTGTCTTGTAGAGGCACGATTTTACCACTCTAATCAAACACTCCCAAACCAGGGACTAAAAATTGAAATTGTGAGGTGTTTGATGTTGTTGGCGAGCATGTGATTTTCACTCATTAGAGAGCAAAGCATCAGACAAAAATTTACCTCCCAGTTTGAAAGTTTTGGCATTATCACTATAAACAAAATATGGGACTCCATCAAAGTTTGAGAAACATTGAAAGGCTTTGATAAATTGGGATGTAGACATGGAGACAAGCAATTTGAGGTGCACCGTGCATACGTTCAGGCAAGTGAAAATTAGGAGGTACATTTTAGTGGTAAGACCATTTTGCTTAATGAAGTGACTGGTAAAAACCACTCCAGTATGTCTAAAGGGTTTGACAAAACTCATTTGGGCTCTGCAGAAGTTTGTCATTTTAGGGTAGGAAAACACAAAGTAGTTAAACTTTTTGCATGTAATTCATTCGCTCAGGATCCTTTTGATGGTTTGACAGGAAGAGGTTACCCAGATTCCCTCATTTCTGAGCATCGTAAGAGTTGAGTCGATCCCTAAGTGTTTGCATTTCGCACGACAATCGTCACTATTAGGAGGGTTAAATGATGGTTCTTCCCGAATAAGACAGGATTAATAACATCATAATTGTAATAGTTGGATTTTGCAATTCTGCCCTTACTTCAGATTAAACCATGTGTTAATCTAAAAATAAGTCCAAGTCTTTAACTAGGGCAGGAATTGGGGTTTTATTTTGATTAGAGGCATCTTCAAGAAATTGGTTTTTATTTGGGAAGGATTGAAGTTGCACGATAGAAATCCAATACAAGCGAGTGGCAAGATGAATATCTACTTTGGGGTTTTTCCTTAATTTGAAAATAAAATTTATTTAAATCTGAGAAAATTGATGGGGGTAAGAGTGGCACAACATCAGTTGGAATTGTCACATGGAAAATTTCTGGAAGAAGCCTTAAGGCATTTCAATTCCGCCTTGAGCCACAATTCCAGTTCCAATATCAACCAGGCCAGACCATGAAGCATAAGATTTAATTTGGAATTAAATTCCTTAAGGGAGAGGCCTTAGGTGATTAAGGCTGCAGGGTTGTCAAGGGTGGGGATATAATGAAAATGTCAATTTGATATTTAGAGGGAATTTTCCCTTGGACAATTTGATATCTTGTAGTCAATTATTGACAAATACTGACTTTTGTTTTAATTTATTTATGTCATCGAGAATCCACAACGGTACAATCTAAGTATCAACCAAGATCTCAATAGATCTGAAAGTGAGAGTAAGAGTCAAGGAAGAAGGGGAGGGACTTGAAAGCAAAATGCGGCCCATTCCTGAAAGGCCATGCCTCGCTCACCCAAATATTGAAGAATAGAGTACAGGACATCATCTGAACCAGGGGCGATCTCCTCAGTGCACGAAGCGAGAGCAGAATGCAACCCATTCAAAATAAACCTTTCCTTGAAGGGCTCTCAGCTTCTGGAGGCAAAATACAGTCAGTGGCCTTCTGCGACATCACAACTCGCAATAAATGCTGGTGGAGCAGCATACCGGCTAGATAACGCAGTCATGAAGGATTATGCCAAGGATATGGGGTCCGAGATTGCAGTCCCATTATCCTGGAGAATGAGAGGGAAGTCCCGAATCCTTTTGACTCGATTCCACACCTCTACTAGAGGGGTATTCCTGTTAAGTGAAGAAACGTATGCCTGCCAAGAAGAGCGGCGGGTATGCTTCAAAATATACTGAAAGCTAGACCTAGTTCGCCCAAATTCAGCCACAAAGAAGTGGTTTGGGCAGCGCATGTAGGCATAATGCTTCTGTTTAGGGGCCGTCTCACACTTAGCTGACCACCTGGGAGTGGTTGACATGAAAAATGGCCAAATGTTCTCAGAAGAGTAGTTAGGCCCACAGCATGAGGTTGCCAGAGAACGCAATGGCCTCATCTACCGGCCTAAACTCCTTGACTGAGACAGAGAACCCTTCATGAAATTCAGTCCACTGCGCCAAGTACCACTGGTGAAGGCTTTCAGGCAACAGCAGCCCAGAAAATGATATTTGAATGGGAAAATCATCACTACCATGGAGGTCATCAACCACTCCCCACCCAAAATCATGCTGTGCATCCAGAGAGCACAAAGATAGATCAAGACAGGAAAATGAAGTGGATCTTGGGGAGTGATGGGTAAAGTCATCCACATTTAGAACACCTATCTCCAGATCAGCAAGGAACTTTACCTATGCGATTAATCAAGTAGTCTCCCCAGAGGGGGTGTCCTTTCACAAGCAAGAGAAAGGGCCTTGACAACCGTACCAAAACACAGCAGAAGTCCCTCGCATCAAAGTCAGCTGACTGTGGAATGTACCTAGAAATAACAATATACCTCCTATCCAGGGGCAGTTGCACAGCTACTGCCTGAAAGGAGGTATCTAAAGTGAAGAGAAGATCGGAGATATCATGGCCGGTGCAAATTGCGCAACCTGATGCCTGGTCCACATCACGTGGTGGTGGGGTCGCAAAACCCTTATACCCCGGGAAGGTGGGCAGGGACCACACGCTCAGCATGGTCTCCTGCACAAAATATAACTAAGGGGGAACAGGAGACGACTCTACAGCAACTCCCAGTTGGCCCTGAGTCTGTGGCAATTTGAACCAAGAAATAAGCCCTCCAGGCCTAGCTTGGAGATGAGAGAGCCCTCTTTGAAGAGAAAACTGTCACAGGGATAGCCGTAGGCTTCCCTGAGGCAGAACTCCAGGTGCTGTTGCCATTGTCACCTTCAAGGATTTATCAGAGATCGGGCTCACAATGAGTCTTTTCCTCCCTCCGCCTCAAAACCACAGTCTCCGAGCCACTCAGCCTACTGGTGGGTGTGGGTGAAGGAGCCGAAGCTACTTTAGTGCTGTCGTCCTTTCAAGGGGCAGCTTTAGGAACCTCGGAAGATCACCTCATGATCAACTTCAGGGGTGTTGCCTCCTGTGAGTATAACGACTCAGCAGAGGTGCACAGCCATTTTGCCTTACCCGAAAGTCACACTGGGGAAAAGGGAAGGGAGCGCTGGTTTTATCCGGGGCTGGGTGTCAACCCCTCGTGCCACCAGCTTTAATATAGGAGCACCCAGGGTTGTAGGACCAGAAGGGTTCCAAATGGGTGAGGAAACGACCATCTCGTAGGCCTGGAAGGGCCAGGAGCAGAGGGTATCTTTAACATTGAAGCATAGGATGTCCCAGGCAGCGCCAGGCACGTCAGGACCAAGTCCTTAGCCTTGTGAAATGAGAGACGATCCTGGGCCTGAATGGCTGGATTTCCTTTTCAAGGAGATACACACCACATTGCTTTGTGAAGCTGGGCGCGGCTCTCCTCCATTGACACTTAGCCACAGGCAATTTGGACTTGTGTGCGGGTAACCCCAACTTTGCACATCTACAGGAGCAAATAGTATGGCTGAAGCGGTGCCAGCAATAGCATCTTCGCAGCAGTGGAACAAATAACTTCACACAGTAGTGATACTAACCAGCACACACCAACCCATGGAGTTTGTCACAGTCGAACGTGAAGAAGAGCAAGTGTAGGGGTGCGTCTAGAGGTCCCTCCCTGTTTTCTCATCACATGCTCAGCCTTGAGTGCCATATGGTTGGCCATCTCTAAGGTGATATCATCTATGTAGTAGTCCACAATTTCCCTTGCATAAACTAATACTTTTATGAAGTTCATGGTAGAGTGCAGCATTACTCTCACAGGCGTGCCATCAAATGTCCGCCTCAGAAGTATTTGACGCATTCGCCTTTGGCTCTCTACTAATAACACTAGCTAGAGCTCTCCTCTGATGGATCAGGTTGTCCTTAGGCAACATGTTGCCATCAATGGAGCGAATAACAAGGAAGCATTTGAAGCCAGTGGGCCCAAAAATGACAAGTAGCCTCTGAATGAGGACCCCCCCAACTTATGCTCTGTGCAGTTCTGGTCTCCATCTGGAACTCCCCACCCGGGGGGAGCAACGGGGTCAGACATGGCAATCTTGGCTTGTTCGTTTACCAAAGTGGCAGTAGACCCATCCATCCCCACGGTGGGAGAGGAGCCCTTAGCCATTTTCCTTTTAGTAGGAGGGCAGGGGATGAACCTTCTTTTTTCTGCCGGTAGCAGTCCCTAGGCCAGATGAGCCAGCCTCAGCAAGTTCCTTCTCTGAAATGGAAAAGGTCCTGCCCATCACAGGAGGACCAGCTGGGAAGGAGACCCCTCCTCTTCTTGTGAGGCTTCGGGGAGTTTGCATAGGAGCAGACTCAGGTTTCATGCTTGGCACCAAGCTGAGGTTCGATCCCATGGAAGATCCAATCATCTGGGGGGATGGGGGGAAGACTCCTCCACACCTGTATGCAAAGGAGAGGAGTAAACCTCCTCTCCAGTACAAGAATTTTGGAGGTTCCCCTGTCTAAACACGGTGGGGGATCTCCATATTTTGCTGTGGAGCTGCCCGAGGGTGGCTCTGACAATGGTCGAGGGAAAAGTAAAGATAAGGTTTTTTTTTTTTAATCAACATTGGGCATGATGACCCTTTTATAGCACAAGATGCAAACGTGCATCAGCCTACACAGTAACCCTGTGAAATTAGAGGCTGACCGGAGAAAGTTGTGGGTAAGGTTGTAGGGTAAAAACACAAATTGTCAGAAAGGAGAAGAGGCTAAGCTGGGGCCAGACAGGGCGCTGAGTCCCCTATAATTTATTAATTCCTTTATGATCACATCCTAATCAATATTGCCCTGAATTACCCCCCTGTTCTGCATACTCTGGTTGATTAGAAATTTCATGATGAGAATCCTGAAACTATCAGTACCTATTCTTCTAACCATGTTAGTCGTGTTTCTGAATCCATTTTGCTTTCTGTAGTAGTCACCTGTTTTTCTATCATCTTTTCTTGATTTAGATTCTTTAATTACCTTCTAGAAAAATGATTCTGTCATCAGATTCTCCCTCAGACTCTTCAGACTGATCAGAACTAAGGGAGTCTAGAAATTCAAGTATTATCACCAGAAGAATACTTTCTTCAAATTGGTTTCCTGTCTTGATCCCTTTCCAATCTTGTCCAAAATCTCTCATTTAATGAAGGTTTACTGGTCTATACCTCTGGTTCTGCCCTATTACCTGTTATTCCAAAGTCTCTGGTTATTTGTCTGGCAGTAGTTTATCATTATGAATATTCTGATGTTGGTCATGAAAAATCTGTTGATCTAGTTAAGTCTTGGTTTTGGAGTCCATATAGCATTGAAGTGGTATCTGATATCTGCGAGTCTTTTCTGGTCTGTCAGTGTACCAAGGTATATAGTACCCAGAAAAAAACACCCACTCTAAGAATCAAGACTTACTATTCATTTGAAATGCTTTCTGTGGACCTATTAAATCTCCCAACAACTCCATGTCAATTTCGCTCTTGTCTAGTGGTCATTGACAATTATTCAAAGTGGTTATCTGTAGTTCCACTAGGTGATAAACATTCTAGATCTGTGGTTATTGCTCAGGAATCACGTTTTTTACATTTTGGCCACACCATCTTTTGTCAGATAATGGTCCTAAATTTACCAGTCAACTTTTCAGTGAGCTAGTGTCTCAGTTTGACATCACCCATGTTCTTAAAATTCCTTACAATCCATCTTCCAATGGCATAGTTGAAAGGGTTAATTGCCCCTTGCTTCAACTTCTAAGAGCTAAACAAACATCTGACTGGGATCTAGTTTTACCTGAAGTTGTCATTTCTTATAATAATACGATCCACAGTGGGACTAGACAGTCAGTCTCCCAGTAAATTAATTCTGGTTCAATCTAATAATATGACCATCACTCCACCTCTATCTCGGAGCCTTCACCTGCTCCCTCTCCAACTCAACAAGCTCTTCTGTTCTCGATGATCCTCCAGCAGCTCTTCTGTGTCAACATCATCAACCTCAAAGCACATACTCTTGCCCATGCACATGATTTCATCTACCACTTTTACCACTGTCTGCTCCTCAAACCCATCAAAGACACTCTCTGCAACACAGCTTGACCAAAGTTTCTTCCAGGCTGATTGCAAGGTGCGGTAAGAGACCTCATTCCCCCAGGCTTTATCGATGAGATTTATGCAGTGGAGGATGTTAAAGTGTTGCTTCCAAAAATCTGTCAATAGTGACCTGGAAAACAGTGCCTTGGTGTAGAGCCTTTCGAAATTTGCAATGACCTGTCAATCCATGGGCTGCAGTAGTGGTTTCATATTGGGAGGAAGAAATTTGACCTTTATGAAGCCGTACTCAATATCCAGGTCTTCCTCTAAACCTGGTCGATGTGAAGGAGCATTATCCATTAACAGAAGAGATTTTAGAGGCAGATCTCACCCTATTTCTTGATAGTTGGAGCAAACACTTCAGTTAGACAATCCATAAATAAAATCCACATTACCCATGCCTTGCTATTTGCCCTCCCTATTACAGGCAGTTTACCCTTCAACCCATTATTGCACTTAAAGATGCGTGGATTTTTCAGAGTGATAGACAAGAAGTGGATTACAGTCACCACTTAAATTAGCACATAAAAGTGTAAGCCTGTCCTTCAGTGGCTTGTGTCTGGGCAGTGCTTTCTCCTCTTGGCACTTTTTCCCAGAATTATCGTCTCATCACAATTGAACACTTATGCGAGATGTAATCTTCACTTTCAACAAGCTTTGCAAATTCGATAGCAGCTTCATCGGCAAAAGTTTTTGAACCACACTACTTGCTTTAAAGTCTTCACTTTCAGCACTTGAAGCCAGTGTTCACTAACTCATCCAGCCGGCTGTTTTTTATTTATACAAATAAACAAGTTTTTCTATTTCCTCTAGCACTTTAGATCTTTGCTTCATTAACAGTCACTCCCTTAGCAACATCAGCCACCTTTATTGTCTATGTATTTGTTTTAGAATCGTGCAGATCGTTGATATTACCATATCGTACTACTTGCTGATGTCGGAAACACTAATGCCATTCTCATGTTTGGTAATAATTTCCTTCTTTACTTCAATAGTAATAAGCTTAGGCTTCTTACTGCTGCAATCACATACACTTTAGTCCTTCTTAGGTGGCATAATGGGGGATAAAATAACACGAAAAAGGAGAAAAAATTAATGTTTTTGAACACAGCACTCTCACAAGCAATGTTTACGCCAAGCGGGCCAACGCACAACTGAGCACAAAGTTCCATGGATTGTAGGTAATGTGCATTCATAACCCAATGCATCGTTCACAAACCAAACTAAAATTTGTTGGCAAAACTAGTTTGTGAATCAATTTTTTGGCAAAACTAGTTTGTGAATCAATTTGTTTGTGATGTAGGGTATTCACCAACCAAGGTTCTACTGTATGACATCATACTTGCCCAACACTCAAGCCAGACTCAAACTCTGGCTGAAACATCAAAATCTTGTCACTCTACATCTTCAGACAATGAGCACAAGTCTTATACCCCATTTAACATCATTAAAATACCAACCCTACAATCTCAACATTGCGCAATGTCACTTGAGACACAGAAGGATGATTCAGACAATCCACAGGAAAAACAATAGGTAAAAAAAACAAAAAAACATCCTGAGTATGCAGCAGCACAAAGTAGAAGCAAATTTAAGCTATCTATCCCCTACACCAGGCTGGTTTGGGTAATCAATCTCACACCAGTAAATCTTAGCATTGCCTCATTCAGGTAGACCTCAAGTTGCCAACCGTTTGGCTGTGAAAAGGCCTTTGAAAGTGCTCCGAAGCTTAAAATTACATCACTCGCACATGTAATGGGCAAAGCTTGCAAGATCTACCAAAGCAACGTTGACAAGCAGAAGGCCTCCATCAACCGTGTGTGGGCTAGCATGAATGAGGAAAGACTTCATCTGCAACATGTGCAACTGGTCACATTAATATTACAATTTAAACATTTAGAGGCTAAAACAATAAAAATGTGTTTAAAATGTCCTTTGTTGGGAGAATCATAACGAGTATAACAGGTTTTTGCAATGCCCAGTATGCACACAATATCTACCATTAACTTTTGACACTACTTCCATGCTATTCAACCCCAAATGATGCATCTATTAAATGGATATGAGAGAGAAAAGGGGGGGAGAAAGAAAAATAAAGCCAATGTTTTAAAAGTGCCTCAATCTCATTCCCTCTAGGTTTAATCAAGTCCCTGAAGATGTATGAATTAGTTACTGCCATGCTTTTGTATGGACATTGCATAATTACCCCAAAAAATATTCACTAGATGTTTACAATAGAAAAGGAAAATCACTGGCAATGAGGACAAGTTTTAGAAGATTGAATCTACCAACAAAGAGACAAGGAAATTGGGATGGATTCAGATGAGAAAAACTAAGGCTACACATTTATGTAATGGAGCATTAGTGGAAACCAAAAGGAAAAAGGTAGAAACTTACAGGCTGTGGCTGGGATATGGTTGGTGTCATTCCACTCAGCTCCTTGGAGGCAGAAACCGATACTGATGATGGGTCAGCCCGAGTGCTCACAGATGAGCCAGATACAAGAGTGCTGCCTATTAGAGACTTCTCTGGAGAAAAGTCAAAGGTTTCTGGAGCACCAAACTCGAGTCCTGTAAATTGCATGTCGAGGGCAGCCATGGCAACTTCAGGCATCTCAACAGCCTTTGAAGGAATCTGGATAAGGGATTTGTTGGTTTATAACTTAGTGATACAACACTTTACAACTAATGATCTACGTTTGCTTTGCTCCGATAGTTTAGAAATTAAGACAAGAATAGAAATGGTACATCAAAAAAAGACGTAGTGTTCATGTTCCCTGATGGGGAATTCAAGAAGTCAGAGTGGATCCAACAAGGCCCAAGAAGAGCTCAAAGGTGGTGCAAAGATGGTCTGAGGAGCATCCAGAAATAAAGGCCAAAAAGCACAAATAATACATCACAGCAAGCTATCATAAACAACAGTCGCACTTGAAACATACCCAGCAGCTCAAGATCTACAACTATACACAAGTCAAATGCTAGCGCCAACAGAATCTGATTGTCTCACCTTCAAAACTTTCCATTAATCTCCTCACAACACAAACTTGAGTAAAATGAACATTCCACAATCATTTTATCAAACACTCGCATCATAGTAACCACATTTGCGAAACCCAAGAAATCCAACCTCCAAAAGTACTACATCTTCCTCATAAATGTCAGCGACAGTAAACTATAGGTATCCAATCTCCCATCTATGTCACCGGAAAAGACAAGACAAAATACTACCTAAAGGGAATTCACCCACAGTAGCAAAATTAACAACCTACACTGTGAAACAAAGGTCTTGCCATAAGATACCACCATTGTGACCTCTGAGGAATCAAATTTTTTCATAGCACTTGAAACCGAAGCCAGACATATCAATATATTTCAAAGAAATCCACCACCCTATAACCAGGCCACTACAGCCTACCTGCAAAACCATCCATACAGACATAAAACAGCCAGCCCATCAATCTCTGGGTCCAAGTCATCCCCAAAATACAATTCCATGTACAAAATGGGTCAACTTGGCAGGAATGGTGGTGTTAAATCCAAAATAAAGTGCATATAGCAGAGGTCTGACTTATACAGATATGTACATCCACTACAAGGTTAAACCAGAAACAGTTCAACACATTCAAAGATCTCAACATTTGCACCAAGACAAAACCTTCAGATGCAGACTGTCAAGTTGGCAGAATTTAAGGCTGTCACCTAGATGGACCTTGGAGGAGGAAAAAAAGTGAGAAGTATCCAAGGAGGGAAGCAAAAATGGCTTGATAAGGAAGAAGATGGTAAAAGAAGTGTGCGAATCACCGGCGTGAGGTGGTTGAAAAATGTAAATGAAAATGTATGTAATGGAAGGGAGAGTTTTTACCTTGAAAGTTATAAAGTAAAAAAAGAATTGTGTATAGGACTGGTTGAAGGCATATGGTAAAGATTTTTTATTTTTTTTTTTCATTCCTGTTCTGGGAGCCACCAGTGAGCAAGGATACTAAAACCAAAATTTTAAAAAAGTTACCACCAATATTAAAAAGGCAAATAATTAGAAGGCACATCAGGTGTGCAGCGAATATTTTGAATAATTGAATGCAAGCAACCTGGAGGGTTGCTATGATTCAGGTCATGTAATCGGTGAGGAAGAGCAGCAAAACATTGGAGGGGCATTCTACGTGAAGTGTACACACTTTTTGTCAAAATCTCGACACTAGGTAATGGATTTCGATGATTTTTTTTGCATGCAGGTTGGGTCTGGTGAGATAACATCACATACCAATTTTTATGGCTTTGGGTCACCCACGGCCATTTTTAAGGCCAGATGAATTTTTGGTCAAACTGGTTGACCGAAAAAGTTTGATAGGTCATAACTTTGGCTAGAGTTAACCAATCAGAACCGATTTTGGTACCAAAATGCTCAGGAGAAAGATCTTTCAAATAAGTGGAAGAATGACATTCCTATGCCATGTTTTGCCATAATGACCCTTTTTTAACTCTGACTTTGGATCCTGGCAAAAAGTGCAACTTCGATCCTCCCCCCCAAATTTCTAAAGTTAGCTCTATTTAACCTCCATAGCTCCAGGGAAAATAAAAATGGGATCTCCATGGGTTTTGAATCCAGGTGGGTGGTTTTTCAGTCATGTTGCTCTACTGGGGCCATTTATGACATCAGACAGTGTTAGTAAATGGTGATTTTGAGAAAGTTTGATGTATCTTGACACAGTCATCATATTTCAGTTTTTCCAAACACAATCTCTCCCCCTTCCTAGGCTGCCCTGCCTTTTTTCACTCTTAGATTCAATAAAACAAGAGATTATTTTTTATAATTTCAGAAATGTGAGACAAACATCATAATAACTTTCAAAAGATTATTTAAGACAAAAATGTAAACAAAAACTTTTAAGACAAAACATTATTTAATAAATACCGAGGTACTCATTTGAGCAGAGCCCATCACTTTGTTGCACAGTCTCCTTCTTGCTAATCGTGTAGCCTCTTCCTGTCCATAGTACAAGAATCTTCTATTTCAGGGAAGCAAAAACTGTGAGAGGGTCCATGCGGGTGAAGAAATTTCAATCAC
Source organism: Ceratothoa steindachneri (assembly GCA_963969495.1). NCBI lineage: Eukaryota > Metazoa > Arthropoda > Malacostraca > Isopoda > Cymothoidae > Ceratothoa > Ceratothoa steindachneri. The sequence continues at coordinate 199,686,313 of OZ018319.1, read as the reverse complement.
TTATTGTGACTGGAAAAGCTTCAGTTATGCAAGCGAGCCACCAATGTCCATCATAAATCCCAGTGACATAGCCAGCAAATTTTCCATTGAACACTGAACATGAAATATTTTTTGTGGCCGATTCTAATCTAAGTCTCACAGAGACTAAATGGGCAAACTTGGAGAGCCTCCTTTGATATTGGAATGAACGAATGAAGTTTTTGTGTGCCTGGAATAGTTTTGGTCGCAGGTCTGGTTTTCAAAAGTTCTTCCTCCTGTTCATATTCTTTTTGAGAGTTCCATATCCAAAAATCATATTCTCAAGAGTTTCAGTGAATACAAACAAATCTCTTGGTGATGCAATCTGTTTGTTATAAGTTCTTCTCAAGCTCTCTTTAGTAGCCTACCTTTTGATGGTGACACCTACACCGTTTGATTGGCCCTTCCCATGGCTAGTGGCAAATAAATGCCACTCAGCTTCTATACCATATTGCTCTTTATGCGCTGCAGATCCATCCGAAAAGTAGTAAATTTTCTTTACCAATTTGAATACTGATTTCAGATACTCTATCAACATTTCCATCTTTAATGTGATAAAACACCCAAGGATGTATTGTTGCCTGTGTGCAATTCCAATGATATCCCTGGGCTGTGTCTTGTATTACAAATGAATAGTTTTCTGAAAAATCACCAATTACTACAAATTCACAATCTGCAATATTGTTTTTCACAGTTTCCAAGTACTATGCTTGTGATTTTGCAACAAAATCATGTCGCACCAAAGTTTCAACACAATCACAAAATCTAGCCATGAAATCATCAAGCGATAATACCATGGTTACCAGCTCAGATCTATCGGTTGATGTCCACTGTTTGAATTCAATATTATCCACATTCTCCTGTTCATAAAATCCAAATAGTTTTGCTTTTAGTTGATCCACAGGTGGTCAGTACTTGCATGATCTCATGTAGCATGCTCGATGGGCTGGATTACATACGACAGAGGCAACTAGGTGATGGTAAGAGGGTAGATCAGTGAAATCAGACATCTTGAATCCAACTATCATCAGTTTTACATTTTGATGTATTGTACATACACATACTGAGATGAGTTCCAATGCCTCCCGCAAGAACAAACTCACGTGGCCGTAGCATAGAAAAATTTGAGAATGATATTTTTACCTCAGGGTACTTCACTTTGAAACTGCTATGAAGTTCCTTCAAATTGTTGAGAATGAGTCGTTTCTGTAACCTCTGCTTTTCCCATTCAATTCGCACTACTAGACAATCCTTCTTTCCTGGTAAAACCTGACTCATGTCATCAATACGAGAATATTCAAGGACTAAAGATTTTAGTTCCCCCGGCTAGAAGTCTGCCGAGCTTAGGGTTAGATGAAGCTAACATCCCTTTCTCCTTTAGTATATGGTGAGCTTGTATGGCCATTCTCTGAGCGCAATCAAACTTGTGCATGAGTTTTCTAACGCTCATACTGGTTGCAAATATGGTTAGAATTCTGATTTGTTCCGTACGCCTTGATTGCCGATATTTTTCCACTAGAGATTGGATGACTTCTGGCATACAGTTCACGTTACATCTTTGCAGCACATCTCTTTGTTTTCCCGAACTACTACCCAACTTTCTCCTAATATATTCTTCAACTTTTAACCTTTTTTTAGGTACGTAAGTCGGATGCCTTTCGACTTTCCTTTTATCAAAGGGGCTCTCACGGATGAAAGACAATGATTGGTTCAGTAAGTCAACTTCAACTTCCACAACATCTGAATCTTCTTTTTGGCTAGGCATCTCATTGAACTCCTGTTCAGATGCTGAAGTTCCGGACTCCTCTGGAGTATTTTGTTCCATTGGTAACTCTGAAAGCTTCTTTCTACAAACAGAACAAAGCTAAGCTTATCTTTGTTAAGAAGATGAGAACTTCTGCAAAACCTGAGCAGAAACATTTCTTAGGTCTTTCTACAGCAGGGGATCGCTGCAGTACTTTCGATTCACCATCTTAATGAAAGAAAGCCTGAAAAAGATCCAAATAGTAAATTACTGTTTATAAACAATATACAATAAATTAGTTAAAATAAACACATAAATGATTCAAGCATTATATTTAAAATTGCCAATATAAAAAATCAATATTGCTGCTTCAATCATTGCATTGTCCTAGAAAATTGGTAAGGAAAGAAAGTGCATAATAATCAAGTATTATATCTTAGTAGAAATAGGTCAAAGTTTAGGTACAAAGGGCCGTCAGTTGGTAGACTAGTTTATAACTAACAAACATTTCCATTAGCGCTTTTTAAGATTTGATTCTTCATAAATTTGCAGAGAAGTGGACAAAACACAAGAAAAGAATAGGTACCTATTCAAAGATCAACATTATTTTTAATTATTTTAATGTTTTCTCAGTCTAGCGCTTCAACCCTAATAGCTATTAAGTTAGCTAATGGCTACATCATAATGCATTGCTGAGAATAGGTTTATTACACTCTTAGTTTAATCTTTCTTCCATACCTATTTTTGGGTGGTATAGCTACCTATATTCTGTAGGTACATTCAGTTTTAATCAAATTAAAGGATTTGGTGAAAATTGCCTTCCCTCATTTGAAATAGCTTGGCATAGTAAAAATATGTGATCAATCAAGTCACTATTAATTAATGGGTGTTCATTTTAGATGCCTAATAAGTAATAAATCATTCTCCTTTTTTTCATAATATAATAATTTGGTAGGTAGGTAGCTATATAAAAATCATTAGGTATTTCAAAATTATCTAAAATAAATAACAAAATTACACACCTGTAAATTATCTTAAGATCTGCAGATAATCTCACAATTAATATTAAGTAGGTAGTTTAGAAGATATCTTGAAATTATTTTAATTTATATATTGAATACATAAATGACATTACTATCTGAAAAAACACATTAATTAGTTAAGGATTAATGAAAGGCAGTTAAAGAGTGCTCTTCATGTTACATTGATTTGACAAGATTACCTATATAAGGTAGGTACCTAGGTATATAAGGTGTATATAGGCAGTGATGTATTATTTATTGATTCAAAAAGATTATATAAGAGGTATATAGGCCATGCCATGCCATGGTTAGGACTTACGTAGGTATGTGATATCACCATAATTTCTGGATCAATAATGCTTTTAATAGGTATACCCAGTGTCACATAATTGCCCATAGATATTAAACGCATGGAGATCCCATTTTTATTTTTTATGGAGCTATGGAGGATAGAAAGAGGTAACTTTAGAAAATAATTTGGGATGATCTGAGTTGCACTTTGGCCGGGGTCAAAGAGTTCACAAAAAGGTCATCATATCAAAAATTATCATAGAGACATCGTTCTTCCACTCATTTGAAAGATCTTTCTCCTGAACATTTTTGTATTTGTTAATTCTGGCCAAAGTTATGACCTCTCAAAGGTTTTGGGTAAATCAGTTTGACCAAAAATTGATCTGGCCATAACATAAATATGACCACAATGACCAGATAGACCCCATACTTAGTATGAGGACTTTATTCATCATAACCAACAAATGATGTAAATTTCATGCGATTCTGTAACCAAGGTGTCAGGAGGGTGTGTACACTTCATGTAGAATGCCCCTGGACTGGTCACCCAGTCTTTGCAGACTCTTTGACTTCCACATTCCCTGCAATCCCCACATCTCCAGGAACCTAGGAGATGATAATCTCAACATCCACCTGGGTCGCCACAACCAGGTTATGTGGAGATCCCACTGCCCCGAGAGAACACAGGGGGGTTTTGCAAGTCAATAACATTCACAATCTGGTCTCCAAACAAGGCATAATGAGTTATTTACTATAGCGAGTGGTGTATTAGAACCAGCTCAGCTGGGAAGACAGACTGCAATGCCTGGTAGAGCCCCGCTAACTTGGTGGATCAAGTCCACCTTCGCAATAGAAGCTTGGTCGTAGATGCACACATTGATAGTCAAACTTCAAACAAAAAGGATTGATAAAAAAGCAAAGTAGTAGTCCTATAAGCACCCCCAGGTGCTAAATAAACATCATGGGAAAAAATGTCCATGTAGCTGATACTAAAGACCCTAAGGCTTTGAATATGAGGCTCCAAGGTGAGGCATAGATGAGAAAAAACAAATGAAACTGTATTTATACACATTTTAATCAAATCTTATTTAGAAACAAGTCCAGGTTGGGTGGAGCCATGGCTAGCAACAACATATGTGCACCACCTGAACCTTGGCCAAGGAAAGCAAAAACCTGTGCACATTGGGATAGCAAAAGATGCGGTTAAATGCCAGTTGGGGTAAATGCTTCAGAGTTGTTATCTGGACTCAACCGAAAGAAATTGAATAGTCATCAAGAAGTGTAGAACACCTTCTGGCAGCAGTGAGCTGATATGGTTGATGCTCAGGAAAAAGAGTGCAACACTGAGGACACCTTCATGCTGTATTGAGCTGGAGAGGGCTCCCTCCACCCATATGGGAAATCGACAATCTAGATATAAAGATTGGTAAGCGTCCCCTTGCCCATCGTGTGGAGAGTCTCCATGATACCATATCGTCATGTGGCATCAAAAGAACATCCAGATTTAAAAACATGGCATAGTGAGATCTAAAAAGGAAGGCATGGCAGATGGTATTTTCCAGTTAGAGCAGAGCATCCAACATGGAGTGGAACATGCAGAAGTAACATTGTGCAGATTTTTTTTTTTTTTAAGAGCTCATCTGGCGACTGCCTACTTGGGCATTAGTCGCTGTCCAGAGGACAGGTGGCCTCCAATGTCCAAAAAAAAGGCTAATCAAACATTTACCAATTTCTCCATCAACTTAAAACTCAGGGGGTTAGAGTAATCTCTCCTAATTTTGCCAAAAGTGAGCACAGTAGCGATTTGCCAAGTCTGGGAGGATACCTTCTACCCAGATCCTGCCTAACAAATCTAACAGAACTGCCATGCCTCAGCCACCCACCAAGTGTCTAAGCATAACAGAAAGGACATGACTAGCTCATCTAGGTGTACATAATAATTAATGATTAATAATAAATAAAAAAATATATAAAATAAAAATAGTACTAAGTAATAAAATAATAACTAATAATAAGGTAAGTAGTGTTGAGTGGGGTGGAGGGGAAAACAATTGTTGTCCCAGGCCCCATCATAGAGTTGAAGAATACCCAGTGACAGGTCTTCCATAATTTGCACTCAGGACTGTAGGATATGCAGCTCCTGGAGGAGCATTATATCCTACTGCCCAGTTATATAACCCTTTGTGGTTCCACATATGGGGTGTTGATATGAGCACCTCTATAGGAGCCACTAGTTCTTCACATCGGGATCACACAGTGTTTGTTCTACCTTCTCTGGTTAGTGCCAAAAACACAATCAAACCCAGTAAACTTTTCCCCCTAACAAGGACTGCATATTATTCTTATTATGGCTTTTGTGTGCATTTCATTATCCGGTTGGGGAAGCTCATCCATGCTGCAAAGAATGAATGGGCTACTACATCCCTGTCACAATAATAGAGCAAATTATGCCATTGTGAGATTAAAAAAACATTTAGAGGAGGTTCTCACCTTTGATGAATGGGAGAGTCGACTCCTTGGCGGTTTAGATCTTGATGTGAAACTTGCATTCTGAGAGGATAAACTCAACACCTTGCTCACCCCACTGGCACTATTTAGAGAGCTTCCAAGATTGGCTACTGCAAAAATACATAAAACTTTGTGAGAAGCAAAGGGAAATTGATCTAAATCAGTGAGAGCATGATCACTCAGCAGGGAAAGAGTGGACGAAATATTGTTTTTACTCTGCCCAAATTATAGCAATTAGAAATTGTGTTCTAGTTGGATTAAGTAGGCAGGAATGGCTTTCTCCCAGAGATAAATTAATAAAGTAGCAACCTGGAGAGCAGAACAGGACCTTTAACCATTAATTCTGATGGTGAAACTGTCCATGGTATTTCACCAATAATTTTTTTTATACATTTTATGAGTCCATCTGGTGATTGCCTACTTGGGCATAAGTCACCATACTCACTACAGCCTACAACTAGGCTATATTAAAAAACAAATGGGGATAAAAATATCAGACTAAAAACAAAAAGCTAACAAGCAGAAAGCGCGCTCCAGCATCAGGGGTAGGCCCGCATCCTCCAAGTCATATAGACAGCAAGTCAGTGTGCACGAACGAGTCCCGAGTCCAAGTGCGAGAAGTTCACCCAGACTGGGACATTCAATGAAAATGTGCCTAACAGTGTGGGGGACAATGCAGTCGCCTCAGTAAGGCATAAGCAAGCACTCCAACTCGGAGATGACAGAAAGCAAGCTGAAGCCATTGATGCATTGGGGGGTAGGTCTGGGAGGACAGTCATGGCGCAATGGCACATAACTTTAAGTTCCACTTGACCATCTCCCATCTTCTTTGCCAGCAGCACTAAAAAGTGCCTTTATTCCTGCCATGTAATCGGTGTAAGAAAGAGCCAAACTCTAGGAACCAGGCAGAAGATAATGTCAAAATCCAACCAACTCACAAAAACTGTGGTGTCATGGATGTCGCAAACCTGACGATGCGGAGATTCCAAGGCCCCAAGAGCACTCAGGGCACTTTGAGAGTCACTGTAAATCACAATCCAGTCTCCGAAGTGGATACACCACGTTAACTCTCATACCAAGCGGTGTATTGCAACCAGCACGGCTGTGAAGACAGATACAGCGCCTGGCAGAGCCCCACTGACTTCAAACAGAGGGGATACAGCGTGAAAAGACTCCCTATTGGGACTTGGAGCAAACTGTATACCCGGCGCTGTAGAAGCTTTGGGAGCATAGTCATGGCAACAAATATTCAAAGGTGGTACCCTCCAGGGTGGCATCCTGTGCAGAATGAGTGGCCAGAAAGCTATACCATGCTTTCTAAGGAGTTTCCTAGTCCTAAACCCAAAGGGCTTAGGATATGACTGATGTCTATCGGTAGCATAGGCACCATCAAGATCAGCTGCGGATGCAGTGAGAACTGTTGGCGACAGGCCGGTGTGGTGGATCGAGTCCACTTTCTGCAATACACAGTCTGCTACAAATGTATAAAACTCGCATCCACAGACAAGCTTCGAATGAACAAAGGATCGATAAAAAGATAAGGCAGTAGCCCTATCAGTGTCCCCAGGCGCTGAGCATCACGGAATGAAGAATATTCATGGCGTAGGTACAAGAGACACTAAGGGTACGAATATGAGCTTTCCAGGTGGTGCCTCAGTCAAATACAAAGGCAAGAAATTGGTGAGAGTCCACCACTTGCAGGCGCACCCCATTGAGAAACAAGTTTGGGACAAGGTGGAGCCGTGAATGGTGGCGGAAGTGCACCACCCTAGTCTTGGTATACGCTCCAGTTGGCATCAGGGCTGCATCAAAGGGATCAAAAGTTCATAGCAAGAACATATTCTGGCAGCACTGAGGTGATGCCATTGATGCTGAGGGCAAAGAGTATGACACTGGGGACACTTCCCTGCTGGACACCCTCTTCCTGCTCCATGGGGCAGGAGAGAGCTCCCACCACCTATATGTGTAAGCGATAATCTCGCAAAAAGGATTCCACCACGGACTCGGGGTCCAAGATTGCAGTCGCAGTCTCCTGGAGAATGGGAGGGGGGGGTGGTCTTGCGATAACTTGCCCCCAATCCTCTTGACTTTCTTGCAGACCTCTGCTAGAGGGGTCTTGTCATTAAGTGAAGACATGTATGCCAGCTAGGAAGAGCGGCGGGCATACTTGGAAATGTTCCGGAACCTAGATCTAGCTTGCCAAAATTCACTGACAGTGAAATCGTGGGGGCGGCACTTATGGCGCATGTAGGCATAAAGCTTCTGTTTCAGGGCCGCCTCACAATCGGCTGATCACCACGGAAGCGCTCAGTGTGCAAAACGGCCAGACGTTCTAGGATGGTAGTTAGGCCCACGGGGATAAGGTTGGCGGAGAAAAACTCAATGGCCTCATATACCGACCTAAACTCCCTGACAGAGAGAAATCAGTCATTCCCTGAAATGCAGACGACCGCACCAAGCACCACAGGGATGGGTTCTCAGGCAGCAGCGGCCCAAAATATATATGAATAGGAAAAGTGATCACTAACGCTGGAGGTCATCGACTACGCCCACCCAAAATCACGCTGTACATCTGGAGTCCACAAAGATAGATGAGACAGGAAAATGAAGCAGTTATTGGGCAAGACGTAGCTGGTCGGTGTCTACCCTGTGAAAGTTGTGGGAGTGGTTGTAGGGAAAGTGAGGAAGTAGAGTAAGAAACAGGGTGTCAGAAAGAAGAAGCTAAGCTGAGACTGGACGGTCGCTGAGTCCCATCAGCACAGCAGCCAGGAAAACAAATTTCCATGCCCTTTACAGGGGGTTATTTCACTAATAATAAATTGGCTGTCATTAAAATAAGTGACGTAGTGAATATGTCAATGTAGTGTAAGACCAACGTATGAAGGAGCAACATCGATCAGGAAACTAAAGAAGAATCGACGATGGAAATACAGATGCAGAAGAAAAAGCATGAGTATGGCCACTTTTGCCCAAGTAGGCAGTCGCCATGTGGTGGATGGAGGGTGTGTGAATGGAGAGTATATTTGGGAGCCATTTTCCTCCAGTTTGTCCACTATGCATTTTTCACCACTTTGCGATAGATAGTCTGTCCTTTTACCCTACATTTCCTTGTTTATGATAGAAGTGTTTTGCTAGGAAGTGGGGTTGGGATAGATTAGGGTATATAGGTATTGGTAGTGTATAATGTTTTTTTCATATATATATTTTGGGGTTGTTGAAAAATTTCTCTCATTGCAGGAAATACTATTTTGTATTAATCTTTTGACAGAGATTCATAAATTTGGCACCCAAATAGGAATTCAAAGGTTGGGAAGCCACAGCAAAGGAAGAGTACAAGCGTTTTATTTTCCTCGTACTAACAGAGAATGGCGACCGAGCAGGAGATCATAAGATTGAGTATGGAGTCGAGAAAGGAGGAAGAATGTGAGACTCTGAGAGAGACTAAGCAGTATGAGAGAGGAAATGAAAGGGTTAGAGACAGGATTTAAGGAGAGAACAGAGCAATTGTAGGCAAGAATGGACAAAATAACAGAACTCTACACAAGATTGGGAATGGGCACGACAATGGAAGAGATTAGTGGGACTTATGCCAAGATGACGGATATGACTGACAGAACAGACACACAAGGTGGAAGAAGACAAAAGAGGATGCCAAAAGAATAGGCCTGGTAAAGCAGCCAAAGACTTTGCCCTTGGATGCACATATGACTAAGGGGGTAGGAAAGGGGGAAAATGTGATTGAAGGGGTGTATGACAGTGAGAATGAAGGTTGGACTAAAGTGAACAAAATAAGAAAGCAAGGAAGGCAAGAATAGGTGTGCAACTGAGAAAGAATAAAGCTAGTGCGTGTCAGTTTACAAGTGAAGGGGATGATGACTGTAGAGGAAGTGGGAATGAAAGTGTGAGTGAAAGTGAGATGAATATCAAAAGTGGTATTACATCCGTGAGATGCCAAGGATGAAGTGTAAAAGAGTTTTTCCAGGAATTTGAGTAATTGTAAATGAAGTTCCTGAATAACAAAAAGCATTGGGTGAAGGAGTTGGCAGAATGTCTAGAAGGAAGAATGAAGGAATTTTATGATGGGATTGCCAGTTTGGGAGAGCACATGTATGAAGTTGTGAGGGAATGAATGATAAGAGCAAGTGAGACAGATAAAAGTGAATGAATAAGAATGAAAGGGTAGACATGTATGCGCATAGATTAGAGAGCATGACAAGAAAGTGGTAAGGTGATGAGAATATAAATGTGTGTAAGCCCTCAATAGAAAAGTTTTTAAATACGGTACCAGGGTATGTAGAGGAGAATGGGGAAGATAGAGAGTATGAGGAGTATGACAGAAGAATGGATATGACTGATTATTGGAAGCAGGTAAATGTAGGAAGAAAGGGAGCAATGGGACCTCAGCCACTTCAGTTTAAGAGTTACAGAGATGCCTTGCAGGTCAACCTGATAGAGGTGATGGCCAGCTTTCTTTGCAATATGGTGGGAATAAGCAAGGAGTGAATGGGTTTGGTAGAATGAATGCAAGTCCTGGTATAAATCAGGTACGACAGCAGAATGAAGGAAGACATAAGTATGGCATAGCTGCTGTGAATGGTTTGGTGTGCCATCATTGCAAGAAAGCAGGCCATGTGTTGGCACAAGTGTAATTGGGCAACAGGCGCAAGTTTCAGGAGTGGCTCAAGGGGTGTATGATTAAGATTGCAGAGCATCTGGGACTAGTTATTATGGTTGTGGTAAGAATCGTCATATGGTGAGAGAATGCCCCAAAGCTACAGACAGGTATGAATGCTAGAGGATCGAATGACTACCAGCGTGTGTGTGGTAATTGTGGGCAGACTGGGCACTATGAAAGAATGTGTACGGAAGCAAGCACGGCAGTAATGTGGACATAAGTTTGTTGGTATGCAAGATAAGGTATGACCAACTAGCCTGGGGTCAGTGGGAATGAAGGGACTGTTATGTTGGGAAACTAGAATGTGAGAGGATGCATGGTGATGTGTCCTCTGAGTGTGAGTGATGTGAGAGCTGCTATGTCGGGAGTGAAAGTCTTGACAGGGGTGAGTTATGAATGCACAAGTGTTATGGTTGAAGAGTTTGGCTTTGATTGATTCAGGATGTAAGAAGAGTTTGATTTATTAAGATGTGTATGACAGTTATGGTAGTTATTGGAAATCTGAAAGTGCTGGTGCTTGGAGCAAGTCCATTTGACGGTTAGAATGCATGGGATGCAGATGAGTAAATCTGAGTTCTATCAAATTGACAAAGTGGGTTCTGAGTATGGAATGATTCTTTGGTATGGGTTTATGAGAGAATAGACTGGTTATGCATCCCAGAGGCTGTAAGATTGAGAGAAAGTTTGGTAAGAAAAGATGTTGGGAATTGTATGTAAGTGATGATTGTAAGATGGAAAGATGAAGGATGTGCGTTTAGTGGGATTGAAGGAATTGCGAAGGAGAGTGTAAGGTTGAATAAGGAAGGTATGTCTGTAGTGAAAGTAAGACAGGATGATTGATTGGGGATTAGTTTGGATAGCAGTAATGTGTATGTGGCTGGAAAGAAACCTGCATATAAGGTTGAGGTTGAGTATCTTTCTCCTTTGTTACCAAAGTGGACTTTAATTCCCAATCATTCTAGTCCCAAACCCTAGTGAAAAAGGTGTGAAAGATACATTGTATCCTACCACAGCCAGATGGGCTCTCAATTGTTTTTTAAAACAGATTGAGAAAAAGGGATAGAAAATAAAACTTTCAAATTCTTTCACTGCCAGTCAAAGAATATGTTATGCACATTTCCAAGTCTCCCCACAAGGGATATACATAAAATAATGCAGATTTGGAACAAATAGGATATCAAGCAATGAAGAAATACATGTGAAAGAGAATTTAAAGGAATGCAAAAGTTTAAGCACCAAGATAGTCATGAATAACTGCGTTGTCTTCCATTAAGGAATGAAAACTGCAAGCTAAAAAAATCACCAGCAACAGACACCCAACTAAGAATTCTCAACTCCTCACCACCCCCAATCTCTCAATTTAGCAAGCATCTCGAGTAGAGGAGAATTTATATAAAGTTTCAATGAAAATGTGACTAACCAGAATTAGAAAAGATGGAATTACTGATGGAGGGTGAAGGTGAATAGGACTGCTGCGGAGGCGGGGGAGCCGAAGAAGGGACGACCGACGGGGATCCGTTGCTAGCGAGGAGCCCCGAAGGCTTCATCCCTTCACTCACATTCTGAGAACTGATCCCAGTGAGAAGGTTGGCACCTGACTTTGTGTCCATCCCGAGCGAAGACGTGGGAATCAGCCCTGAAACCGCGCCGTCCACCATCGATGTGGGCGGGAGTGCGCCGAGGGTAGAAAGGGGCGCCGCCTTCTGCAGGAGAGCCGCTAGATCGATCGTCTGGGGCTGCGCCATGCTACTTGAAGAGGAGGCCGCCGCGGGTGGGAGCTGTGCCGCCGTTGATCCTATCGACAAGATGCCGCCGTCGGACAAGGACGAGTGTGGAGGCGGAGGTTGTTGCTGCTGCGGCAGGGAGGGTGGGGGCTGCTGAGGGAGGGTCACCCCCGTCACAGGACTGGTCGCAACCTGTGCACTAAGAACAGAGCTAACTGTATCCGCAGGCGATGAGGAAACAGTGTGATTTGGACCTTGAGGTAGGTTAGGTGCAGCAGGCGGCGGAGTAGCCGTCTCGGTGGACGTCGAAGGACCGAACACGGTTGTCTTATCCAGAGACCCCGTCCACTCGCTGTCCCAGTCCTCGGTGGCGGTCGTCGACTTCTCCTCGTCCCAAGTGTCTGCAGCGGAAAAATACAAGTGAGAGTGCCGTCCGTTACCCACTGCTACAACCAACTGTGGAGGATTGCGACATTCGTTACTCACCGATCTGGAGGTTGCCCGTCGCTAACTCTATTTTGTCGGGGGCGGAGCCCCATGTGTCGATCGTGTCAGTGAAGCCTGGGGGTTGTTGCTGCTGCTGGCGTTTCTGGAATGTTCTCGAGCTGATCGTGGTCAAGCCTCGGCCAACCCGAGCCCCACGGCCCCTCGATGCTGGCATCCCATTGGGCATTCGACCTCGACGACTCCAGGACCCACGACCGAACCCCTCGATCGTGTCATCCTTCAACCCCCGCCCGCCTCCACGGCCACGAAACCGGGGGCCTCCTCCACCACCACCTCGTGCCCTAGAGCCGCTTTTCTCACGGTTGTTTTCTAGCCGGCGATTCTCTTTGTTGCTCTCTGCCTCCTCTTTGCTCTGTGGATATAGAACCAATACAATGTTTAAAATAGAAAAACAGAAAGAAGGGGCATTTAGATCATTTTTTTTTCACAGGTTGATATAGAAAGTGTTAGGGAAAGCTATAATCTAATGTAGGTCAGGGCAGAAATAATAGCCATACCATCTTCCAGTGTGCGCCATAAAAAGTGACAAAACGTCAATAGGGGGTCCCCATTGGTTATGAAAGCCACTCCCATGAGTGCAATGGGCAATGGCAGTAATGTGTGGGACAGTCCCAGTCCTATCCAGTATCGCAGTTTAATCATGGTCGATGCCTGACCTGAGTGGGTGTCTCGAATCTGAGGGGTATATATGATGTGGGAAAGAAGAATGGTAACTAATGCCTTTAAAAGAGGGATTTTAGATACATGCTCAATGTGACAAAAATATGAAAAGGGATGAACAAGTTTGTGTGGGATGGAGTAAATTGAGTGTGATGAGGTGTGGATCAGGGTGTTAAGGGTAAAGAAAGTGTGGCAGTGAATGCAATGGTTGGGAAAAAATGTGTGAGCATGAGAATTATGCGGATGTTGAGATTTGCAAGGGTAAAACTGTGTGTGATTGTTGTGTATGGACCCTGTAATGATAGAGGTGAAGCTGAGAGAGGGAGGTTGTGGAATGATTGGATGAATGTTGGGTGGATATCAGTTAACGGTTGTAGGAAATGAATGAATGTGGCAATGTGAAAGGCAATAGCTGGAGTTTTGGTAGGCCTGAATAGAATTAAAATGCAGACAGAGGGGGTTACAGTAGAGTTCTGTACTGAGAAACTTGTCAGACTCTTTCACCATAAAAATGTAGATACATCCACGTGGATTGGACTTTTCTTTTTATTTTAAGAGCTCATCTGTTGAATGCCTACTTGGGCATAAGTCGCCTTATTCCCCACTACATAGTACTAGGCTACTTTAAAATAACATGCAAAAAAACAACAATAAAATAAAAAGAAGACAAGAGGCAAGAAGCAAGCTCCAGCGTTGGGGGTTATCCCCAGGCATAGGAATGTGCAACGTACAAAAATAACAAAAAACCAACTAGTTAAATAAAGGGGAGAATGAATGCAGGCCTCCCCCCCAAATTCAGTAAGTCCACCAGTCAATGTGTATGAACCTGTCCGGAGTAAAAGGTACAGATGGTAGCGACCCCACCCATGCCGGTACCAGGACAGGTAACATGCACGAATAACACCCAGAAGGGAACATTCAACAAGAATGTGCCGAACAGTTAACCCATCTGATGGCAGTCTTCAAGGGCATAAGTTTGTGAAATTTAAAGCTAATATCAAAGATATAAACAAAGCAAAAAAAAAACCTAAGAAAAAATAAGCAGAGGAACAAACAAAGTAAAGGTATGTATCGCCTGGTGTTGGAAGGAGGCTTGCCCCCCCCCCTCCATGTCAGAGCATGCAACCCCAACAACAGTCAAATAAAATGGAGGGAGCCAGCCACCTCCAAAAGTCTAGTAATCCAATGTAGAATAATGTTAGAAGAAAAGGGGTAGAATAGCAAACAAAATCAACCATTCCTATGGATACGGCGTGTAGTAGGCTATATAAGGTATCATCCCTCTGTGGTCATATGGACTGGGAGGCCATACTTGTCCATGTTTTTAGTTGTAGCAGGAGTGTTTGCCTGAAAGTGAATTTAGATCTGTTGAAGTTACAACAGTTTAAGAGGACACAATTTGGAGTTGTAGGGAGCAAATGTATAGTGTCATTTGGGTGCCCTAAGGAGAGAAGCCTAAAATGAGTTGTCCTTTCATAACAACACTCACAATCCCAACAAAAGCTGGGTCAGGAAAGGCATAGCCACCAAAAACAACCAACACAGAAAAAAAGAGTTGTTGTGGCCTAACCCCTCTGGAGCCTATAATTGGATTTTTTTTAATTTTAGGAGATCATCTGGCCTACTAGGGCAAAAGTTGGCGTACTCATATCACAGCCTACTATTAGGTTATATTAAAAAGATAACTGTAATTAACAAAAGAAAAAGAAAAAATGTAGGGAAAAACGCTCCAGCGCCAGGATAGGACCGCCTCGCCCAGGTGCAAGAACAAGCAACCCACAACAAACAGTCAAATAAAGGAGGAAAAAGTTGTCTAGTTTCCTAGCCCTAAACCCAAAGGGTTTTGGTATGACTGGCGTCTCTCAGCAGCATAGGCAGCATCAAGATCAGCTGCAGATGCAGTGAGAGCTATTTGAGGTTGAGGAAGGCAATGGGCTCGCACATACAGGCAAATAATGCAAATGTGCACAGTGAGTGGGATCTCCCCAGCATCAACAAGTAGGCTCTCAATGGGAAAAGTGTGGAAGGCACCAGTAGCTAGGCGAAGGCTGGTGTGGTGGATGGAGTCCACTTTCCACAATACACACTCAGCTGCGAATGCATAAAACTCAAATAAACAGACAAGTTTTGAACGAACAAAGGATTGATAAAAAGGTAAGGCAGTAGCTCTAGCAGTGTCCCCAGGCGCTGAACATCACAGAACAAAGAAAATCAATGGTGCAGGTACAAGAGACACTAAGGGTGCAAATATGAGCCTAGCAGGTGAGTCATCAGTCAAATACAAGAGCAAGGAATTTGTGTGATTCAACCACTTCCAGGCATACCCCCATAAAGAAACAAGTCTGGGTCAGGGTGGAGCTGTGGATGGCGGCAGAAGAGCACGAGCTTAGCCTTGGCCAAGGAAAACCAAAACCTGTATGCTTCGGCATAGCGAGGTACGCGGTTCAATGTCTGTTGGAGTCGACACTCCAGAGTTGGCATCAATGCATCTCCAAAAGAGATCAAAAGTTAGTCCATGTAGAGCATAGCAAGAACATCTTCCGGTAACCCCCCCACCCACCCCAAAATGCTGCTGTTTATGCTCAGAGTGAAGAGTGCGACACTGAGGACACTTCTGTGCGGGCCACCCTATTCCTGCTCCATCAAACCAGAGAGGGCTCCCCCCCCCCACACCCATAGGCGGAAGTGACAATCTTGAGAAAATTCAGATATAAAGATTGGGTGGCATTCAATCACCCCCATAGTGTGGGAGTCTCCATGATACCATATTGCCATGCAGTATGATAGACCTTCTCCAGATCAATAAACACCATGGTGTAGATGACATTTTCCAGTAGGAGCAGAGCATCCGAAGTCGAGTGGAACTTGCAGAAGCCGCACTGTGCAGAAGACATGGCCTCCGCTGTTCAGAGAAAAGGATAATCTAACATTTACCCAATTTCGCAATCAACTTGCACACGCAAGAGGTTAGAGAGATTGGGCGGAGTAGAGTGATCTTTCCACTGTTTGCACAAAGCAAGCACAGTAGCGATTTGCCAGGAGTCTGGGAGGATGCCCTACACCCAGATCCTGTTGAACAAATCTAAGAGAAAGGCCATGCCTCCCTCACCCAGGTGTCGAAGCATGGTGTACAGACCAGGGGTGGTCTCCGCACACAAAGCGAGAGCAGAAAGCAACTCACTCAGAGTAAACCTGTCATTGAAGGGTTTTCCACCTCTGGAGGTAAAGTCCAGTCAACGGCCTTCCGCGACATCACAATGTGCATTGAATGCTGGTGGAGCAGACCAGGCTAGAGAATGCAGTCACAAAAAATTCTGCCACAGACAGTGGGTCTGAGATTGCAGCCCCTTCTACTGAAGAATGGGAGATGCCTCTACTCTGCGCAATTCTGGTTTTCGTATGGGAGAGGATCTTCCCCACTCTTTTTCTGTTTAGGAGAGGAGGGCGGGGAATGAACCCGCTTCTCCTCTCCACTGACAGGAGCCTCCAGGCCAGATGGACTGGGCTCAGCAAGATCCTTTCCTGAGGTGTAGAAGGTCTTGACTGCCACAGCGACACCAGCTGAAGGAGGAGATCCCTCACTCTCTTAGTAGTTTTGGAGACCCGAGCAGATAGGGAGGACCTTGCACAGGGCATGATTCAGGTTTGATGCTTGGCACCAAGCCCAGGTCCGCTCAGGGACAAAGTCCATCTCAGGGAGGGGAGGGGCTCCAGGTAGCCATCCCTCCAGGACATCACAGGTCACATTCTTCAGTCTTTGGTCGGAGAAGCATAGTGGAGAAAGATATTTTTGCTTGCTTTTCATCATTAGGCATGGTTACCCTATACATTTCATGGAGCACATACACTAATCACCCTATGCAGTAGCCCACCCTGCAAGGGGTGAGTACGGGGCCAGCAGAATCGGCTGCCACCATTTGAAGCCACTCCTCCCACCCAGTGAACTGGCAGCCCATCAGAATGGCAGCTCCACCTTGGGCACAGCAAACAAATTGATATAAATAGAAGGGAGAATGAAAGGGGATGTGAGGAAGGTGTGGATGGGGATAAAGCAGATTGTTAAGAACTCACCACCTCAGGTTGGAGCTCAGGGGTGAGAGAACATCAGCCCAGATCCGAGGTAGTTAGGTATGAGGAAGCTAGTCAGCATCTACCCTGTAAAATTAGAGGCCGACTAGAGAAAGTTGTGTGAGAGGTTGTAGGGAAAGTAAGGATGTAGGGTAAAAACACAGGCTGTCAGAAAAAAGGAGAAGAGGCTAAGCTGGGGCTAGATGGACTGGAGCTGGAGAAAGTGACAGAAGTGGGAGTCCCCTACACCCATAGGACTAGGAGAGGAGTAAGCCTCCTCTTGGGTCAAAGAGTTTTGGAGGGTCCACTGTGAAAGCACGGGAGTGAGGGAGAGGGGGTGAGCCTCCATTTTTTGGTGGAGAGTGAGGGTGGCAACACTATTAAAGGGGAAGGGGAGAGGGGTTTATTTGTTTGTTTTTTTCATCATCAGGCATACTGCTCCTATACTTGTCATAGGACACAAATGCACATCACCTCACACAATAGCCCGCTCTGCGAGGAGTGAATATGGGTCCGGCAGGAATACTTGGAAAGAAATTGGAAAATAAGGATTCAAAGAACAAACCTTAGCAGTTGGTGCCCTTTTCTTCTTTTTAGTTGATTCTCTCCACTCTCCTTGGTCTTCACCTTCAAGTAAAGCATCAATGGCTGCATTGACATCATAATCACAATCGTGGAGTGCAACACTTGCATCATCTGTACTCACTCCTGTGACTTGCATTACCTATAACAAAGAACTGGGCTTAAGTTTAATTTTTTTTTAACCTATTACTTAAAACTATGAAAAACCTAAAGACGATGCCCATCTCCTAATTCCCTTTAGCATGTTTGCAGTCCAGGCCCAAAGCAGCAGTCTCTTGTTAGGTCCAGAGCAGAAAAATCTGGCAATTTATAGCTTTTACATACAGACCCAACACTGAAATACAGGTAAAGATTAACTAAATTTTCAATGTGAAAATTCTTATGAAGGCCTATCGCTGTATTCAACACTGCCTGATAGTAGGCATCTTTAAAATAAGATGCAGAAAGAAAACAACAATAAAAATAAAAAAGGGAAAGGGCAATAAGCAGGAAGCAAGCTCAGGCATCAAGGGGAGGTCTGCCTCCCCCTGGTGCAGGAATGTGCCAACTACTAAAATAACAAAAAACAACTAGTTAAATAAGGGAAGAAGGCTGGCCTCCCCCCACCAGTACAAGGGACAGGCAGTAGCGACCCCACCCATCCCAGTACCAGGACAGGTAATGTGCGCAGAGATCGCCCAGACTGGAACATTTAACAAGAATGTGCCGAAAAGTCTACAGGACCCAATGCAGTCGTCACAGTAGGGCGCTGGTGAGCACTCCATCAAATGGCGGTGTGTCCAATTCAGAGAAGAGAGAAAGAAACCTGAAGCCCTCGCCGCATTGGGTGGTAGGTCCATGGGAACAGTCACGGCCCAATGGCACGCAACTTTGAGTTCCCTTCAATCGTCTCCCATCTTCTTTACCAAGCAGCCCGGAAAGCTGCCTGTATCCCTGCCATGTAGTCAGTGTGATGAGCGAAGCGCTGGTCCAGTCACCAAATCCTAGCAGACTCTTTAGTGCCCTCATCAGCACAATCATTCCACACAATTCCTACATGTCCAGGAACCCAGCATAAGATAATCTCAACATCTGCACGGCTTGCCAAAACCATGGCGTAACATCACAAAGCAGGGGATGCAAAGATTCCAAACAGTCCTTGAACAGGGTCACGTTGAATAATCTCCTGTAGCGAGTGGTGTATTGCCACAAGCTCAGCCATGAAGACAGACACAGCGCCTGGTAGAGCCCCACTGAATTCAAACAGAGGGGATACGGCATGGAAGCCGACCCCCAGCATGATACAAGGTGAGCTCCCAAAGGATCAAATGCAATACTCCCAGCACCATATAAGCTTTGGTGGTACCCTCCAGGGTGGCATCCTGGGCAGAACCAGGGGCAGCACCAGCCCGAGAGCTATACTTAGCTTTCAGTTTCTTAACCCTAAACCCAAAGGGCTTTGGCTATGACTCAAGTCTCTCAGCAGCATAAGCACCATAAAAATCAGCTGGGGATGCAGTGAGAGCTGTTGGTGACTGAGGGAGGGGCCAGGCTTGCGTGTACAGGTGAATAATGCAATGTACGCAGCATAGAGTGAGTGGTATCTCCCCGGCATCAACTAGTAGCCTCTCAATGGAGGAAGTGCAGAAGGCATAGGTTGGCAGGCGAAGGCCGGTGTGATGGATCGAGTCCAACTTCTGCAATATACACTCGGCTGAAGATGCATAAAACTCGCATCTGTAGTCGAGCTTCGAACGAACAAAGGATTGATAAAAAAGTAAGGCAGTAGCCCTATCAGCACCCCCAAACGATGAACGTCACGGAACAGAGAATATCCATGGCAGGGATACAAAAGACCCTAAGGCTGCGAATATGAGAGCTTCCCGAGTGAGGCATGAGTCAAATAAAAGACCAAGGAAATGGTGCAATTGAACCAATTCCAGGCATACCCCATTAAGAAACAAGTCTGGGTCGAGTCGTGTGTGGCGGCAGAAGTGCACCACCTTAGTCTTGGCCAAGGAAAACTGAAAATTGTGCACCTCAGCATAGGAGAGATGCACGGTTCAATGCCTATTTGAGTCAAAGCTACAGTTGGCATCTATGCAGCTCCAAAAGAGATCGAAAGGTTGTCCACATAAAGGGTAACGAGTACATCTTCCGGCAGCAGCGAGGTGATGCCGCTGATGCTCAGGACAAAGAGTATCACACTAAGGACACTTCCCTGCAGGACTCTCTTCCTCTTCCATTGGGCTGGAGAGGGTTCCATGATACCATATCAGCATGCAGTATCATAGACCTTCTCCAGATTGAAAAATACTGTGGCGTAGTGCTGTCTACAACGAAGGACTCGCAGATGGTATTTTCCAGTCTGAGCAGAGGATCTGACGATGGAATAGAACTTGCGGGAGCTACACTGTGCAAAAAACAGATGGACTCCGCTGTCCATAAAAAATGCTAATCTACATTTATCAATTTCTCCATCAACTTGCACATGCAAGAGGTTAGAGAGATTGTGTGGAAACCAGCCGGAGTAGAGTGATCTCTCCACGGTTTGCAAAAGGTGAGCACAGTAGCGATTTTCCAGGAGTATGGGAGGATACCCTGTACCCATATCCTGTTGAACAAATATAACAGAAAGGCCATGCCTAGCTCACCCAGATGTCAAGGCATGGCATAAATGACATCATCTGGATCATGGGCAGTGTCCACGCACAAAGCAAGAGCAGAACGCAACTCACTCCAAGAGTCGGCGGCCTTCTGCGACATCACGACGTGCATCGAATGCTGGCAGAGATCCCAGCTAGAGAATGCGGCCCTAAAAGATTCTGCCACGGACGTGGGGGCCGACATTGCGGTCCCATTCTCCTGGAGAATGGGACGGGTGTCCTGCAAGAAATTGCCCTGAATCCTTTTGACTCGCTTCCACACCTCTGCGAGAGGGGTCTTCCTGTTAAGTGAAGACACCTATGCCCGGAAGTAGAGCATACCAACAGGCAAAAACTGTTATTTCTAATGAGGGAATTGTTGCTAAAGGCTTTGAAGAATTAATTATTTCTTCATATGATGAGCATAGTGACTCAAATTCATTATGAACCATCCATAGAATCCTGCAGCTCAGAAAGCAATGAAAGCAATCCGTCATGGAGCCTCTCAATAAACTCAGTATATCACTGGGCCCATGGCTGAAATTTCTGTTTAAATATTTTATAACACAATTTAAGTTTATCTACTTATATTAGGATTGATTGAAAAAATTAAGGTTAGAACTAATATTTCTAAAAAATATTAGTGAGGGATTACCACAAAATTCCCATTGATGGAAATTTCTGCCGCAGGTCGGCACATGTGTTAACTCAGAATGAATAGAGCTTGCATGAAGATGAAATTCAGTGATGAAAGCTCACAAACAAGCAAGCAGCCCTTACTTGTCAATCTGGGTATTCTTCTTTCTGCCTGTCATATACACAGATCAATTTAATGTGAAAAAAATAATCGGCTGCTTTGTGCTATATATGATATAAGGGAACAGGTAGTTTTCAGTAGTGACAATATAACAAACTTTACGGGAAATAGGTGACACATCCCTATGTATTTGGGTATGTGGTTTATCCAGAAAAATCAAAACAAACATCAATTATATATACAGTGGAACCTCGGTTTTCGAATTTAATGCATTCATGAAGGCAATTCGCGAAACAAAAAGTTGGAAAACTGAAACAATTTTCCCCATAGGAATCAATGTAAAATGGATTAATCCATTCATGGACCCCAGATGATTGCTTATTCAAACTTTTACAACAGTATTTTGTGGACAAGTTAATACACAAAACAAATTATTGTCTCAGAAATACTGTCACCCGCCAAATGCATTTCAGTAATCCAAATCAGTAGCAACTTTTCCACTTCCTCTAATGTCTGAGATCTTTGCTTGGTGATCACAGTCACTCCTTTGGCAACCTTAGCTTCTTCTATTGCTTCCTGGTTCTTAACGATGGTACAAATCGATGACTTTGCTAAGCCATACTGTAAATCCAGATCTGATTTTTTTTATTATTATTTAAAAGAACAAAGAAAATAAGAAAGGAAAGAAGAGAGTCAAACAAAATTTTTAATATTTATTTACTAATTTAAATTGTAATCTAATCTCAATTTTAAAGAGCTCATCTGGCAATGCCTACTTAGGCATTAGTCGCCGTATTAAAAACTGCCTAGTACTAGGTTACTTAAGAATCAAATGCAATAACACAAAAAAAACTAAAACTAAAAACAACACAGGAAATTGAAAAGAGGGAAAAGGAAACGAGTAGTAAGCAAGCTCCTGCATCAGGGACAAGTCCCACCAGCACACGAGCGTGCAACCTATAAGGGGGGGGGGGAAAACCTGGTTAAATAATAGGGAGAAGGCCGGCCTCACCCCAAAAGCCAACAAGTCCACCAGTCAATGCGCACGCACTTGTCCTGAGTACAAGGGACAGGTAACGTGCGTGAAGATCACCCAGACTGGGACATTCGACAAGATGTGCCAAACAGTCTGGGGAACGACAGTGTCGTCACAATAGGGCGCAGGCGAGCGCTCCATCAAATAGCGATACGTCACACGAGTTTGTCCGATTCGGAGACAACAGAAAGCGACCTGAAGCCATAGCGTTATTGGGGGAAGAGTCCATGGGAACAGTCGCAGCGCAATGGCACGCAACTTTAAGTTCCCCTGGACCGTCTCCATCTTCTTTGCCAAGCAGTCCGAAGAGCTGCCCGTATTCCTGCCATGTAGTCGGTGGGAGGAAGAGCGAAACGCTGGTGCAGTCGCAGAGTGCTCGCGGACTCTTAGGCGCGCGCATTCCCCGCAATTCCTACATGTCCAGGAACCCAGCAGAAGATAATCTCAACATATGCTCGGCTCACCAAAACTGTGGCAGCACGGATATCGCGAACCAGGGGATGCAGAGATTCCAATGCCCCGAGAGCACTCAGGGCGCTTTGTGAGTCACAATCCGGTCTCAGAAACAACCAAGTAGCGTAATCTCCCATACAGAGTGGTGTATTGCACCAGCTCGGCCGTGAAGACAGACGCAGAGCCTGCAGAGCCCTGCTGACTTCAAACAGAAGGGAAATGGCATGGAAGCCGACCCCCTCTTGGGACTTGGAGCCATCCGTATACAATGGCACGGTTCCAGCGTGACACGAGGCGCGCTCCAAAAAGGACGAACGCAATACTCCCGGCGTTCGTCCTTTTTGGAGCACGCCTCGTGTCACGCTGGAACCGTGCCAGTGTATACGGATGGCTCCAAGTCCCAAGAGGGGGTCGGCTTCCATGCCATTTCCCACATAGCCAAATGTGGTACCCTCCAGAGTGGCGTCCTGGGCAGAACCAGGGGTGCCACCGGCCCGAGAGCTAAACCTAGCTCTCGAAGGAGTTTCCAGGCCCTAAACCCAAAGGGCTTACGGTATGACTAGCATCTCTCGGCAGCATAGGCACCGTCGAGATCAGCTGCGGATTCAGTGATGCACTGCACGAGGCGTAGGGCGAGTGGCATCTACCCAGCATCGACCAACAGGCTCACAATGGGGAAAGTGCGGAATGCACCGGTCGCAATGCGAAAGCCGGTGTGGTGGATCGAGTCCACCTTCCGCAATACACGCTCGGCTGCGGATGCATAAAACTCGCATCTGTAGTCGAGCTTCGAACGAACAAAGGATCAATAAAAAAGTAGGGCCGTATCCCTAAAAAGCGCCCCAAGCGCTGAACGTCACGGAACGGAGAATATTCATGGCGTGGGTACAAGAGACCCTAAGGCTGCGAATATGAGCCTCCTAGGAGAGGCGTCGGTCGAATACAAGACCAAGGAAACGGTGCGATTCAACCACATCCAGGCGCACCCAATTAAGAAACAAATCTGGGGCGGGGTGGAGCCGTGGATGGCGGCAAAAGTGCACCACCTTAGTCTTGGCCAAAGAAAACGGAAACCTGTGCGCTTCGGCATAGCGAGAGACGCGGTTCAATGCCCGCTGGAGTCGACGCTCCAGAGTTGGCATCTGGGCCGCGCCAAAAGAGATCGAAAGGTCGTCCACGTAGAGCATAGCGAGAACATTTTCCGGTAGCACCGAGGCGATGCCGTTGATGCTCAGGGCAAAGAGTGTGACACTGAGGAGACTTTCCTGGGGGACACCCTCTTCCTGCTCCTTTAGGCCAGAGAGGGCTCCCCCCACCCACCCGTACGCAGAATCGATGAACTCGCAAAAATTCAGATATAAAAATTGGGAGGCGTCCCCTCGCCCCCATCGTGTGGAGAGTCTCCATGATACAGTATCGCAATGCGCTATCATAAGCCTTCTCCAGATCGAAAAACACCGTGGCGTAGTGCTGTCACGAAGAAGGCCTCGCAGACGGCATTTTCCTGTCGGAGCAGAGCATCCGACGTGGGTGGAACTTGCGGAAGCCGCACTGTAAGGAAGACAGATGGCCTCCGATGTCCAGGAAAAAGGTGAATCTAACATTTACGAAACCTCTTGCACACGCAAGAGGTTTGAGAGATTGAGCGGAAACCGGCCGGAGTAGAGTCATCTCTGCCGGGTTTGCGAAAGGCGAGCACAGTACCGATTTGCCAAGGTCAACAGAAAAGGTCATGCCTCGCTAACCCCCCAGGAGTCGAAAAAAAATCCAGCCGGCGGCCTTCCGCGAAACCACGACGTGCATTGAATGCTGGCGGAGCAGCATCCCGGCTAGAGAATGCGGTCGCGAGGGATTCCGCCACGGACGCGGGGTCCGAGATTGTGGTCCCATTCTCCTGTAGAACGGGAGGGAAGTCCTGCGAGAACTTGCCCCGAATCCTCTGGAGTCGCTTCCACACCTCTGCTAGAGGGGTCTTCCCGTTAATTGAAGACACGTATGCCCTAGCCCAAAGAAATTCAACGACAGTGAAATCTTCGGGCGGCGCTTATAGCGCATGTAGGCATAACGCTTCTGTTTGAGGGCCGTCTCACACTCGGCCGACCACCATGGGAGTGGTCGGCGTGAAAAACGGCCAGACGTTCTGGGAATAGTAGTTAGGCCGGCGGCGATGAGGTTGCTGAAGAATTCAACGGCCTCATCTACCGACTTAAACTCCTCGACTGAGATAGAGAATTCAGTCATTTCCTGAAATGCAGGCCACCGCGCCTGCGCCAAGCACCACTGAGGTGGTCTCTCAGGCGGCAGTTGCCCTGAAAATGATATTTGAATGGGAAAGTGATCACTACCATGGAGGTCATCGACCACCCCTCAATCAAAATCAGGCTGTGAATCCGAAGAGCACATTTTTTTTTTTTTTTTTTTAATGAGCTCATCTGGCGACTGCCTACTTGGGCATTAGTCGCCGTATTAAAACTGGCCTAGTTCTAGGCTACTTTAAAATAAATTAAAGAGAAAAAAAAAACAAAAAAAAAAACAAAAAAAACACCCCAAAAGGGGGAAAGGAAGCAAGCTGGTGCGTCGGGGAGAGGTCCCCCCGGCGCAGGAGCGTGCAACTAAAGGAAAAAACAAACAAAAAACAAAAAAAACAAATACAAAAAATAACAACAAACAAACCTTGCTTAAATAATAGGGAGAAGGCCGGCCTCTCCCAAGAAGTCAATAAGTCCACAAGTCAATGTGCACGAATCTGTCCCGAGCACAAGGGACAGGCGGTAGCGACCCCGCCCATCCCGGTACTGGGACAGGTATCGTGCGCGAAGATCACCCAGACTGGGACATTCGACAAGAATGTGCCGAACAGTCTGGGGGACGACGCAGTATTTGCAATAGGGCGCAGGCGAGCGCTCCATCAGATAGCGATGCGTCACACGAGTGTGTCCGATTCGGAGACGACAGAAAGCAACCTGAAGCCGCCGCGGCATTGGGGGATAGGTCCATGGGAACAGTCGCGGCGCAATGGCACGCAACTTTAGGTTCCCTTCGACCGTCTCCCATCTTCTTTGCCAAGCAGTCCGAAGAGCTGCCCGTATTCCTGCCATGTAGTCGGTGTGAGGAAGAGCGAAACGCTGGTCCGGTCGCAGAGTCCTCGCGGACTCTTTGGCGCCCTCATCGGCGCGCTCATTCCCCGCAATTCCTACATGTCCAGGAACCCAGCAGAAGACAATCTCGACATCTGCCCGGCTCGCCAAAACCGTGGCGTCACGGATATCGCGAACCAGGGGATGCGGAGATTCCAATGCCCCGAGAGCACTCAGGGCGCTTTGTGAGTCGCTATAGATCACAATCCGGTCTCCGAACCGGGCACATCGCGTAATCTCCCGTACCGAGTGGTGTATTGCCACCAGCTCGGCCGTGAAGACAGACGCAGCGCCTGGTAGAGCCCCGCTGACTTCAAACAGAGGGGATACGGCGTGGAAGCCGACCCCCTCTTGGGACTTGGAGCCATCCGTATACACTGGCACGGTACCAGCGTGACACGATGTGTGCTCCAAAAAGGTCGAACGCAATACTCCCGGCGCAGTACAAGCTTTGGGAGCAGAGGCGTGGCGACAAATAGCCAAATGTGGTACCCTCCAGGGTGGCGTCCTGGGCAGAACCAGGGGCGCCACCGGCCCGAGAGCTATATCTACCTCTCGAAGGAGTTTCCTGGCCCTAAACCCAAAGGGCTTAGGGTATGACTGGCGTCTCTCGGCGGCATAGGCACCATCGAGATCAGCTGCGGATGCAGTGAGAGCTGTTGGCGACTGAGGGAGGCGCCGGGCTCGCGCGTACAGGCGAGTGATGCACTGCACGCGGCGCAGAGCGAGTGGCATCTCCCCAGCATCGACCAACAGGCTCTCAATGGGGGAAGTGCGGAAGGCACCGGTCGCAAGGCGAAGGCCGGTGTGGTGGATCGAATCCACCTTCCGCAATAAACGCTCGGCTGCGGATGCATAAAGCTCGCATCCGTAGTCGAGCTTGGAACGAACAAAGGATCGATAAAAAAGTAGGGCGGTAGCCCTATCAGCGCCCCAAGCGCTGAACGTCACGGAACGGAGAATGTCCATGGCGCGGGTACAAGAGACCCTAAGGCTGCGAATATGAGCCTCCCAGGTGAGGCGTCGGTCGAATACAAGACCAAGGAAACGGTGCGACTCAACCACATCCAGGCGCACCCCATTAAGAAACAAATCTGGGTCGGGGTGAAGCCGTGGATGGCGGCAGAAATGCACCACCTTAGTCTTGGCCAAAGAAAACCGAAACCTGTGCGCTTCGGCATAGCGAGAGACGCGGTTCAATGCCTGTTAGAGTCGACGCTCCAGAGTTGGCATCTGGGCCGCGCCAAAAGAGATCGAAAGGTCGTCCACGTAGAGCGTAGCGAGAACATCTTCCGGCAGCACCGAGGTGATGCCGTTGATGCTCAGGGCAAAGAGTGTGACACTGAGGACACTTCCCTGCGGGACACCCTCTTCCTGCTCCTTTGGGCCGGAGAGAGCTCCCCCCACCCGTACGCGGAATCGACGATCTCGCAAAAATTCAGATATAAACATTGGGAGGCGTCCCCTCGCCCCCATCGTGTGGAGAGTCTCCATGATACCGTATCGCCATGCGGTATCATAGGCCTTCTCCAAATCGAAAAAGACCGTGGCGTAGTGCTGTCTACGAAGGAAAGCCTCGCAGACTGCATTTTCCAGTCGGAGCAGAGCATCCGACGTGGAGTGGAACTTGCGGAAGCCGCACTGTGCGGAAGACAGATGGCCTCCGCTGTCCAAGAAATAGGCTAATCTAACATTTACCAATTTCTCCATCAACTTGCACACGCAAGAGGTTAGAGAGATTGGGCGGAAACCGGTCGGAGTAGAGTGATCTCTCCCCGGTTTGCGAAAGGCGAGCACAGTAGCGATTCGCCAGGAGTCTGGGAGAAGACCTTCCACCCAGATCCTGTTGAACAAATCTAACAGAAAGGCCATGCCTCGCTCACCCAGGTGTCGAAGCATGGCGTACGGGACATCGTCCGGACCATGGGCGGTGTCCGCGCACGAAGCGAGAGCGGAACGCAACTCACTCACAGTAAACTTGTCGTTGAAGGGTTCTCCGCCTCTGGAGGTAAAGTCCAGCCGGCGGCCTTCCGCGACATCACGACATGCATTGAATGCTGGCGGAGCAGCATCACGGCTAGAGAATGCGGAAAAAGCGGTCGCTAAGGATTCCGCCACGGACGCGGGGTCCGAGATTGCGGTCCCATTCTCCTGGAGAACGGGAGGGGGGTCCTGCGAGAACTTGCCCCGAATCCTTTTGACTCGCTTCCACACCTCAGCTAAAGGGGTCTTCCCGTTAAGTGAAGACACGTATGCCCGCCAAGAAGAGCGGCGGGCGTGCTTCGAAATATACCGGAACCTAGCCCTAGCCCGACGAAATTCAGCGACAGTGAAATCGTTCGGGCGGCGCTTATAGCGCATGTAGGCATAACGCTTCTGTTTGAGGGCCGTCTCACACTCGGCCGACCACCATGGGAGTGGTCGGCGTGCAAAACGGCCAGACGTCCTAGGAATAGTAGTCAGGCCCACGGCGATGAGGTTGCCGGAGAAGAACTCAACGGCCTCATCTACCGACCTAAACTCCTCGACTGAGATAGAGAATTCAGTCATTTCCTGAAATGCAGGCCACCGCGCCCGCGCCAAGCACCACCGAGGTGGTCTCTCAGGCGGCAGTTGCCCTGAAAATGATATTTGAATGGGAAAGTGATCACTACCATGGAGGTCATCGACCACCCCCCAATCAAAATCAGGCTGTGCATCCGAAGAGCACAAAGATAGGTCAAGGCAAGAAAATGAAGCGGTTCTCGGACAGTGATGCGTAAACTCATCCACGTTTAGGACACCCATCTCAAGCTCTTCGATCAGATCGGCAAGGACTTGTCCCCTGGGATTTATGGAGTAATCTCCCCAGAGAGGATGCCTGCCGTTCAGATCTCCAAGCAAGAGATAGGGCCTCGGCAACCGTGCCACGACGCGGCGGAAGTCCCCCGCGTCGAAGTCAGCTGACGGTGGAATGTACGCAGAAATGATAGTATACCTCCTATCCAGGTGCAGCTGCACAGCCACTGCCTGAAAGGAGGTATCTAAAGAGAAAGGAAGAACGGAGACATCATGCCGGGTGTAAACTGCGCATCCCCCAGCCCGGCCATCCCGCGGTGGTGGAGTCGCAAGACCCTTATACCCCGGGAGGGCAGGGAGGGGGCACGCACCTAGCATGGTCTCCTGTAAAAAAATAGCTAACGGGGAACGGGACGAGACGAGCCTCCGCAGCTCCTCCCAGTTGGCCCGGAGTCCACGGCAATTCCATTGAAGGAATATGCCCTCCAGGCCTAGCTCGGAGGAGACGCGGGGGCCCTCCTCGAATTGAAGACCCTCACGGGAATGGCCGTACGCTTCCCGGGGGCAGAACCCCGGGCGCTGTTGGCCGGACAAAGCGCTGAAGGCGCTGTCGCCTTCGAGGACTTATTGGGGGAGGTTGGGCTCGCCATGCGAGTCTTTTCCTCCCTCCGCCTCGAAACCTTAGGCGGGCGTTGCGGCTTCGGAGGCGGGGGGCCCTCTTTTCGAGGAACCACCGTCTCCGAGCCACTCGCTCCACCTCGGGGCGTGGGCGAAGGAGCCGAAGCTCCTTTGTTGCTGTCCTCCTTTCGGGGGGCAGCTTTAGGAACCCCGGAAGATGGCCTAGCGACCATCTTCAGGGGTGTTGCCTCCTGTGGGTCTAACGACTCGGTGGAGGCGTGTGGCCGTTTCGCCTTACGGGAAACGGTCACGCTGGGGGAAGAGAGGGGAGCCCTGGTTTTAGCCGGGGCAGGGTATGAGCCCTTTTTGCCGCCAGCTTTACCAGGGGAGCGCCCGGGTTGGGTAGAGCCCGCAGAAGGGCTCCGAATGGGCGCGGAAACAACCGTGCTCGTTGGCCTGGATGGGCCGGGAGCAGAGGGTGCCTTCCTAACTATTGAGGCATATGACGTCCCAGGCAGAGCCGGGCGCGCCAGGACCAAGTCCTTTGCCTCGCAGAATGAGAGTCGATCCTGGGCCTGAACGGCCAGGATTTCTTTCTCAAGGAGATATGCACCACATTGCTTCGAAGAAGCAGGGTGCGGCTCTCCGCAATTGACACACTTGGCCACACACGATTTGGACTTATCGTGTGCGACCTTGGAGCACTTTACACAGACTTCGGGTGACCCCGACTTTGCACGTCTACATGAGCGATTCGTATGGCCGAAGCGGTGACAGTAATAGCACCGCCGCGGAAGTGGCACGAATGCCTTCACGCGGTAGCGGTACCAACCGGCACGCACCGACTCAGGGAGCTTGTCACAGACGAACGTGACGAAGAGTGTAGGGGTGGGTCTCGAGGCCCCTCCCTGTTTTCTCATCACACGTTCGACCTTGACCGCCCCATGGTCGGCCAGCTCTAAGGTGATGTCCTCAATGGAGTAGTCAACGAGTTCCCTCGCATAAACTACTCCTTTCACAAAGTTCATGGTAGAGTGCGGCGTCACACTCACCGGGGTGCCATGAAGTGTCCGAAGAGCACTAATCTTAGCCGCCTCGGCGGGATTCGCCGCATTCGCCAGAAGGCTCCCGTCCGAGAAACGGGTTACCTTCGGCTCTCTACCGATTGCACTAGCTAATCCTCTCCTCTGATGGATCATGTTGCCCTTGGACAACATGGTGCCATCAGTGGAGCGAATAACGAGGAAGCGTTTGAAGCCAGCGGGCTCGAAAACGCCAGGTAACCTCTGAATCAGGGGCCCCGATGTCATCGAGGCTCCGCCCTGTGCACTCTTGGTATTAGTCTTCTTTGTCAGGGGCTCCGCAACCGGGGGGGCAGAGGGGCGGATGTGCCGATCTTGGCTTGGTCGTATGCCCGAGTGGCAGCATACCCATCCGTCCCCGCAGCCCCCGCGGATGGAGAGGAGCCCCGAGTCTTTTTTGTCTTTTTAGTCTTTTTATTTTTCTTTTTCGGAGAGGAGGGCGGGGAATGAACCCGCTTTTCACCTCCGCCGGCAGAAGTCCCCAGGCCAGATGGACCAGCCTCAGCCAGGTCCCTCTCCGAAATGGAGAAGGTCCTGGTTGTCGTAGGGGCACCTGTCGGAGGAGATCCCTCCCCTCCTTTTACTGCCTCGGAGCCCTCAGCCATTTGAGGAGGACCTTGCATAGGGGCGGATTCGGGTTCGGTGCTTGGCGCCGAGCCCGAATTCCCCCCTATGGAAGGCCCTACCGTCTGAGGCTGGGTCTCCTCAAGGACCATGTCTATCACAGGAGGGGCCTCCAGTTGGCCATCCCCTCCCAGGACATCGCAGGTCCCCTTGGCAGTATTGTCACTAGTCAGGTGGTGTGGGGAGGCACAGGCCTTGACCCCAGCAAGGTTTAAAATTCTTGCCAGCAGGTCTTTTGAGGGAAGCGACCGAAGGGGCCTGGCTTCCCTCTCCCCCCTAAGGGGGTTTGCCCTACCGAGCCGCTTGCACGAGGGGCGGACGGCAATGGGCTGCCTGCTGGCTTTCTTGGCAGTCCCCTTAGAAAGCAAAGGAGGGACTGCCGCTGGAGATAGGGAGGTGCCTGAAAGCACCTCCAGAGAAGGGGGTGAGGGGGAGTCCCCTACACCCGTAGGCGTAGGAGAGGAGTAAGCCTCCTCTCCGGTTAAAGAGTTATGGAGGGTCCCTTGCGCAAGCACAAGGGGGGGGGACCTCCATTTTCTCGGTGGAGCTGCCCGAGGGCGGCTCCGTCGATTTTCTTGGGGAAGTTGGGGGTTGGGTTTTTTGGGGGTTTTTTTCATTCATGGGCATGGTGACCCTCTTTTTATTACGGGACGCAATAGCTCATCACCTCTCGCAGTTGCCCGCACTGCAAGAGGTGCTTACAAGCCCGGCAGAGCCAGGCGCCGCCATTCGGGACCACCCCTCCCGCCTGGTGGCCTGGCAGTCCTTCGGCATGGCGGCTCCACCTTGAACACGGCGTAAAAAATATAGGTTGTGAAGAGGAGAGGAAAAGGGATGTGAGGAAGGTATGGGTGGGGATGAAGCAGGTTGTTAAAAAAAACCCATCCCGAACCGGAGCTCAGGGGTTAGGGAACAATGTCCCCTCCCCCCTCAGCCCCGATCCGGGGTGGTTGGCTTGAGAAGAAGGTCAGCATTCTACCCTGTGAAATTAGAGGCTGAGAGAAAGTTGTGGGAGAGGTTGTATGAAAAGCGACGAGGTAGGGGAGAAATCGGGCTATCTGAAGGAAGGAAGAGAGGCCAAGCTGGGGCCGGACGGAGTGCTGGATCCCGTCAGCACGGCGGCCAGGATGGCAAATCGCCGCGCCCCTTACTGGGCCGAAGAGCACAAAGATAAGTCAAGGCAAGAAAATGAAGCAGTTCTCGGGCAGTGATGCATAAACTCATCCACATTTAGGACACCTATCTCAAGCTCTTTGATCAGATCGGCAAGGACTTGTCGCCTGGGATTTATTGAGTAATCTCCCCAGAGATGATGCCTGCCGTTCAGATCTCCAAGCAAGAGAAAGGGCCTCAGCAACCATACCACAACGCAGTGGTCAGCGTGAAAAATGGCCAGACATTCTGGGAATAGTAGTTAAGCCGGCGGCGATGAGGTTGCTGAAGAACTCAACGGCCTCATCTACCGACTTAAACTCCTCGACTGAGATAGAGAATTCAGTCATTACCTGAAATGCAGGCCGCCGCGCCAAGCACCACCGAGGTGGTCTCTCAGGTGGCAGTTGCCCTGAAAATGATATTTGAATGGGAAAGGGATCACTACCATGGAGGTCATCGACCACCCCCCAATCAAAATCAGGCTGTGAATCCGAAGAGCACAAAGATAAGTCAAGGCAAGAAAATGAAGCAGTTCTCGGGCAGTGATGCGTAAACTCATCCACATTTAGGACACCGATCCCAAGCTCTTCGATCAGATCGGCAAGGACTTGTCGCCTAGGATTTGAGTAATCTCCCCAGGGACGATGCCTGCCGTTCAGATCTCCAAGCAAGAGAAAGGGCCTCAGCAACCGTACCACGACGCGGCGGAAGTCCCCCACGTCGAAGTCAGCTGACGGTGGAATGTAGGCAGAAATGATAGTATACCTCCTATCCAGGTGAAGCTGCACAGCCACTGCCTGAAAGGAGGTATCTAAAGTAAAACAAAGAATGGAGACATCATGCCAGGTGTAAACCGCGCATCCCCAAGCACAGCCATCCCGCGGTGGTGAGGTAGCAAGACCCTTATACCCCGGGAGGGCGGGCAGGGGGCACGAGCCTAACATGCTCTGCAGAAAAATCTCCCAGTTAGCCGGAGTCAACACCAATTCAATTGAAGTAATATGCCCTCCAGGCCTAGCTCGGAGGAGACGCATGGGCCCTCCTCGAACAGAAGACCCTCACGGGAATGGTCGTACGCTTCCCGGAGGCAAAACCCCTTGGCGCTGTTGGCTTCGAGGACTTATTGGGGGAGGTTGGGCTCGCCAAGCGAGTCTTTTCCTCCCTCCGCCTCAAAACCTTAGGCGGGCGTTGCGGCTTCAGAGGCGGGGGGCTCTCTTTTCGAGGAACCACCGTCTCCGAGCCACTCACTCCACTACTAGGCGTGGGCGAAGGAGCCGTGGCTGCTTTGTTGCTGTCCTCCTTTCACGTGACAGCTTTAGGAACCCCAGAAGATGGCCTAGCGACCAACTTCAGAGGTGTTGCCCCCTGTGAGTCTATCGACTGAGTGGAGGTACATGGCCGTTTTGCCTTACCGGAAACGGTGACGCTGGGGAAAGAGGGGGGAGCCCTGGGGGGTTAGGCCTAAACATATTGAAGGGCTGACATTTTACTATTTTGTTTATTTGCTTTGGTATTACAGGATTAAAAGAAAATTGACCCTCAGATAGATTTAAATTAGGAACTGACGATATCAAGCTCTATTCTACGATTCTTCTCTTAACATAGTTAGCCGATTTAAATACCATTTTACTTCCATTAAAATCAATCGAATGATTCAAGTCTCTAACATGGCAAAATATTCCACTGCTTTCGCTGCCCACTCAAATATCTCTTTTGTGTTCATACAATCACTTGTCTAGATTTCTCCCCGTTTCCCCTATATAAACTTTATGGCAATCGTTGCATGGTATTGCATATACTCCTACGTTATGATGTTCTTTGGGTTTCCTGGCAATCATCGATTGGTTTAAGGAATTATTATATTTAAAGGCTAGATTAATACCCGCTTTTCCAAATATGTCCTTTAAACTATTTAATTTATTATTAAATGGCAATGTTATACATTTGTTGAAGTCATTAGTGCGGGAAGGCTTATTACCATAGAATGTTTTCCTAGCTGCAAAATGGGCAGACGATATGAACCAATCGGTGTAACACAAATTAAAAAAAATGGTCCTGATAATGACAATTTCTTCATCTAAATAGGAAGGATGACATATTTTGTATGCTCTAAGGAAAAGGTTAGAAATTACCGATTTTTTAACAGTATTATCGTGAAATGAAAAATAATGTATATAGGCATTCAAGTGGGTTGGTTTCCTATAAACATCAAGTTTTAATTCATGGTGATCTTTATTAATGAGGACATCTAAAAAGGGTAATCTATTATCATATTCCCATTCATATTTAAATTTGATGGAGACATGCAAATTATTCAAAAAGGTATCAAAATCATGGCCATTAGGCCATACAGAAAATACATCGTCAATGTACCTTAACCATATAAAGTTAGGGGGAGAAATTGTGGGAAGGAGTTCAGTCTCAAAATATTCCATGAAGAGACATGCCAATATCCGAGATAAACTATTTCCCATGCTAAGGCCAAATATTTGTCTATAAAACTCCTTATTTACTCAAAACACATTGTCAGAGAGACATAATTCAACTAAATCGATAAATTTACTCGTAGAAATGGGAAGATCCAAATTAAGTCTAGGCATGATTTCCCACAGAAGGCCCATGTTTTCTAGTAAATAATGAGTTTTATAGACAAATAAATGTATGCATGCAGTATAGGCATTGCACTTCAAGCTTTATTGCCATAATAGGAGAAAGCAGAAATAAATTTTACGAGCAAATAAATAGAAATGACCACATTATTATAAAAATGTATTATACCATGCATATGATAAATTTATAATCATACCTATAATATACAAGACGACAACTTACTTGACAAATTTTTTCTTGGAGCACTTTTTCTGGGTGGGTATTGTCTATCATTTGGGCTATTCTGAGCTGTTCAGCTGTTGGAGCTATTTTATGGGGGGCACTTTCCTTGTCATTATCATTGTGATTATGGTCTGATTTGATATGGTGAGTGAGTGTAGATGCACCACCATTACTACGTTCAGTCCCTCCTTTAGATCCTTTGTTACTCCGGCCCCTTGCACCGGAACTCATCTTAAGCTAGTTTATTTACACACTGTATGTACAAGTGCTGAAAATAGAACATTTCCATTATAAATTTCCCTTAAGATAGAAAAAAATAGAGAAACCACAAAAAAGAAAGACCAATATCTGAAGTAAATTTATAGAAAGTATTGAGCAGAGAATTCCAATATAAAAATCCAAATTTCAATTAATTCATGCCAGTGAATCCAACTGTTTATGCCTTGTACGAGGGGCAGTCAATAAGTTTTGCAATTCGGATATAAGGAAACGAGATATGAGGAAAAGCTTTTTATTATTTTTCAATATAACTACCCTCAACTTCAATGCATTTGCGCCACTTGTCCCCGAGGCTTTGAATTCCTGATGGCTGTTCAATTCACTCCTGGACAGCGAGCTGGACATCTTCATCGTCCCCAAACCGACGTCCACGCAGTGCAGCCTTAAGCTTGGCGGAATAAAAAGTAGTTGCTAGGGGCCAGATCTGGACTGTAGGGGGGATAGTTGAGCTCATCGAATCCGCACTCGCGCAGGGCAGCTTGTGCAACTCTGGCCTTGTGGACTTTGACGACGTTGAAGCCGATCATGGGGCCTGAGGTTTCTAGGGACCCAACGGGCAGAGACCTTGGTCATGGCCAAATTGTCGTGTGATGATGTTGATAACACTTCCATGTGATATTCCAAGTTCTCACTCAATTTCTTCGACCTTCACATGTCGATTTTCGAGGATCATCCTCTCCACACGGGCCACATTGTCCTTGTTGGTTACATCTGACGGGCGTCCTGGACGGGGGTCATTTTCAAAGGACTCACAACAATGGCGGAACTCCCTATTCCAGCGAGCAATGGTTGCACAGGAAGGGGCGGTGTCAGTGTACACTGCAACCATGCCTTCATGGATCCCTTTTGCATTCTTGCCTTCCTTGGTCAAAAATTTTATCAACCTTTACAATTGTTCAAAAATTTGTGACTGACGATCTGCAATCAGCTACTGCTTCTTAAATGGACGGGGCAGGAGTGTGCGGCTGCAGGTCCTAACACCCCAACAAACAGCCATCCCCCTTCCTCTGTTTTGCCTTACCAATTCGCAAAACTTATTGACTGCCCCTCATATATAATAAATATTGACATATTAATTTGATAGTTCTTAAGAACTGTCTTCTTAAGGTAAAATTTACAATGAATGAACAATTGCGATATTGTAAATATCTTTGACAAAGAGAAATAATCAATTTTGTTTCATTTTTTTAGGAGCCTATCTGGCGGCTGCCTACTTGGGCATAAGTCGCCAGAATCAAGGGAGCCTAGCACTAGGCTACTTTAAAATATGAATATGAAAACGATAAAAAAGGAGGATTAACAATCAGGAAGCAATCTCTAGCATCAGGGGGAGGTCCCCCTCCCCCAGCGCAGGAGCGTGCGACCTACAAAAAAACAACAATAACAAAAACATTTAGTTAAATACAAGGGAGAAAGCCGGCCTTCTCCCAAAAGTCAACAAGTCCACCAGTCAGTGTGCACGCACTCATCCCTAATACAAAGGACAGGAGGTAGCGACCCCGCCCATCCCGGCAACGGGACAGGTAACGTGCGTGAAGATCACCCAGACTGGGAGATTCACAAGAATGTGCTGAACAGTCTAGGGGACGACGCAGTCATTGCAATAGGACACAGACAAGCGCTCCATCAAATAGAGATGCGTCACACAAGTGTGTCCGATTCGGAGACGACAGAAAGCAACTTGAAGATGTCGCGGCATTGGGGGATAGGTCCATGGGAAGAGTCGCGGCGCAATAGCACGCAACTTTAAGTTCCCTTCGACCGTCTCCTATCTACTTTGCCAAGCGGTCCGAAGAGCTGCCCATATTCCTGCCATGTAGTCGGTGTGAGGAAGAGCGAAACGCTGGTCCGGTGGCAGAGTCCTCGCGGACTCTTTGGCGCACTCATTCCCCGCAATTCCTACATGTCCAAGAACACAGCAGAAGATAATCTAGACAAAACCGTGGCATCACGGATATCGCGAACCAGGGGATGCGGAGATTCCAATGCCTGTTAGAGTCGACATTCCAGAGTAGGCATCTGGGCCGCGCCAAAAGAGATCGAAAGGTCGTCCACGTAGAGCGTAGCAAGAACATCTTCAGGCAGCACCGAGGTGATGCCGTTGATGCTCAGGGCAAAGAGTGTGACAAATAATAAATATGCATATAGAGCAGTATTTTATTAAAGCATATATTAGAT
The DNA here is from genome assembly GCA_963969495.1 of Ceratothoa steindachneri. Taxonomy (NCBI): domain Eukaryota; kingdom Metazoa; phylum Arthropoda; class Malacostraca; order Isopoda; family Cymothoidae; genus Ceratothoa; species Ceratothoa steindachneri. Next base: position 199,648,961 of record OZ018319.1, on the reverse strand, counting down.
ATTTATAAAAAAGCAAGGGTACTGGTATAAGTACCATAGATGGTGATTACAATAGTGTATTCAACAGTACACGTCAAATACCAAAATCATCACTTTTTAAGCAAGTTGTACTCAGATAAAAATCTGTAGCTCCTAAAGTAAACATTCTTTATGAACACTGCTATATATATATATATATATATATATATATATATATATATATATATATATATATATATATATATATATATATATATGTACAAATTTCTAGGGAAAGTTACAAAAGATTGATTTCTATGTTGTGACCTTTTCAAGGTCAAATTAAGGGTCAACTTTTTTGTTTGACCTTGCAAGGGAATATATGCATTAATAAAAGCTGTAGGGGATCTTATTAACTTTAAAATAGTATCAGAATGAGCTATGTGGGTGCAATAGTCTCCCCGAGATATTTGAGTTTGAACTTTTTGCAAAAATGACCTTTTGACCCAACTTTGAGGGGTCATATCTCAGAAATCATTTGAGCTACAGGTGAGGCACATACCATTGAATTTGTCTCATTAAGGTTTACAGGTAGAGTAATTTGAAAGAAAATCCGAGTCAGTGGTAAAAAAAATGGCCAAATATTGGTTGAATTGACATGGAATGATCCTAACCTGAAATTTTATTTCCTTCCAATTTCTCATTGTTATGAACCACTTGAAAATGTTGTTTAAAGATGGTTTTACTCTTTTAGAAAATTAGATAATAAAAAGCCACTAGGCTAGGGCCTATCGAGGTCATCTGCTTTTGGAAAAAAAGTGATGGTAAAGTAACTTAATGAATGCTATTTTCTGGTCAAATGGCAAAGTCAAATTAAAATTAGCTAACATCTGCAATAATCTTCCCTCTCATAGGGTAGGCCACTGGAATACCAAAGACATTATGTTAAATATAAAAAAAATATAAACACAAATCAATTGCAATAATCTTCCCTCTCATGGGTAGTCCACTACATACTAAATATTCATGTATTGTGAAGCTTCATATCCCCCTTTTGTAGGCTCATTATGAGTGATGTCATTTAGCTATAGCAGTATTTCTTTCTGCTTCTAACAAGAAACGCAAATACGATGACAGGTATCTGTCACAAAATACTCTCCGCTCAATCACTGAGGCTTAGCAAGTTTAAATTACACTGGTAACTACACTTCAACATGTTGACAAGGATCATCCTTTCTTTGGTTGACAGGAATTGAATATGAAGAGACGACGACTTGGTGCCAGTGGTTCCATTCACCAACAAAATGCTACATTAGTGGAGGCATTATTTTTGGTATCCCTTGAAATAGCAAAGAAAAAGAAACTTCACACTATTGGGGAGGAGTTAATTTGCCATGTGCCAAAACTATGGTCAACCTTGTTTTGAGTGAGAAAAGTGCTGAAGATTTGAGTGCTATTTCTCTCTTAAATAATACAGCGCAACGCCGAATATCTCTTGTCAGATGATATCAAAGAACAGGTGATACAGCAACTTAAAGAAGCTGGATTATTCAGCATTCAACTCAACGAGTCCACTCACAACTCACCGTTTTTGTTAGGTATGTTCATGGTGAGGTTATAAAAGAGGAATTCTTGTTTTGTGAAACTCTCGAGCAATCTACAAAAGGAGAAGATGTAATACATAAACTTTCAGAATTCTTTGAAGCAAATGGTCTCGACTGGGGCAATCTCTATAGGATATGCACAGACAGGGCTCCAGCCATGTTAGGTTCTAAGACAGGTTTTGTTTCAAGAGTTATACAAAAATCACCAAATGCTATATCTCTCCCCTGCATGATCCACAGGCAAGCTCTTGCTTCAAAAACCCTACCCTCAGAATTAAAGAAACCCCTGAATACCATTATAAAGACAGTTAACCACTTGAGTCTGTGGCACCCGCGTACAGTGCTGTATACATTTTATTAGTGATGGGACGAGTACTCTGTATTGATGGTATCTAACGATTTTAGTGGTATCATTGCACTCATACTCTTATTGAAAAGTTTTTGCCTTAGTTTCCGATACCAACATTCGATCCAACACTACAAGAATACCAGCAACTTTCTGCTGATTTTTGCTACGTGGTGTTGGTGATTTGCTGCCCGTTTTGGCAGAATCCTTCCCACTATGGGACGATTACTCAGTATCTGTAGCGAATATCGGTAGTATCCGGCTGTTTTTAGTGGTATCGGAACTCGTATCGGGACTTTTATGTCTCATTTCCATTTATCAAAATCCCATTCTTGACCGTTAATTGCCAAGGCATTGTATGCAATCATTTTACAACATATGTATATTCATTCTATTTAATCATTGTATTCTTGTGTCTCGTATGTGAAAAAATTCACATATGTACCTAATTTATTTACACAAAATTTAACATTGTAAAACCCTTTCAAACCCTTAGTTTTTCAGGGAACCAAAAGGAACAAGCACAGGATAAACTACTAGTTTACTGGTACATGAAAAATTCACATAATTGTGATCAATCCAATGACTGCAGTTAGTTTGGTATAAATAATATAATTTTATTTAAATGTTTAACTCAATATTCATAAATTTCAATAATTTTATCCTGTTCAAAAATATTTTGAAAATAGTGTGCCGTCATAAATGACGGAAAATTTTACAATATTTTCATCTCTATTATTATTGGGTAAATCTTGAACAAAAGATTAGAATTTCTAAAGATTCAATTATTACACAAAAAATACATGCAATTAGCTTGAAATCAAAGCCATTCCATATAGGCATATTGTATGTATGCTACCAAACCAATTAATTTCTATTTTTGTTCCATCGTTTTTTCTGACAAATTTTATTTAGATTAAAACAGCTGAAAATTAAGCTTTAAATACTCTAATCTTTATGTACAACTTTTATCTATAAATGTTATTTGTTTTATATTCCTTCGATATTCATATTCAATTTTCACCCATTGCAGAATGAATATGAATATTTACATAAAATAAATGGTAATGTTAGAGAGTAACCAAATCGAACATGTTCAAACAGGGTTCATTCAAACTAACAAAAACGAGATTCTTCTCACTACGGTGTTTACTGACCTGGTAGGGCTACCCAATGGCAGTGCATGGCGCTATCGACTAGGCAGCCCAGTATATTAAATTGGATATGCCAGTCAGATTTACTTTGGAATATACTATAAAAAGTACTTTATTGACTGGTATATTGTGTCCAGCAATGAGTTGTTGAGTTATAGTTCCATGTGATCACTAGTGCTTTTGACAATTAATGTTGATCATTCATTGGTACATAAATTAGGCCAATGGCTAGGGGGGGGGGGGGAGCGGTGGTAGGACTGGGGATGAGAGAAAATGTTTTAAGGGTTGAAGAGTGTGTTGTGCAGATGTTGTGGAGTTTGGCTTTGAACATATTGAGAGGGCGCATTCCATGTTTTTATGACCCTGTGTGAGAAAAATCTCTTCCTTGCCTCAGTGGCCATGAGGGACATATATTGTATAAGGATGGCCCATCATCCCCTGATGAGAAGCCATGGTAAATAAGTCATGGGGTTTAATTGGGGACAAGTTATTAAATATTTTGAAGCATTGGATTAGGTCAGTCCTCAAGAGCTGGCCTTTAATTAAAAAGAGATTTAAGTTAGTCAGTCAGTCTGGGTAGGGTAAGTTTTAGAGGTTGGATGTTTGCTTGGTCCATCGTCTTTGTACAGATTCAAGCAGATGAAGATCTCCGATGGAACCTGTATTCCAGATGACGGAGGCATAGTCTATTATTGGTCTGATATCGGAGATGAGTAGTGTATTCATAAACATAGGTATGCGGCAGACTGTGGACTTGAGCAGGTTTGAAGCCACTCCACCTGCTTTGTTAGCCATTTCTCTGATGTGAGAATGGAACCTTAGTTTGGAGTCCACCGACACACATAAGTCCTTATGGTAATCAATGGTAGGCAAGTTGTTCCCGTCAATTTGGTAGGTGCCATGGATAGGAGGGTTAATGCCACGCTGAAATTTGAGGTGGGCACATTTGTTGGATGCAAACTTAAGGCTCCAGGAGTATGGGTGGATGCGATTCTAGCTTATTTTGAGGGTCGGCTCATCGGGGGGGGTGGGCCTACGATGATCCTGAGATTTCAATATAATCGGAAATCACCCTAAACTTCATCATCCACATGGATTTCAGCTCAGAAAAAGTAGCTAGGAAAAATAGGCCAAAATAAGCTAGGATCCGGCTATACTGCAGAGACTGGGTGTAAGGAAGACAGGGTGGTGAATATATAATTTTAGATAGTCTGCAAATAGCATGTATTTGCACGATAAGTTGGCACCTAAATGATTAACATAACAAAGATTAAAAAGAGGAGGGGGCCCAGAACAGAGCCTTGAGGCACCCGGCTAGCCACAGGTTTGGGGATACTTTGAATGCCACTGATGAGGAAGCTTTTAATCCATTGGCATAAGCCGCCAGATATGCCAATGTTGTTTAATTTGGTTAGGAGTGTCTGATGGTGGAAACCTGTCAAAGGCCTTAACAAACTCTATAACTCTTATGTTAGGCCACATCTAGAGTACTGTATACAGGCATGGTCCCCACATTTTAGACACGATATTAACCTTCTTGAGTCAGTGCAACAGAGGGCAACAAAGATTATTCCTTCCCTGAGGCACCTTGAATATATAGATAGACTGAGGGTATTAAATATGTTCTCGTTCGAAAGGAGGTGTGTGAGAGGGGATATGATTGAGCTGTTTAAAAAATTTCCCGGGATAGATAAATTGGATGTTAGCAAGTTTTTGGAGTTAGATGATGGAAATTGGACTAGAGGTCACCACTTGAAAATTATAAAGCAAGCGTGTAGGTTGGATTTAAGAAAATATTTTTTCACCAATAGATGGTAGATTTCTGGAACAAATTGCCACCGAGGGTAGTAGGTAGTCAAAATCTAAATGTATTTAAGAGTAGGTTGGATGAGTTTATGGGGAGGGAAGGTTGTGATGGTTCCTAAGTTTTGTATATATTAATATTGTTTGTATATATCTATAGCTGCATGATTTAGTTCTTGACAAGCCTTGATTGGTGATACCCTTGTTTCTGGATACAATCCTCTGGATGTAGTTTTCCTGGGAGTTTGATAACCTTAAAAAAGAGGCTGTTTGACTTGGATGACCTATGATGAGTGAGCCCTTGTGGCTTTTGTCATCTGTTATATTATATTGTGGGGGACTTTGATTTTGTCTTCCCCTGGTGATGGTGCTTTTTGTGGGTGGGTTTTGACAGAGGCGGATGGCCTTTGATAGGCCCTTGTGGCTTTTGTCATCCGTGAAATTATGTTATGTTATGTTATGTTAGGATTAAATCCACAGTGAGTCCCAAAGCATACCACAGTGTTATTTGGTTATAAGTTAAGAGGAGTTGATCCGATACTGATCTACCGCCACAGAATCCAAACTGGGCATTATCAAATAGTGTGTGATGTTCCAGGAAAGAATATAAGGTTCTGGATAGTATTTTACAGGAAATTAGGGTAAGGCTAATCAGGCAATAATTTAGGAGGTCAGTCTGAGAACTTTTCTTGAATATTGGTGTGACATTGGAATGTTTCCATGCACTGGGGACAGTGCCGGAAGTTATGAATTTTTGAAAGATCAAGTAGAATGGATAGGCTAATGATGAGGAGCAATTCTTCAGAAACAAGGGAAACAGGGGAATTGATTGAAGTCTTCAAATGGGTAAAAGGATATAATAAAGGGGATCTGGATAAGGTTCTTATACTTAGTGAACATGACAGGACACGTAGCAATGGGTTTAAGCTTGATAAGTATAGGTTTAGGAAGGAGATTGGGAGGAATTGGTTTACAAATCGTGTGGTAGATGAATGGAATAGGCTCACTAGACATGTGATAGAAGCCTCCTCTCTGGGTAGTTTTAAGAATAGATTAGATAAATATATGGATTCAGCTGCTAGATGGGACTGAGTTCTTTTTTTTTTATGTACACATGTATATATTTTTCTAAGGAGTGGGGAGATTATATTTTGCGGTTGCATGAATGGACATAATCCTCTGGATGCATTTTATGTATATTGTAGATTAGATCTGACGAACTCCTTAAAGGGTGACAATGTTGATGACTTTTCTCTGGTAAGAAATCTTTTGTGTGTTGACTGGAACAGGAGCTGCCAAGTGTAGGCCATGAATGGTCTTTTGCAGTCTCTTTTTCTTATGTTCTTAGTTCTATTACTACCTTCTAACTCAAATTTATCCATCCCAGAAAAGATTTTAAAAAGCTTAATCATATCTCCCCTCACAGACCTTCTTTCAAATTAAAACATATTTAATACCCTCAGTCTATCTTCATATTCAAGGTGCTTCAGGGATGGTATTATTTTTGTTGCCCTCCTTTGTACTGACTCTAATAAGTTTATATCATGTCTAAAATGTGGTGACCATGCCTGTATACAGTACTCTTAAATGTGGCTTGACATAAGAGTTGTATAGTTTAGGATGACCTCCTTACTCTTGTAGCTAACATTTCTTTTAATGTAACCTAGCACCCTATTTGCTCTATTTTTTGCCTCAATACACTGCTTTGAAAATTTCAGTGACCTATCTACTACTACTCCTAAGTCCTTCTCATCTTCAACTGAATTAAGCCAATACCCATCCATCTCATAGCTAAATTGCCTATTATCTCTCCCCATGTTAATAACTTTGCATTTATTAAGGTTAAAAGTCATCTGCCACTTGAGAGCCCAAGCTAACAACTTATTTAAGTCACCCAGCACTTTAAAGCTACCCTCAACCTCTTTGACTACAGCTGCCAATTTAGTGTCATCAGCAAAAATTGACACTGCTATTTACACCTTGCCCAAGACCATTTACATAGATTATAAATAATAAAGGGCCTAAAACTGATCCCTGAGGTACACCACTAATAATATTCCTCTACTCTGACCTCACTCCATTCAGTACAACACTCTGTTTCCTATTTTTAAGCCATTCAGTTATCTCTCCCCATGTTAATAACTTTGCATTTATTAAGGTTAAAAGTCATCTGCCACTTGTGAGCCCAAGCTAACAACTTATTTAAGTCACCCAGCACTTTAAAGCTACCCTCAACCTCTTTGACTACAGCTGCCAATTTAGTGTCATCAGCAAAAATTGACACTTTGCTATTTACACCTTGCCCAAGACCATTTACATAGATTATAAATAATAAAGGGCCTAAAACTGATCCCTGAGGTACACCACTAATAATATTCCTCTACTCTGACCTCACTCCATTCAGTACAACTCTCTGTTTCCTATTTTTAAGCCATTCAGTTATCCATTTTAAAACCTTCCCACATAACATAACATAATTTCACGGATGACAAAAGCCACAAGGGCCTATCAAAGGTCATCCGCATCCGTCAAATCCCCACCCACATAATGCATCCATAGGATTTTGTCAGATCATGCATCTACAATATACAATTTCACAATATATAGGAATGTCCAACCATGCATCTACAATATATAATTTAAAGCCTCCATAGGAGTCTGTCAAAAAAAAAAAATCAAAGTCCCCAATAATATACAATAAAAAGAAACTGCATCCACAGGAATGAGTCAAGAAACATATCCAGATACCAAAAAGTAAGAAATTAACCCTCCTTCCCCATATAATCATCCAATCTGCGCTTGAAAACATTCAAGTTTGGGCTGTCTACAGTCTCAAGTGGCAAACTATTCCAATAATCCACCACTCTGAGGGTGAAAAAATATTTTCTAACATCCAGTCTGCACCTCTGTTTTTTAATCTTTAAGTGGTGGCCTCTAGTTCTATTACTACCTTCTAACTCAAATAACTTGCTGAAATCCAATTTAGGACACGTAGCAATGGGTTTAAGCTTGATAAGTATAGGTTTAGGAAGGAGATTGGGAGGAATTGGTTTACAAATCGTGTGGTAGATGAATGGAATAGGCTCACTAGACATGTGATAGAAGCCTCCTCTCTGGGTAGTTTTAAGAATAGATTAGATAAATATATGAATGAAGCTGCTAGATGGGACTGACTTTTTTATGTACATATGTATATATTTTTCTAAGGAGTGGGGAGATTATTTTGCGGTTGCATGAATGGACATAATCCTCTGGATGCATTTTATGTATATTGTAGATTAGATCTGACGAACTCCTGTAAAGGGTGACAATGTTGATGACTTTTCTCTGGTAAGAAATCTTTTGTGTGTTGACTGGAACAGGAGCTGCCAAGTGTAGGCCATGAATGGTCTTTTGCAGTCTCCTTCTTTTCTTATGTTCTTATCCCAGAAAAGATTTTACAAAGCTCAATCATGTCTCCCCTCACACACCTTCTTTCAAATGAAAACATATTTAATACCCTCAGTCTATCTTCATATTCAAGGTGCTTCAGGGATGGTATTATTTTTGTTGCCCTCCTTTGTACCGACTCTAATAAGTTTATATCATGTCTAAAATGTGGTGACCATACCTGTATACAGTACTCTAAATGTGGCCTGACATAAGAGTTGTATAGTTTAAGGATGACCTCCTTACTCTTGTAGCTAACATTTCTTTTAATGTAACCTAGCACCCTATTTGCTCTATTTTTTGCCTCAATACACTGCTTTGAAAATTTCAGTGACCTATCTACTACTACTCCTAAGTCCTTCTCATCTTCAACTGAATTAAGCCAATACCCATCCATCTCATAGCTAAATTGCCTATTATCTCTCCCCATGTTAATAACTTTGCATTTATTAAGGTTAAAAGTCATCTGCCACTTGAGAGCCCAAGCTAACAACTTATTTAAGTCACCATGCACTTTAAAGCTACCCTCAACCTCTTTGACTACAGCTGCCAATTTAGTGTCATCAGCAAAAATTGACACTGCTATTTACACCTTGCCCAAGATCATTTACATAGATTATAAATAATAAAGGGCCTAAAACTGATCCCTGAGGTACGCCACTAATAACATTCCTCCACTCTGACCTCACTCCATTCAGTACAACTCTCTGTTTCCAATTTTTCAGCCATTCAGTTATCCAATCCAAAATGTTCCCACATATCCCATGCAGCTTTAATTTATGAACTATTCTTCTTTGTGGAACCTTATCAAAAGCTTTGCTGAAATCTAAGTAGATCACATCAACTTTCTCACCCCTATCTAATTCTTTAGTTACATAATCCATAAAATCCAGTAAATTAGTTAAACACGATCTACCTTTTCTAAAACCATGCTGAGCATCATTAATTAACCTGCTACTCTCTAGATGATCAGAAATTCCCTTCTTAACCATCTTCTCAAGAATTTTACAGACTATAGAAGTTAAGCTTACCGGTCTAAAGTTATTTGGATCCTCTTTGCTTCCCTTTTTAAAAATTGGCACTACATTTGCCAATTTCCAATCATTTGGTATTTCTCCAGACTCTAGTGATCTAATAAATATCTTCTCAAGAGCTACTGCAATACTTTCTACACCTTCTTTGAGTATCCTACAATGAATTTTGTCAGGGCCAGATGCCTTACTAGTATTTAACTGCATTATAAGCCCTTTAATTTCTTCTGTCTATATTAATAGAATTTATCACTACTTCCCTTGACCTAGAATTATCATCAATTAATCTAACCGGTTTCTCTTCTGTGAATACTGAAGCAAAATGATCATTAAGGACCTCTACTATTTCCTCATCAGATTCTTTCAAAACCCCTTCATATTTAATAGGCCCTATTTTAGCACTGTTAGATTTATTATTGATTCTATAATAGCTAAAGAATTTTTTGGGATCTTTATTATTATTTTTAGCTAAATTAATTTCGGCTGTCCTTTTGGTCTTCTTAATAATCTTATTTAGTTCATTTCTGGTTGACCTATAATGGTTTAAATTATCTAAACTACTCTCACTTTGTAATCTCTGAAACTTTATTAGCTATTTCTTGATTCCACCATAATGGTTTCCTACATTTCTTCCTAATAGACTTCATCGGGATACACTGTTCCTGAACCATGTTTAATATAGTCTTAAAAATATCCCACATCTCATAAGTATTCTTTCCATGGAATTCTATATCCCACCTAATCTGATTTAGCATGCCGCGTAATATATTGTAATCTCCCCTATAAAAATTTGGAATTTTTGTGGAGTTTGTCGTTGTTCTATTCCAAATTATCCCATGCAGCTTTAATTTATGAACTAGTCTTCTATGTGGAACCTTATCAAAAGCTTTGCTGAAATCTAAGTAGATCACATCAACTTTCTCACCCCTATCTAATTCTTTAGTTACATAATCCATAAAATCCAGTAAATTAGTTAAACACGATCTACCTTTTCTAAAACCATGCTGAGCATCATTAATTAACCTGCTACTCTCTAGATGATCAGAAATTCCCTTCATAACATAACAAACATAACATAATTACACGGATGACAAAAGCCACAAGGGCCTATCAAAGGTCATCCGCCTCCGTCAAAACCCACCCACAAAAAGCACCATCACCAGGGGAAGACAAAATCAAAGTCCCCCACAATATAATATAACGGATGACAAAAGCCACAAGGGCTCATCATAGGTCATCCGAGTCAAGCGGCCTCTTTTTCAAGGCACCCAAACTCCCAGGAAAACTACATCCAGAGGATTGCATCCAGAAACAAGGGTATCACCAATCAAGGCTTGTCAAGAACTAAATCATGCAGCTATAGATATATACAAACAATATTAATATATACAAAACTTAGGAACCATCACAACCTTCCCTTCCCATAAACTCATCCAACCTACTCTTAAATACATTTAGATTTGGACTACCTACTACCCTCTGCGGCAATTTGTTCCAGAAGTCTACCACTCTATTGGTGAAAAAATATTTTCTTAAATCCAACCTACACCCTTGCTTTTTAATTTTCAAGTGGTGACCTCTAGTCCGATTTCCATCATCTAACTCAAAAAACTTGCTAACATCCAATTTATCTATCCCGGAAAAAATTTTAAAGAGCTCAATCATATCCCCTCTCACACACCTCCTTTCGAACGAGAACATATTTAATACCCTCAGTCTATCTTCATATTCAAGGTGCCTCAGGGAAGGAATAATCTTTGTTGCCCTCCGTTGCACTGACTCAAGAAGGTTAATATCGTGTCTAAAATGTGGGGACCATGCCTGTATACAGTACTCTAGATGTGGCCTAACATAAGAGTTATAGAGTTTAAGAATAACCTCCTTACTTTTGTAACTGACATTTCTCTTAATAAAACCCAGCACTCTATTTGCCCTATTTCTTGCTTCAATACACTGCTTAGAAAACCTTAATGACTTATCTATTACTACTCCTAGATCTTTCTCATCCTCTACTGAGCTCAGCCAATGCCCATCCATTTCATAGTTAAATTCTCTATTATCTTTTCCCATATTAATAACTTTGCACTTATCAAGGTTGAAAGTCATTTGCCACTTATGTGCCCAGGATAACAATTTATTTAAGTCCCCCTGCACTTTAAAATTATCATCAATATCTTTAACTACAGCTGCTAATTTGGTATCATCCGCAAAAATTGACACTTTATTATTAACTGCCTCCCCAAGATCGTTTATATAGATGACAAATAATAATGGACCGAGAACTGATCCCTGAGGAACCCCACTGATAACATCCATCCACTCTGACTTTACACCATTTAGCACTACCCTTTGCTTCCTGTCTTTCAGCCACTCAGCTATCCAATTTGAAACACCCCCACATATCCCAATCATTTTTAATTTATGAACTAGTCTCCTGTGTGGTACCTTATCAAATGCTTTACTAAAATCTAAGTAAATTATATCTACATTCTCTCCCTTATCTACTTGATCTGTTACAAACTCCAGAAAGTCTAGTAAGTTAGTCAAACATGATCTACCTGATCTAAACCCATGCTGAGCATCGCTGATCAACCCCTCCCTCTCTAGATGTTGGCAAATCCCTTTTTTAACTATTTTCTCAAGAATTTTACAGACTACAGGAGTTAGGCTAACCGGTCTAAAGTTATTTGGATCCTCTTTACTACCCTTCTTGAAAATGGGGACTACATTCGCTCTCTTCCAATCATCGGGTATTTCTCCATATTCCAATGACCTAGTATATAACTTGTCCAGAGCTATTGAGATACTTTCTACCCCTTCTTTAAGTATCCTAGAATGAATATTATCAGGGCCGGAGGCCTTGGTAGTATCTAAATCACCTATTAGTCCTTTTATCATCCTCCGATCCACACAAATGTTAGTAAACACCTCTTTTCCTGACCTATGAGTACTATACATAGGACTATTTAGTTTCTCTTTTGTAAATACTGATGCAAAATGACCATTTAGTACCTCAACTATTTCCTCATCAGTTTCTCTCACAAACCCTTTATATTTGATAGGTCCTATTTTAACTCTGCCACACTTGTTATTAATTTTATAGTAACTAAAGAACTTTCTAGGATCTTTGTTGCTATCCTGAGCTAATTTAATTTCTGACACCCTTTTGTTCTTCTTTATAATCTTATTTAACTCATTCCTAGCCATTCTATAATCACTTAAATTTTGAATATTATTTTCTACCTGTAATTTTTTATATGCCCTTTTCTTCTCTGAAATTTTTCTAGCTATCTCCTGATTCCACCATAATGGTTTCCTACTTTTGTTCCTAATGGCCTTCATTGGGATACATTGTTCTTGGACTACATTTATTATATGCTTGAAAGTATCCCACATCCCATAAGCATTTTTACCTCTGAATTCTATATCCCAGTCTACCAAATTTAGCAAGCTTCGAAGTCTTACATAATCTCCCTTATGAAAATTTGGAACTTTTTCAGCATTCTCAGTTATTTTACCCTTCTCAATTCCCAAGTTAAAACGAACTATCTGATGGTCACTATTTCCCAATGCTTCCCCAACAGTCAATTCTTGAACTAAATGATCACTGTTAGAAAGTACTAAATCTAATATATTGTCCCCCCTCGTTGAATCGTTAACAAATTGATTCAAAAAATTATCCTCAAAGCATTCTATGAACCTGCCACTTGTTCTATCCCTACCTATCATATTTTCCCAGTCCACAGAGTTTAAGTTGAAGTCCCCAATAATAACTGCATCTGTTTCACATCCCTTACTTATTTCCCTTATCATTAGTTCATCTATATCATCAGTCTGCCCAGGTGGCCTGTAAAAAGCTCCCAAATGCACCATTCTATTTTTACTGAACCTAATATCTATCCAAAGTGACTCAACTCCATCCTGCTTTATTGAAGTATTTAAACTTGAAACAATGTTGTTTTTTATATAGATAATTATTCCTCCACCAATCCTACCTGTCCTTTGACTAATGTACATATTATAGCCCTGAAAATCAAATTCACTTATAGTGTCCTTAAATTCTATTTCATTAACCCATGATTCAGTAACGCATAATATATCTATATCCTCATTGCTAATATAACTAAATAGCTCATCCTTCTTGTTTCTAAGACTACGAGCATTTGTATAGAAACAATTTAACCCCCCTATCCCTGAAGCACCTCTTGAAACTTGAATGACCTCACCTCTATCGCCTTGGAACCTATTTCTGTTATCTGCCAAGTCCATTCTACTTTCAGTACTATAATGTCCTCTCATAATTCCCTGACCACTATTAGTATCTAGTTTCCCGCCCGCAAAGACCTAATAACACGATCATACTCCTCCCACAACACATCTACCCCCCTCCTACTCAAATGCAGTCCATCCATCGCATACATTTCTTTCATTCCAACAAACCTATCCCACACATCCACAAACATGACACCTTCCATCTCACACATCCTCCTCACATAATCATTCAGCCCAATTGCACGAGACATCCATTCTACCCCATCTTCTCAAGAATTTTACAGACTATAGAAGTTAAGCTTACCGGTCTAAAGTTATTTGGATCCTCTTTGCTTCCCTTTTTAAAAATTGGCACTACATTTGCCAATTTCCAATCATTTGGTATTTCTCCAGACTCTAGTGATCTAATAAATATCTTCTCAAGAGCTACTGCAATACTTTCTACACCTGCTTTGAGTATCCTAGAATGAATGTTGTCAGGGCCAGATGTCTTACTAATATTTAACTGAATTATAAGCCCTTTAATTTCTTCTCTGTCTATATTAATAGAATTTATCACTACTTCCCTTGACCTAGAATTATCATCAATTAATCTAACTGGTTTCTCTTCTGTGAATACTGAAGCAAAATGATCATTAAGGACCTCTACTATTTCCTCATCAGATTCTTTCAAAACCCCTTCATATTTAATAGGCCCTATTTTATCACTGTTAGATTGATTATTGATTCTATAATAGCTAAAGAATTTTTTAGGATCTTTATTATTATTTTTAGCTAAATTAATTTCTGCTGTCCTTTTGGTCTTCTTAATAATCTTATTTAGTTCATTTCTGGTTGACCTATAATGGTTTAAATTATCTAAACTACTCTCACTTTGTAATCTCTGGTATGCCCTTTTTTTCTCTGAAACTTTATTAGCTATTTCTTGGTTCCACCATAATGGTTTCCTACATTTCTTCCTAATAGACTTTATCGGAATACACTGTTCCTGAACCATGTTTAATATAGTCTTAAAAATATCCCACATCTCATAAGTATTCTTTCCATGGAATTCTATATCCCACCTAATCTGATTTAGCATGCTGCGTAATTTATCGTAATCTCCCCTATAAAAATTTGGAATTTTCGTGGAGTTTGTCGTTGTTCTACCCTTAACTATTTGCAAATTAAACCGAACCATCTGATGATCACTGTTTCCCAATGATTCCCCTACACTCAATCCTTGAACTAAGTGATCATCATTTGAAAGAATTAGATCTAATATATTGGCACCCCTTGTTGGCTTATTAACAAATTGGATCAAAAAGTTATCCTCAAAACACTCCATAAACTTACAACTTGCTCTATCTCTTCCTATCATATTTTCCCAGTCTACAGAAGTTAAATTAAAGTCACCAAGAATAACTGTATCTTCTTTGCATCCTTTACTTATTTCCCTAATCATTAACTCATCGATACAATCAGTCTGTCCTGGTGGTCTATAAAAAGCTCCCAAGTGTATTTTCCTATTTTTACCAACCTTAATATCTATCCATAATGATTCACCTTCTCCTTGCTTTATAGAGTTATTTAGATTTGAAGAAATGCTATTTCTGATATAAATAATCAACCCACCACCAGTCCTATCTCTCCTTTGACTAATGTACATAGTATAACCCTCTAGTTCAAATTCACTGACATTATCATTAAATATATTTTCATTAACCCATGATTCAACTATACATATTATATCTATATCTTCATGAATGATATAACTAAATAATTCATCCTTCTTATTTCTAAGACTACGAGCATTTGTGTAAAGACAACTCAGCCCACCTATCCCTGAAGCACCTGAGGGCCTATCTCCTCTGCATCTCCTTTCTCTCTTTCCCCGACCCTGTACTCTTGTATTTCCCTGACCACTATCACTACTCAAATAGTTTAACCCTAAAGCACTTCCATTAGCCTGCCTACCTTCTACAAATCTGTGTTTGCTTCCTTTCCCTGCCTCACTTTGAGCCATTAAATTTCCCTGACCACTATCAAAACCTAGTTTCCCGCCTCTAAAGACCTAATAACACTATCTAATTCCCGCCACAAAACCTCAACCCCATCTCGGCTCAGATGGAGTCCATCCATCGCATACAAACCCTTATTCCCATAAAACCCACTCCAAACATCTACAAATACCAATCCTGACTCCTCGCACAAACCTTTCACATATTCATTCAACCCCATTGCACGAGACAACCATTCCATCCCCACATCCATTCTGGGAAGCACACCTGAAACAACGCCTTTTACTCTACTTTCACACATCCTTTCAATCAGCCTTTTATACCGCTGTCGTAACTCACAAGTACCCACCTTCTTTACATCGTTTACTCCGACATGTGTAATCACAACTGCTTCCCTCTCACACCCAGACACCAACCTATCATACCTCTCACACACATCATTTACACCAGCACCCGGCAGACAAACTCTCACTCCCTTCCATTTACTTTCATTCAACTTCCTATCTAAATACCTAATCTGAGAGTCACCCATCACAATCACCTCAGTCATTCTCCTATTCTCTCTAGGCCTAGTATTACCCTCCCTCCTGCTCTCACTCATTCGACCTCCTATTCTACTTTCAGGCACGGCCACACCAGACAAATCTCTTTCAAATTCTTTCTCTCTCAGGGCATCAAATCTATTAGTTAGCCTAACAGGTTCCATGTCCCTCTCATTCACACACCTAACCTGTCCTAACTTATCTATTCTGTTCACTTTCACCCACCACTCATCATCACTTACTGCTTTCTCTCCAGTCCCTGTTCTAGGCCTAACTTCCTCCCTCCTGGTCCCAATCTGACTCTTCAAACGTACACTTGCATCTCTTCTCACTTCAGACACTAAATCGTTCAGTCTCAAGCATTCCGCACGTAATCGACTCACCTCCTCAGTCAAAGCACATACACGGCACTCAGACACATTCACTCTCCTCTCTACACCACAGACATCGCACACTACATACACACTACTTTCAAAAGGCATACTCTCTACATCCAAACAGTCAGCCATACTTAAACAAAAACAATAATAGAAACAAAAACTTACAAACAACAAGAATTTGACCCCAATTTGTGCGCGCAAGTTCAAAACCTGCTAATCAAGATGGCCCCGAAGTAAACAAAAGTCACTTTCTCACCAAAACAAAATAATCACAATTTATACAAAATAACCACAATTTAACTTTGTTATATTAACCAAATATATGATCTTATAACTTAATATTTATGTTTATGTCACACACCAAAGTATATCAAATAATCAAAATATTCTGAGAGCTCTACGAAACACGTGCTACATGTTCGAAGGTCAGTCGAACATGCTTATTAACAAATTGGGTCAAAAAGTTATCCTCAAAACACTCCATAAACTTACTACTTGCTCTATCTCTTCTTATCATATTTTCCCAGTCTACAGAAGTTAAATTAAAGTCACCAAGAATAACTGTATCTTCTTTGCATCCTTTACTTATTTCCCTAATCATTAACTCATCAATACAATCAGTCTGTCTTGGTGGTCTATAAAAAGCTCCCAAGTGTATTTTCCTATTTTTACCAACCTTAATATCTATCCATAATGATTCACCTTCTCCTTGCTTTATAGAGTTATTTAGATTTGAAGAAATGCTATTTCTGATATAAATAATCAACCCACCACCAGTCCTATCTCTCCTTTGACTAATGTACATAGTATAACCCTCTAGTTCAAATTCACTCACATTATCATTAAATATATTTTCATTAACCCATGATTCAACTATACATATTATATCTGTATCTTCATGAATGATATAACTAAATAATTCATCCTTCTTATTTCTAAGACTACGAGCATTTGTGTAAAGACAACTCAGCCCAGCTATCCCTGAAGCACCTGAGGGCCTATCTCCTCTGCATCTCCTTTCTCTCTTTCCCCGAGCCTGTACTCTTGTACAGGCTCAGGGAAGGAGAGAAAGGAGATGCAGCGAATGCTGCATGAAATTCAAAAGAGGTTTTGAAGGGTTAAGTGGGACCTGCACCTGTTAACCCTTCTGCTATTATGGTATTCGGCCCATGCTCTAGACTTACTTCTATGTTAGCATATGGAACTCCCTAGCAGATGAAGTTGTGGCACTGGAATCCTCAGCCCATTCAAGTCAGCCTTGCATCACATTCTGGGCCCACTTCTTAACCAATTTCCTGACTAGACTACACCATCTTCTCTCTTAAAGTCCTTACTCTAATTTCGGTAAATATGTAGATTGGTGGCTCAAACGATGGGACATAAACTATTTTATCCGAGTTACAATATGTTTCAGGTTACTGGAGTAAATTTAAGGGGACGGCTTGTGTGGGGGTCAACATAATGGGTGGGACCAACCTATGATGATCCTGAGTTTCAATCAAATGGAGGGGGTCTCGGGGGCACAGCCCGCCGGTATAGTTTTTCATTTGGTTAGTTTCAGGCATTTTTATAAAAAAATGGCGCTGGGTATATTTCAAATACGACTCCAATGTGCATGAATATTCAGGCAGGGGTGAAGGAAATATAAACAAACAAAAATACACTTTTTCGGCTGAGCCGCCAATCTACATATTTACCGTCTGATGTCCTTTATTCTAATGCTTTGCAGTCCCTCACAGTAAAGGATAAAGCTGTGCAGCTTATCTTCAACTTTACTGTATTTTTTACCTTTAAACAAAAGTTGGAACCTTTATCAAATAATTACCATTGTTAATCTAGGGGGGTTTTTTATTGTATATAATTCCTTTTTTTTTAGAAATTCCAGATTTATTTCGAAAATATTTGGATCAAACAGAACACTTTGCAAATTAAAAATTAGAATGATCGAAATATTTTATGAAACTCTGTACAAACCCAGAACATAATGTTAATAAAATGTTACAGATAGTTGAGATTGTTTACGTCGATGCATGAAACTAGCCGCCATTTGCACAAAACAAAACCAAATTTTGATAATTGTTGATACCGGGACACCGACCGCAATTTGATAAAATATTAATTAATCTCAACTCGGCAGCTCTACAAATTAGTTTAAGGTCGAATCAATGATAAGAGACACAAAAATAATTTAGGGAACATTTCATTTAACAAAAACTATATTTACCTTGTAAAATGCGCTCACATAAAATGTCACGTGATTAACACAGAAATAAAAAAGAACGCATGCGCGAGTGAAGTGACGTCATTTGACACTGATTTTGCTGTGCTAAGATTTAATAGTGCATCAGAATGGAAATTAATCATACCATAAATTAATATTATATATTAATCATTATATAATAAATTAACGAATACGCAAAAGTAAAATAATTTATGTGTTGGTGTAGAAAAATAGAGAAATAAAAGGTGTTTATCCAATATATAAAGTTGTGCGCAACAGTTATTAATAAGTAATCAATTATTGGTAATAATTGTCATCACATTTTTGGGAGGAAATACCCACCTCTCTCTAACCAACAAAGATTTTTTAAACACATTCGTCTTAAATACGTATAATAAACGAGAATTCCAAAACAATTGGTCAATACCAAGCGTCATTTTATGTGCGCTGAGTCCTTAGATGCGGCTAAAGAATCTATTCCTCGTCCCCCTAAACGGAATTAAAAGAGGAAACGTAAATTAGAGTTGCTTTAGCTATGTAGAAGATTTTAAAAATGGCATACAAAACACTTCTCTTACTCATACGATGTGCGGATTAACCAAGTGAAAATGAGATTCCGAAATACTAGTATGCAATTTAAAGAACATAAGAAAAGGAAGGATGATTAAAGGCTACTGGGGCCTGTCTTGGTGGACATTCTTATTTCTTATGTTCTTTCATGGGGTCTAAGCTTTTCCCACAACAAATGCCTCTACCTTAAATTCAAATGTGGAGTTAACCATCCAGACAACGCTACATACCATATTGGAGACGTTCAATTTCAAAAGTAATGGTGTTGATAACAGTTATATGTTAATGACGGAAAATATTGAGTTGAGTTTTAAAACAAGTTAACATATTTAAACAACATTCCTCTAATTAAAGGGTGATGATTATTATGAGGGACAAATAAAATGTAGATATAAAGGCTATACCTATAAGTCAAATTGAGTAGGCCGGAAAACCCTGGCCTGGAAGGGGGCCGTGAGTGGTATAGATTCATGAGAGGTTAGCGAATGATAGACAGGGAAAATGTTGAGAGTTTAAAAGTGAATGGGGAAAGTGTGGCGGACAAAGATGAGATAAAAATTGCAATCAAGGAATTTGGGGAAAAAATTGGCGGTGTGGGGGAAGTGTTTGATGTGAGACCAGAGTGTGTTACTTTGGAGAGAAAGGATGCCAATGAACTTAGTGAAGAGATCACACAAGGAGAGGTGGCTAAGTGCATAAGAAAACAGAAAAATGGAAAGGCCGCAGGCCCGGATGACATACCGTACGAACTGCTCAAACATGGAGGTGAGGCTGTGATTGAAGGGTTGACTGAATTGTTCAACCGTGTTTGGTATGAAGAGAGAGTGCCAAGAAAGTGGAATGAGTGCAGGGTATCATTGCTGCACAAGGGAGGCCACAAAAGTAGAAACGAGCTGAAGAACTATCGACCTATTTCCCTAGGGAATACGATTGGAAAAGTCTTCAGCGCAGTATTAAATGAAAGACTGTGTAGGTGGATTGAAAGAGTGAATGTCTTAGGTGAAGAAAAGAATGGGTTTCGCATCGGTAGAAGAGCAGAAGATAATATTTTTGTTCTGAGCGAACTGATTGAAAGCAAGAAGAAGAGTGGAGGCAAGCTGTACCTAGCCTTCTTGGATATTGAGAAAGCGTATGATAGGGTGAACAGAAGGATGCTATGTACTGTACTTGAAAAGATTGGGCTTAGTAGGAAGATAGTGAGGATTGTAGAGAGTATATATGAGGACACAAAGGCAAGATACACATTGGAAAATATAGAGACGGACTGGGTGAAGAGTGAAAGAGGTGTTAGGCAAGGATGCATCCTGTCACCTACCCTCTTTAGTATATACACTGAAGAATTAGCAGCAAGAGTGAGGAGAATGAATGTGGGTGTGAGAGTACGTCAGGACAAAATATGCATGTTGCTGTATGCAGATGATGTGGTAGTGATGAGTGAATCAGGTGATGAGCTGCAAAGGACACTGGATGTTGTAGGTGAGTATAGAAGGGACTTCGATGTGACTTTCAGCACTGAAAAAACGCAGATAATAGTCGTCAATGGATCAAAGGAGGAAAGGGATGCCACTTGGAGGCTTGGAGAGAGAGAAGTGAGGCAGACATTGGAGTATAAGTACCTCGGAGTGTGGGTGAGTCCAGAGGGGTGTGGAAGAACAAAGAATGAAAAGCAAAGCATAGCTAGCCAGTGGGTGGGTAGACTAGCTAGTGCCGCAAGAATGAGAGCCAGCAAGTATGATGCCTTGCGTGAGGTATGGAAGTGTGTAGCAGTGCCTAGCATCATGTATGGTATGGAGGTGATGGCATGGAACGAGACTGAAATGAACAAGCTGGAAGTATGCCAAAGTAGAGTGGCGAGAGTTGCTCTAAATGCGCCCAGGTATGCTGCGATAGAGGCTTTGAGGGGTGACATGGGGTGGAGCACCTTCAAGGAGAGGTATATGAAGGCGATTTTGAAGTACAAGATACGTCTGGAAAGAATGAATGAAGGATGAACGGCTAGCGCGAAAAGTATACCTAGCAAATGTAGGAACGAGTAAATGGGAAAAAAGGTGCCTGGCAATTGTAAACAGGACTGGGCTACATATTGGTTTGACACACCGGTTTATGGAAGGAACCCAGGATAGCTATGAATGGGCTATGGTGAATGGAAGTGGAGAAGGGCCAGAGTAGGATGGGAGGAAATGGAGAAATGAGATAGAGAGCGTAGTCAAAAGGATGGGAATGAACAAATGGAAAAATGACATGTTACAAAAGAAGACCTTAGAGTTGTTTAGAGAGAAAGATACCCCAATGTATGTCAAGGGGTATGATAAGATCCTGGGTGGGGATCTTTCTCTTCCAAGCTAGGACCCAATGCATGGATGTAAATGCAAGGAACTATAGGTGGTCTGAATCACATAGTAAGGTCTGCCAGAGGTGTGATATGGGTGTGGACGAGACTGTGGAGCATGTATTGCTGGAGTGTGCAGAGTACCACAGAGAGAGGCACGAAATGATGCAAGAGGTCTTGGCTGAAATGGGGTGCACAATGAATGACAGAGTTGAAAAAACAGGAAGAGAATGGATGATACTAATTCTAGGTTTGGGGAGAGAGACGACTGATAACATGATTGTGGTGGGGAAGGAATTCCTTGAGAAGATGTGGTGTATCAGAAGTAGAGTACAGGAATAGAAAACGGAAGTGGCACAGTTGAGAATGAGAGAGTACTATGTACCTTTTTCTTTTTTTTCTTCTCTCCTTTTTTCTGTTTTTCTTTATTTTCCTTTACAGGTGCCGCCGTTACAAAGGCCAGCCTCCCATCGTGTGAGGCTCCTATACAATCAAGGCAGGCTAACAAATTCACGATGATAAGGGCGTTGTGGAAAGGATTGTAGTCCCAAGAAGGTTGTATGGTTATGAAATCTGCAACTTGAAAAGGTAGAAGTAGAGAGAATGAAAAAATACAAAACACAGTGGTAGGAATGACACTGTTAGCTAATTCCTATCTAGCACTGGAAGCCGTTAGGGGAGAAATGGGGGTGGGGTCTGTGTGAAAAGCGAGTTGCTCTTCACAAAAGGGGTCTTTGGTTTCAATGTAGCATCTAACACACCAGTTTTAAGCTGAGTAGGTTTTAGCTTGAAAGTAGAACTCTGTTCATGCTCTAGGTGTATAGTAGAGAGCCCCATAGCTTGTAGATCTCTGAAAACTGACTCTCGAGCGCTAACTATTTACACAGCTCTAATGCAAGTCAAATCCAATTCCGCCAGCAAAATGTGTAGACTCATTAGATAGGTCCATTACTGTTATAACGTTGTAATTATGTCATAAAGAATTTGTTTAAGAGAAATAAAAAAAATTTATATGAATATAAATAAATATAGAAATAGAATACAAATGTACTAACCTTCGTTAGAGAAGCACTACGCTCAAATATTTAAATACCGGTAGGTACGTGAAAGGGTAAATATAAACAGAATAAGAAAAGACAGATTAAGAGCAAGGGTGGTTGTAGATAAATAGGCAAGTATAGCGTACGAGAAGTGCAAGCGAGCGGCTTAAAAGCTTCGTTTGAGTCTTTTTTGGGAAATTCGGATGGCCGAGTGGATTCGCCGCTGGCTAACAATGGTCCAGCGACGCGAGAAGCTGTTTGCAAATCGCCTACGCTATTATTTTTTCTTTGCCCCTTTTCCTACTCTCCTCTATCTACAATGGTGCCCATACCCGGGAAGGGGAGCGTTAGCCCTTAAATAACATTTCCAAACAGGCTCTCTTCATTTCTTCAAAATACGCTCCGCTTCTAGGAGAGTGGTTGTATAGCGTACGAGAAGTGCAGGCGAGCGGCTTAAAAGCTTCGTTTGAATGAGTCTTTCTTGAGACTCAGGATGGCCGAGTGGATTCGCCGCTGGCTAAAAGTGGTCCAGCGACGCGGGAAGCTGTTCACAACTCGCCTACGCTATTATTTTTTCTTTGCCCCATTTCCTACTCCCCTCTATATACACAAGGTAACTTTGAGTACTCACGATACCACTTATTACGTTAATTATGTCGTTTTTAGACTTTGTAATACACCAGTGCGGTAACACGATGAGCACAAATTACATACAATCTTCTAGCTTCGAATCTAGGCTTCTAACGCTGTATTGCCCACTATCCGAACTATGCGTTACTGTCAGAAGTTCCCACTACATTACATCCCTCCCCCCTTACTTGAAATTTCCTCCCAACCGTAAATCCCCTCCACCTTATTAGACTAACTATAGATTAAGTTCAACAACAGGTTTAGACACCCATGTGGAGCTGCAAAGCCAGCTCAGTAGGAGGCTGGAGCAGGAGACTGTGATTCAGGAGCTGCATCTTTAACTACTTGGGGTGATGCGGAATTAGAAGGGGAACTAATTGGGTCACAGTACTATCAAATGTAGGGAGAGGTTGTTTAGGAACAACCTGATTTCGTGGCGGGTGAAAACGCTACCATCCTGTAACTGGCGTTTATATGGGAGAGGTCCAGTCTGAGATTGGACTTTAGCAGGAACCCATCTGGGACCTCTAGTAGCATAATTAAGAATTGAAATAGGACCATCATGAAGAAGGCTTAAGGATCTAGCATGTGAGGAGTGATTCTCCTTCTGAGAGCGCTGATTATCAGCAACCTGGGAAGCAACGGACTCACCTAGTCATACTAAATTCAAACGTGAACGTAGCTTCCTGCCAAACATAAGTTCAGCAGGTGACACTCCAGTGGTAGAATGGGGTGTCATCGTGTAGTTAAAGAGAAACTTATCTATAGTGCTGACAAGAGGATCTGTGGAGGTGTGCAGAGATTCTTAAATGTATGCACCATCCTCTCCCCAAGACTGTTAGCAGAGGGTTTATAGACAGCTGTAGTGATGTAGCGAATGACACAGTTTACCACAAAATCCCTAAATTCTTGAGACGTATAACAGGGACCGTTGTCGGACACAATTGAGAAGGAAAGACCATAAAGAGAAAAGGGAGTTTCTAAGCCACTTTCTGGTCATCTGATATGTTGTACCTTTAGTGCAGTAGATGTCAACCCACTTAGAATGTGCATTAATAATAATTAGAAAATAGTTACCATCCACAGGACCTGCATAATGCACATGCAAGCTATGCCAAGGAGAACTAGGTGATTCTCACGGATATAACTCAGCTTTAGGAATATTAGCACGATTTGCTAAGCAGTTAGAAAATGACAGAGTAAGATTCTCCAGATTCTTATTAAGACCTGGCCACTAAACATAACTACGGGCCAGCTCATTCATGCGGGATGACCCTGTGTGGCCCGCATGCAGTTTTTGAACGAGAGCTGGGCGCATCTTAGTAGGAACAACAACTCTTGTTCCCCATAGAACACAGCTACTTTGGATGGACAGTTCGCCCTTCCTCCGCGCATAACTTGCAAGTCGGGGTAGCCAAGACGAGTGGTAGGCCCCCCTTGCTCACAATACTTAAAAACCCTAAAAAAAGAGTTGAGTCTGTCCTGGTGCAAGTTCTGATATAATCGCTCGTCACTGGACTTGAATCTAAGAAATTGACCGAACATGTCCAGTCTGCTGGGATAGGAGTACTGTCATTAGGGATTTACAGAGGAAGTTTACTCAGAGCGTCTGCTGTACCGAGAAGTTGATCAGAGCGATGCTTAAGAATAAAATGGTACGCTCGTGAGAGAAGCGCCTAACGTTGGATACGACAATAAGCTAGTGGATGAATAGGCTTTGTAGGTGAGAACAACACTAGGAGGAGTTTGTGGTCAGTCACCTGGGTAAACTATTTCTCGCCTCACAAATAGTAATGGAATTTGCGTGGGCAAAGACCATAGCCAGTGTTTCCTTCTGAAGTTGGAAATAGTTCTTCTCAGCTAATGAGAGTGAACGAGAAGAAAAAAAAAGACATGGCGTTCCACTCCCTCAACTACATGGCATAGCACTTCTTCAACGCCATAGGCACTGCTATCTGACACAACTGCATTAGGTTTAGTGGGATCAAAATGAACAAGAAAAGTCGAATTTTCGAATTTAGCAGTAGTTTCTTAGACAATACGAATGCATTTTCCTATTCCTTACACCAAAACCATTTTGGGTTAGCGTTTAGAAGATTATTTAGAGGACGCAAAATAGAAGCTGCCTTAGGAAGAAACTGACGATAGAAATTTATTAGACCTAAGTAATCATCAACCTGAGATACACTCGTTGGTCTGGGTGCATCTTGGATAGCCTTGATCTTCTCATTCGTAGGATGAAGATCATCTTTATCCAAGAGAAAACCCAGATATTCAACTTGGTTGACACCATTGATAATTTCTCCAGTCTCAACTTGAGACCAGCTGCTTGGAGAGATGATAGCACGTTTTTAAGTCTAGCATTATAGTCCTCGGGAGTGGATCCTGAAATTAAGACATCATCAAGATAGCAGGATACTTTTGTGATATCCTTCAACAATTGCTCCATGCACCTCTGAAAAATTCTGGCGCTGATTAGATACCAAAACAGAGTCTGTTGTAGTTAAACAAACCTCTGTGAGTATTTAAAGCTGTATAGGGTTTAGACTATTCATCTAGCACCAGCTGCGCATAGGCCTGGGACATATCAAGCTTGGTAAAAATAGAACTACCTGATAGTTTACTAAATAGGTCCCCCAGCTTAGGAATGGGGTAGGTATCCATTCTAGCAGCTCTATTGACCGTGAGTTTGTAGTCCCCACAAATTCTAACAGAGTTGCCAGGCTTCAACACATGAAATATAGCGGCAGCCCAAGGTGAAGAAGCTACTAGAGAAATTAGGTTCTCATTCATTAGGTGTTCTAGTTCTTTGTCAACTTTGTCCCTTAGTGTATAGGGTACCGTTCTGGTCTTACAGAACTTAGGCGGTACATTGTGATCAACATCAATAGAGATAGTTCTGTCTTTCAGACAACCAAAACCTAAAGAAAATAAGTCAGTAAACTCTATGAGCAGCTGAGCATGAGATGAAGACATCTTACGAACTGCATCAAGTTTGATTTTTGTCAAGTTAAGAGCCTTAAGCAAGTCCCTTCCCAGGAGAGAAGGTCCATGATCTTCTGTAACTACAAATGGGACATTAAACCAGGGATTAATGTTTGAAGGCAGTCAAATAGTGACAAAGATTTCACCAGCAACTTTCAACGGGGAACCCCCATACACTTTAAGAATCCCCGCAGATTCCCTAAGTTTAGGAGGAGAACCAGCAGATGGCCAGAATCTCTCAAAAGTCTGGCGAGAAATTAAAGACCTAGCTGCTCCTGTATCTACTTCCATCTCCAAGATGGTGTCATTTAATTTCGATTTCATCATTATAGGTTAATTTTTATTATCAAACATAGAAAAGATATTTTCATAGCTTCCATCGTTAGAATTACTAGAAGGATTAGCAAAATTATTATTAGCATTAGAGGACATATTCAAATTAGCGTTAGGCAAATCAGCCTGAAAACACATTTTTCTCAAATGCCCCTATAGTATATAGTTATTCATGGGATTTATTTTCCGTTATTAAATCAGCCTAAATAGCGTTTCGAAAACTATAACCATAAATTTGTTTGATCGAAGCTGTCGCCTGATAGTTTTTAGGCCTAAGACGAAAGCGAAATAAATTTTGAAATAATTAACTGGGTTTTAAGAAAAACAATTAAACAAATATAAATATATTCCTAGAATCAACGAATGTACAATGAAATCAGTTGGATTAGGTATACAATGTAAGATATGGTAAAATATGATTTACAGTAACGAGGTGTGAAGAGAAATGAAGTACGTGAAAGAAATATGAATATGGTGGAATAATATGGTGACTATGATGTATGGAAAATTAGGGGCTGCAATATGAGAAGTAAATATAATTAGGACCTACTCTCGCATGGTCGTTTACAAAGAATTAACTAAGTATGATTTGTTTGGAGGTAAATGACTAATTGTAGAAGGAATGATTACCAACCTTTATGCGGAGAATGGCGAGAGTCGAATGGAAAAGAATAGTGTGCTATTTGGTCGAGCTGAAAGCGTGTGTTTGTTTGTTTGTGTGTGAAATTTTAAGAGATGATGTTTGAAACAGTATTACGTTAAATGAATTGACAAGTAAAATACATGAATTAATTGATTGACGTAGTTTTTATATAGTATTATTGCAAGCAAAAGGCCACTCTGTTAAATATATAACGAGAATAAATATTCCTTTTGTAAAAAGTGGCTGGCATTGTACGATTTGGAATATTACAAATTGAAATTATTGTACGTCCCATTTAAAGGGAGGGTTTGATAGCCTCAAGACGCGACCGAATCGCAATATTGTATGAGCTCGGAGGCGCCAGATTCTTTTGATAAGACCTAGGCGAAATTATTGTGAACACTCGAGTGGCGGCCGCAAGATTCTTCCCCGGGGAACGGCAAACCCTTCTTTGTCTCTTGGTTTGGTTGTAAGTACTTTTGTAAATATTTTTTGTTTTGTTTGCTTAACTGATTCCCTCTTGGACTGTTTAGATAAAACTTTGTTTGGTTATAGGACTGTTTTTTTTTATCTTGTATATATTGTAATTGTAAATTTATCAATCTCATTTTTTTTTGTTCGTGTGCATAAGTAACGAAATCTCTTGTAAATATTTACCCCATATTTTTTTGTAAGTAAAGGACTGTACATACAATCCATTTCATTTCTCCCTCGATTTTTCACATCTGAACTGGTGTAGGAAGCGGGTTGGATCGATTGAGATTAGAGTTTAGATTTTCTGCCCGCAACATTTGGCGCCCGAACAGGGACGTGAGATCTCGAGACCGGGAGCGTGACAGGATTGGATTGCAGTCCGTCATCGGATTGGACGTAGTGATTGTTTTTCCCTTCTTCTGTCTTTTTTTACTAACCTGGGAGGATGGCTTCTGTGGAGCAGGGTCTCCATGATGAGGTTGTGCGACTGAGCCTTGAATTGAGAAAGAAAGAGGGAGAATATACAATGTTAAGGAACGTGATTGAGGGATTTAAGAGTGATATGATTGGTATGAATGAAAAGACTGATCGGATGAAGGTGGAAATGGACGAAAGACAAAGCAGGTCAACCAAAAGATGCAGAACCTATATGACACGATGAAGGGGTCAGGAACTGCCCCAGGACCCTCAACCCTGACCCCTGCTCCGACTGAAGGGGATAAGACGAATGGGATGAGTGGAAGTGTATGTGAGTATAGGGAGGATACATTGAGTGATAGGAAGGACGGAGAATAGAAGAGAGTGGAACGTAAGAGAGGAAGTAAGACTGGGTCAAAGGGGAAGGATCGGAAGGTGAGAGGAAAGAGTGTAGACTCGTTGTACTCGGATGAAAGAGAGAGTGATGGTGTGATTGATGAGAGCGAGAGCAGCTCAAGTGAGAATGAAGTGAATGTGGGGAAGGGTATTTTGATAAGGGAAGTGCCAAAGGTGGATAAGTTTAGGTTGCATGGTGGAAAGAGTGTGGAAGAATTCTTCGGGGAATTTGAGCGGTATTGAAAACTCAAGTACTCGGAGAATAAGGGATACTGGATGAATGTTTTAGGGGAGTGTTTGGAGGGAAAACTATTAGAGTTTTTCCGCGTGATCACGAGTGTGGGTGAGACTGATTGGGCAGGTGAAACGAATGAAAGAGAGTGTGAAGTATAAAAGGGTGAATTAATTTGAGAAGGCTCGAATGGGAAGAGTGAAAGTGTGAACATGTATACAAATAGGCTTGAGAGTATGGCGAGAAAGAGGTATGGTGATGATGATGTGAATGAATGTAAACAATTGATGAGAAAGTTCCTTGATACGGTCCTGCGAAAGATAAGTGAATGGTTGAATGGGAAGAAAAAGGAAAGGATGAGACTGACAGGTGAACGGTTGGTGTGGGAGGATGTGTTGAAACTGTTGGAAGACGGGCGAGTTGATAAGGAAAGTGATTTAGACGAGGATAAATGGTACAGTGTGAATGTTAAGAGTAAGAAGCCCAGGAGCTTTCTTTAACCGCAGCAGTTTGTCAGCTATTGGGGTGCCCTGAGGGCTGCGCCAGCTGGGGTGATGTCGAGCTTCCTGGGCCGGCAGACTGGATGGGCGAATTGAGGATGGACAAATGGAAGGGGACAGGTGACTGGTAAGCTCGTGAATGGGTATATGAGGGAGCGGCCGAGGTATGTCCCAGCAAATGAGAGACCGAATGGTGTGAGAAAGATTGTGGAACGTCGTAGGTGTGGAAGGAAGAGTCATATGTTGGCGGAATGTAGGTGGACGTCTGATGCGTGTTTTGGGTGTGGTAAAAATGGACATATGATAAAGGATTGCCAGGAAAGTGTGAAAGAGTGTTTTAATGTAAAGAAAGAGGCCACTTGAAGAGAGACTTTCCGAAGTTGAATGGTGGAACGACTGCTGGGGGAAGTATGGAGTATGCTTGTGGTAATTGCGGAAAGGCTTGTCATTATGCGAGGATGTGTCGTGACCAGAGGAATGTATGTAGCTATTGTGCGATGGAAGGACATTCGAGTGAAAAATGTTGGATTAGACTGAGAGCGCAATGTGTGAATGGAAAGTCTGAAGCAGGAAACTAAATTGTAAGAGGGTACCTGGTGAAATATCCTCTGGGTGAATGAGTGTGAGTAATGTGTTGGTAAGTCTGTCTAGTGTGAAAGTGCTGTCTGGTAGAAAGTATGAGTGTGAAGGTTGAATTGAACGGGATTGAGTGTTTAGCTTTGACAGATTTTGGATGCGAGATGAGCTTAGTATATAAGGATGTGTATGACAAGGTGAGTGATAAAGTCCGCCTGTCTGAGCGTAAGACTAGTTTGGTAGGGATTGGTAGTAAGAGAGTACCTGTAATTGGAATGATAAGGTCAGATGTTCGAATGCATGGTATGTTGATGAATGAGTGTGGATTCCCTGTGATTGATAAGGTGAGTAGTGAG
This sequence comes from Ceratothoa steindachneri, assembly GCA_963969495.1. Taxonomy (NCBI): domain Eukaryota; kingdom Metazoa; phylum Arthropoda; class Malacostraca; order Isopoda; family Cymothoidae; genus Ceratothoa; species Ceratothoa steindachneri. The sequence continues at coordinate 199,618,740 of OZ018319.1, read as the reverse complement.
TATGTTGTGATTTTGGGGTCTGATTTTATGAAAGTGAACCGTATGGTTGTGCATCCTGCGAGCGATCGGATTGAGACAAGGATTGGTAAAAATGGAGTGTATAAGTTGTATGTAGGGAAAAATGGTAATGTTTTGAGGAGTGTGTTTAGCGGTATTGAGGTGACTGCTATGGAGAGGGTAAGGCTTGTGAAGGGTGAAAGGGTGTCTGTTAGAGTGAGTTGAAGTAAGGATGTGAGTTTGAATGGGGTGAGAACACTGTGATATTGGATAGAAAGGATGCGTGTTATAAGGTAAGGCGTGTTGTTTGTGTGTTTGATGGCTTGATAAGAATGAATGATCCTTTTGTATGTGTGCAGGCGGACCCCAGAGTGAAAGAGCAGGTGAGCGGGATCCAAGTCGGAGATGTACTGGGTCATTTCTCCAGTGTCAGTGAGGTAGGTATGGATGATAGCACGGATGTCAGGGTAAATGTTGCGAAGGAAAAGACGTGTGAATGGACATATAATGAAGTAGAAAGGATGGTGAAATTGGATGAATGTTTGAATGAGTATGAAAGGAAGGATGTGCATCTAATGTTGTTTGAACGATAGGGGATCCTCAGTAAGGGCGACCTGGATTTCGTGGTTGCGAACCTCCCGGAATTTAAGATTGTCCTGAAGGAGGGCACCCCAATCTATCAGCGCCAAGACATTTCCTGCATCCGGTTGCTGATGAGATTGAGGAGCAGTGTGTGGAATTAGAATGATTGGGGGTGATTGGAGAAAGTGAGAGTGTATGGAATAGTCCGATTGTACCTGTACGTAAGCCGGATGGAAGATTGCGTCTGTGTGTGGATTATCGAAAAGTGAAGGAAAGGACAGTGAAAGATAGGTTTAGTTTGAGTGAAAGTGAGGAGAGTGTATGGCGTGAGGCACATGAAAGGTTTCGTTCGTTTGAATTAGGTGCAAAAGTATTGAAGGTAAAAGAAGTAAAAGGCAGGTTGAATTTGTCGAAGATGAGTGAAAAGTTTGAAGAACCATATAGAGTTGTGAAGATCTGGAAGAATGGTGCGACGTATGTTTTGGAGAGTTTGAATGAAGATGTGACTGAGAGAGTGCGGGCTCATCAGAGTTAGTTGAAGAGGTGGAGAGAACCTCCTGACTACCTGGTGAGCCATCCGGTGTATGAACTGTGCAGAGAGAGAGAGAGAGAGAGATAAGGGGCATGATGATGAGATGGAGTGTGATAATATGGATCTGTCTGGGAAAGAGCTTGTCTGGGTCTCGAGGAGTAGAAAGCGTGCAAAAAAGAGTGAAAGGAAGAATGCAAGTACGAATGAAAGTAAGTCTGAGCAGAGTCTTTCTGGTATAGGGGAGCTTCAGAGAGAGATTGAGTGTTTGCACAAGCAGGTGAGTGATTTGGCTGGTGTAAGTAGACGAGTGAGCGAGCTGCCTGTGGCTGATTTTTCCGGTTTGGGGAACAATATGAATGATAATGTGTTTGGACAGAATGAACCTAGTGTGGCTGATTTTTCTAGTTTTACGAATGGTAAAGGTAGAGGTGAGTTTGATGTGGAGAATGAGGAGGTGACTGACTTTTCTGGCTTCTGATGGGAACCAGTTGAAGGGGTTTCTGGTGTAGCCGCTGATAGTAGGTGGGATGTGAGTGATTTGTCTGTTTCGCAAGATTGTACCTTGAGTTGGATGAGAGCTGTGAGTGAGGAGATGATGAATGGGGATATGAAGAGTGAAAGTTCTGAACGGAAGAGTATGAAAGAGTTCTGTCGAGAGATGGGAGAACTGGTAATAAAGGCTAAGAGTATGGTGGACGACATGATCAATAGTGACGAGGAGACTAACAGGACGACTGATGAACAACCCCGACAGATTGCTACGCGTAACCAGGGACCAGTAGACGAGTGCGAATGTGTGCAGAAGGGCGCGATTAAGTATAAAAAGTACCGTGAGTGAGGATTGAAAGTGTATTGTGAATGACTGTGGTCGAATGGCCTAAGGAATGAGGGGTGTGGTGAAGCGAATGTGAGTGTGTGTGTGAAGGACCATTTTCCCACCACTTTCCCAATACCCTCTCACTCCCTCTATAAGAATGTATGTGCGAATGGGAATGTTTTTTGTTTTTTCTTCATATATATATATATATATATATATATATATATATATATATATATATATATATATATATATATATATATATATATATATATATATATATATAATTGATTTCATGATTTGTTTAAAATCTATTTTTTTCTCTTTCCAGGAGCCATATTTTGGAAAGATTGACGTAGTTTTTATATAGCATTATTGCGAACAAAAGGCCACTCTGTTAAATATATAACGAGAATAAATATTCCTTTTGTAAAGAGTAGCTGGCATTGTACGATTTGGAATATTACAAATTTAAATTATTGTACGCTCCATCTGAAGGGAGGGCTCTAATAGTCTCAAGACGCGACCGAATGGCAATATTGTACGAGCTCGGAGGCACCAGCTTCTTTTGCTAAGACCTAGGCGAAATTATTGTGAACACTCGAGTGACGGCCGCAAGACTCTTCCCCGGGAAATGGTAAACCTTCCTTTCTCTCTTGTTTTGGTTGTAAGTACTTTTTTTATTTTTTGTTTTGTTTGCTTAACTAATTCCCTCTTAGACTGTTTGATAAAACTTTGTTTGGTTATAGGACTGTTTTTTTCATCTTGTATATATTGTAATTGTAAATTTATCAATCTCATTTTTTTTTTTTTTGCTCGTGTGCATAAGTAACGAGATCTCTTGTAAATATTTACCCCATATTTTTTCGTAAGTAAAGGACTGTACATAAAATCCGTTTCATTTCTCCCTCGGTATCTCACGTCCAAATTAGTGTAGGAAGCGGTTTGGATCGATTGAGCTTAGAGTTTAGATTTTCAGCCTGCAACAACGCTACTTATGTTTCTGGCAATATTTCATAAGCACTCGTCATTAGTTTGTAGTTTTGCATGTTTACTAATTACAATTTGCCCTGCTTCCACAGATCACACCAGCATAGGGAACAACAACAAAAACAAAACAAAACACACGGTCATTTAACCAATATCCATTCGGACTCTTCAAAAAGAGAGGTGCTACAACTTCAAGAATAGCGCTCCTTTTAGAGCACTTATCGATTCGGCTACCATCAGTGCAAATGTTATTTTAGGTCGACGTAAACTCATTATATGATTTCATAAAACACATCAAATTTCTCTTTTCTAGGTTCTTTTGAAGCCCTTATTCCATATTACAATCTATACACCACAAGGTAAACCCACTTATATAGACAAACATGATTGATCTAACCCATCTAACTCATATTAACCAAAGTCAATCGCCTAGCTCCCTCAATGTAAGTAGGTTATTTAATCTGCCAAACTTAGTTGTCTCCTTAAGCGCCAATTATCGGAAACTGGTTAATTAGTTCGGAACAATATTTTCCGCTTGAAAATATTGTCCTAGGATGAAAGGTTTCGAGCTTCGAAACCTTTCTTCTACGCATTGGAGATAAATGTACATTTTCAGGTTAATACGATTATATTTTATCGTTTGCTACCAATTGGGGTGAATTTAAAAAAGGAAGTGAAGGCTGTGTATAAGGATGTAAAATCGGCCCAGCCCTTGCTGTCGATCAGTAATGTGTTTCACGCACAATGGAAAAGAGATGAAAAAGAGGATTTCCATTATTTTTCCTTTTTGGGGGCACGTTGGTACCAATTAATGTGCACGGCCCTTCATGCCGCTGATGAGAACCTGAACATACAGTACACCAAGCGGCATTTAGTAAATTGGTTGATGAATGCTGTTATTTATATTAATTTCTCTACGCAAGCCCCAAAACGTTGCAGGAAAATGATGTGCTAGACTTCAACCCTAAAGTAACGATGAACAATGTTAAGGGGATGTATTCAGAATTAGACTATAGTCAGAGGGTTCGACAGAAGGAAGCTAATGTAGCATAATTCAGCTTACCCAAACGACAACACCATTCCCAAAGGCTTCTCATGCGACAAAATTGAACCACTTTTGAATATGAATCATTTGGTCCCCAATATCAATCCCATGTTGTTCCAGTTTGTTACAACTGTGATAGCCGTGGACATTTTAGGCGTTAATGTAAAGACACTTCATATTGTTCGATCTATTGTGAGCAGGGGCATAGCCGTGTGAAGTGGTGCTTCCCGTGTAAAAACATGCACTTCCTCCACCCTAAAATACGAAATATGCACCTACGTACTCAATAGTACCCCTTACCCCCCCCCCACACACACACACTAAAAAAACAAAACTAAGTGACCTTAGCCCGCCAATACAAAGTAATAAACAGAGAAACCTCATTGGATAGGTAAAAATTCCTGTTAATAAATGACCAGTTGGTATCGTATGACGAACTTTTGTATGTGCAGACTGACTACATAGTTCCAACTTATTCGTATGAGGAAGTGTTCCAAATTATTGTTTTCCGCATATCTTTTAAGCTAAAAATTTGGTACGAGGGAATAATATTATCATTGTATTCCGATGAGTTATTATAGTCCTTGCCCATTCAAAAAATTGAATTAGGAAAAGTAGCTACATGGGATCTAGTTGTAAGTGGGAAAGTGAGGAAGGTAAACTACTCAGCCTTACCAGACACAGGAACGTGTAGGACGTAAGTTAAAAGGGAATTCATGGAGGAATTGCAACGCTTGATGAAGCAGTTTCACAGAGTTACACTACCTCGATTTCATTTAGTGGGCGTAACCGGCCAAAAGTTTAAATCTTTGAGGAAATAGAGTTTTATTTAGAAATGGGTAGTGCAGTGTACCCGCAAAATGTCCCATTGTCGCAAACGACATCAGGGTTTTGACTAAATTTCTTCTAGGTTTAGATTTCTCTAAAAGGAAGGCGTTGGTAATTGAACAAGTAAAGTAAACGCATTTTGCTGTAGAGAGACTGTATATAATCTTGTGGACCATGTGATTGGTACATAGCCTCGTCCGAGTAGACAGAATGCAAACAATGAAATCTGGGATAGAGATGCCGGAGAAAAGGTTTATAAGTCAAAGGAGGTCCCAAAGGGTGCGATTCCTCAGAATCGCCGCATGTTTATCCAAGGAATTTTAGTTTAAAGGTGGAGAACCCGTTGCAGGATATTCCAAAGAATTTTAGCTTAACAGAGGAGAACCAAGATTTACTGCTCCAATGGTATTTAGTTTAACAGAGGAAAGCCAAACGACTGCTGTTCCAAGGATTCTTAGTTTAAAGGAGGAGAGCCAAGAAAGGGTTGCTCCAAACAAGTTTAGTTTAAAGGAAGAGATACAGGAAAGGGCTGCTCCAATGGACCTTAGTTTAAAGATTGAAATCCAAAAAATGGCTGTTCCAAAGATTTGTACTTTAAAAGAGGAGAGCGAAATGAATGCTTGTCCAGTGTAGTTATGGTAGGCCCGCCGGAAGGAGTGGCCCTCCTAAGATGTGACGACCAGAGAACCATCTTGTGTCAATATACATAGTATTCCCCGAGAGCATTGACTAAAAGTGTAAGCAGTGGTTCTGTTGTCGGCGACAACAATGCTTCGCCTCTCCATCATTTGGGATTAATCCGCATTTGTTGATTATTTGTCGATACTCCTGTTGATAAATTTTCGGTACTTGTTGTTCCGGCACCTGCGTTAACTACAACCCTAGGGAAGGATTTGCTTCTTAGGTCGTTGGATATTTATGAGGGAATCAATGTCGATCTTGATGGATGTTGCATTGTGGGAGACCATAAGTTTCATTATAGAATTCGAGATTCCCAGTCACTTTGTAAGATTATAAAATTCAAGCTTCAAGCATAAATATAAGTCTTTACCCCAAATATTAAATGCAATCCAACAGCTTAGTGCAGTGACGCTGGAAAACCCGCCTTGAACCCTGTTATGAGCATGATCAAGATAGTAACACCCTCCCTTTAGTTGCCAGAAGGCGAACTTAAGGAAAGTTACAAAATGTGTTTGTAAGGTTGCATAAAAGGGGCCAAAACGTTACAGAACCCTGAAATTTTAGAAAAACTGCTTGATTTTGTGGTGAAAATATACGATGTGATCAGTATAAAAAAGACCCCTTAGGTTGGACCAACCTTGTTTTTTAAAAATTAAGTTAGAACTCATTTTTCACCCTTTCCCTTTATTGACTTTACTATTAACAAGTTAAAATAATGAAAGAGTATATTTAAGAGATGCTCAATTAAATGCTTATAGGACCCTCGACCAATTCCTTTTCTTTCCCTACGATCCTGGTTAAGAAACAAGACGGTACGAGTCACCCTTGCATTACTTATAAGAAGCTTAATGCTATCGCTACCCAAAGTTAGGTTTCCAATTCAAAACATGCAGGAAACGATCTTCATTATCGGAAAATATACATATTTTACTTTCGGGATCTAGCGAGTCGATACTGGCAGATGGAGTGATCTCCATAGACATGTCCCTACACGTCATTTTCTATAAATCAAGTCCATTACGCTTAGTAAATTATTTTAGCTTTTGTGATTATAAATGGGCCGGCGAATTTCTTTAAGCTTGTGAATATAGTTTTGTATAATCTCCTACGAATTGTATTTGTTTATCTCGACGATTTGGTCATATTCAGCCACAGTACCAGAACATTTTAGCCGACTGAAGAATGTACATATGTTCGAGATTGTGATACCCTAATATGAAAGTAAAATTAGCGAAGTGCATTTTTTTATACGAGTCTCTAGGATACTTAGGCTATCTTTTATCATCTGAGGGGGTGAAACTTGACTTGTCAAAACTCGAAGTCCTACAGAATTATCCGACTCCCAAGTACCTGGACAACGTAGGTGCGATCCTTGGATTTGTGAGGTTCTATCGCTCATGCATACCGCGATTCTCTCATGTCGCGAAAATTCAGTATTCTGACTACACTAAATAAACCATTCCTGTTGACCACCGAGGCTGCTTCATATGGAATCGGTGCCGTCCTCCTACAACAACATGATGGTAATGAATTCTCAAATGCCTACGCTAGCCAGTTGTTAAACAATGCCCAAATAAATTATTTTACTACTGATCTGGAAGCCATTGCCATTTTCTGGGGATCTTAAAAATTCCATAACATCATATAGGTTATGAAATCGCTGTGAAAACCTATCACAAACCGCTGGTTTGACTTTTTAAGGATAAACTCCTTGAACGTCGACTTAGCCGAGGGGCTTTGTTAGTGAAAGATTTTGTAGCTAAAATCGAATATAACTCGGCAAACTTCAAGTCATTCCTGACCATCTGTCAAGGATAATGTCGGAAATTCATGCGTCCGTAAATAGGATAAAGTATACCAACATGATCAATTTTGAGAGCTTCTGAGCGGCTCAACAACCTGACCCATATATTCAGTCCACCCATAGTCGCCTACAACAACCAACGTCAGGTGTAGGGCTAAGGAAATATCAAATCATGGGCATGGGAATCTTGTACTACATAAGCGACACCGGCATATACCTCGCGGAAATTCCTCAAATTCTTACTGATATAGCCTCAGTCTTGTTCCATGATTCCCCATTATGTGTCATATGGCTGCACAACGCACACTAAGTCTAGCGGAGAGATATAATTTTCCTGACATGGCTAAACTTGCTCACGAGTATATCATGGAGTGCCCGTCCTGCTTTACGTATAAATCAAATGTCCCTCAAAACAGCACCTATGCACAGTTACCCTACGTTCCCAAATCCATGGCAAATGGCCGGGATGGACATCCTCTAGCCCTTGTCCACGACACGCCAAGGAAATCGGTATATCTTGGTTTTTACTGATCACTTCACGCGTTACAATGAGCTTAGCGCCGCACTTGATCAAGCTGTGAGTACAGTAGGCAAATACCTAGTAGAGCGGGTCATACGAAACTACACAACTTCCTTTGTACTGCTATGAGACAATGCTGCGAATTCCGGCACTAAGCTTTTGTCATCCTTATGCAAAATGTGTTGTATTCAAAAGGTACATATAGTACCGTATGATCCTCTTGCAAAGCCTCGTATAGCGGAAAGATGGAAAAATTATCGAGGCATCATGGCACATTGACGATATGCCCCCTCCCCTCTCCGCAAATGAGGCGAATGCCTCTCTTTGGCATAAACAACCATAAAAAAATTGCGATAACGTCTCTATTGGTGATACTCCCAACTTTGCTTTGTACCGTTAAGTAAGCGCCTTCCTTTCGATCTGCCCGAGCAAGATTTCGGAAACAAATTGTCCGCAACTGCAATGATCGATATCCACCAGGAGCTTGCTGATCGAGCGTTCAGGATATTTGACATAGTTCGGGATGCCCTAGAGATCAGTAACATACAAATTAAGGCAGATCAGCATCGTTAACGACCTCCCGAAATCTCGCAGTAGGGATGTGATGTCATATTAAAAACCTTAAACCACCGACCTTCCCCCTAAAATTCTAAACCAAGTCGGGCGGACCTTATCGAATCATGAAGGACCTTTAGAACTGCTTGATCGTACTAAATATAAACTCGTAGATTCCGACCACTTTAAGTTTTTCTCCGAGCCCTGCTTCATATGTAAATGGAACACATTTTCACTGTACTCTCCCCATAATAACAAGACTCCTTCCAAGCAAGGCGCTAAAATCCTAACTAGCTAATATGAAATGTATACAAATAATTTTACCTACTCAAGCTCTGCACGAGTTGCCCATCATAAGATCACACTACATCCAAGCAAACCTACTCCAAGAGGCCATACCACCACCTATGCCCAATCCCAAGGAGGTTCCAAAATATACTGTTAATTGATATCTAAGATCATCACCCTTCGTTAGTGCAACTAAAGGATTGTAACCACCCGTGAATGGTAGTTCGACGCCAACCGCTCTTATAACTCCACTTCGCGGTAGAATCGACCCTCTACCTTGCGCCTACTCCCGATTCTACCTCTTACTTGGCAGCACCCGAATCCGGATGGCTATCATCCGGTTCTTCGCCCTCACCTCGACGATAGAAATCACTATCTGAGTTAACGTCCGCAGATTGTACTCTCTTCACAGAGGAATCAAATGTTCTTAACTTAATTTCGTAGGGCTTTCTCTAAATGTACATATTTTCATTCAATATCCTCCTCCTCCTCTGCATCTCTACGAACATCCACCGGATTACTCAGCGAAACTCTGACAGAAGGAAAGTTCTTACAAAGTTACACGGAAATTAAAATATAAGTAATATCTCCCATAAAGCACTGGTGGTACTTTGAAAGCAGATTATGCTAAATACCCAGAGGACGAAATATGACTTGAATAAACAAAACATTGACTCTACACGGATCGAGACCTTACACATATTCCCTTGTGATTCTCTTCTTCGATACATTTAACCTACGATATCTACAGGCTTCTTCACCCTTTGCCAACATTACTTTTCAATCAAACCTGTTGATTTTTCCTAGCTTCACCTATATTTTCTGCACCCTTATTTCATCCTGATTAGCGTAGCTTCACCACGTTTAAACGCCGTCATGAGTCATGTTGACTCTGCAATCATTTTATAGCCACTGACTTAGTTCTCGACCGCGGCACTCGGTTGCATCAGACTTTAATTTTTATTTGATTCACTGTAAATCGTTTTTGTAGCGTCACCCCACCATCAAATTCTACTTCAAGGGATAATCTCGGTGCACTTCGACTAATCTCGCGAACACGAGAACTGTAGGCCTAATTAAATAAATCTATTTGTATATAATTCATATTAGTTAAGATTTTAACGCCTTGCATGGAAGGCGTCTTGTCATTCTAGGGATGGAGCAGAGTAAATGTGTTCTATTTACATAGGAAGCCTTTCTTTTAAACGCTATTAATCAAATAAAACGGCTATTCATTAGGTAATTATTAGTGGAAGTGATAAATTTAATGACATAAACTCTCTCTCTCGGCATTGTATTGCACATGATCATCAATGCGTGTAGGAATATATATATATATATATATATATATATATATATATATATATATATATATATATATATATATATATATATATATATATATATATATATATATATATATTCAAAGGCCGAAAGAAAATGAAAATTACGTTTACCAATGAAAGCCTAAGAAAGAAAATGGGAAATGTAGAAACGAAAAGATAGGACAAACTATTTTAACCGTTATATGAAAATGAACAAAAGAATTGGATTTGAATCCGTGTCATCAAGCGCTCATCGCTTATATGACGATCAGCTTCGTGGTTATATAAGCGATGAGCGCTTGATGACACGGGTTCAAATCCAACTCCTTTGTTCATTTTCATATAACGGTTAAAATAGTTTGCCCTATCTTTCCGTTTCTATATCTCCCTCTTATATATCACGTGTCATGTAATTTTCAAGATTAGGGGGTGGGGGGGGGGGGTAATTGAGATGAAAGCGGTTGCTCGCTGCCTCAGTGTGCTTGGTTCGACACCTCTGAACATAATTTTTCGAATTAGGAAATACTTTTTCCGAAGAAAAATTATCCTGTTTTCTGTTTCTTGCAGTTTGCTGGATTCATTTTATTATTCTTTCGTGGGATGGGATAGAGAAATTCAGACCATTTTGAAGTTTTGGATGAAAATACTATTACAGCCTTAGGATATGGTCTGAATTTCTCTATCCCAGCCCACCTCTCTATTGTTTCCATTGCTAAAAGTTTGGCCAATTTAGATAAATTCGGTGATATCTCCAGTGATTCAATTTCTATTGTGAAAGGTTGTGTTTATCAATATCTGGCTAAGCCTGTCCACCTCAATTACCCCCTTTGTTTTCGTCGTGCTTTATCGACACTTCGTAAAAATCCCTCCCTCCATATTATTAAGACCGATAAGTCTGGAACTGTTGTGATTATGGATAAAAATTAATATATTACTAAAATGAACGATTTATTAAGTGATCAAGCTACTTACCTCCCAGTATTGAAAGATCCCACTCTACAAGTTAATAGTGATTTCCATAAAATGTACGGCTATTACTTGAAAACTTCTCTGAATTAGTTTCAAAATTCAAGTCAAGTAACGCCACCCTTCCTTTTTTGTATGGACTTGTAAAAACGCACAAACCAAACTTCCCTCTATGCCCTATTATAAGTTCTGTTGGTTCTGTTTCTTATGCTCTCTCTAAATGGCTTACTTCTTTTCTTACACCTCTAGTTGGGACCATTACTCATTCACATGTTACCAATAGCTACGACCTTATTTCTAAACTCAATGCCATTTATTATTCGAATAATTTTACCCTTATTAGTTTCGACGTCTGCTCATTATTTACCAAGGTTCTAGTTGAAGATCTTTTCAATTTCCTTAATGATAAATTTCAAAATATTGTTCTTCCCGTACCTGCTACAATTTTATGAAAATCATTTCCCTTTGTACCCCAAATTGTAAGTTTTCGTTCGATGGCAAATATTTTCTTCAAAAGTTTGGATTAGCCATGGGTAATTGCCTTTCACCTGTTCTCTGTAACTTATATATGGAGTTCTTTGAAACAAGACTCCTCCCTACTATCCTTGACTTCCCTATTGTTTGGTAAGGGTATATTGATGATGTCATTTGCCTGTGGCCTAATTCTAAAGATGTTAATAACTTTCTTACCAAACTTAATTCACTCGTCCCTTCCATTAAATTTACCCATGAGGTTGAAAATAATAGAACCTTTCCCTTTCTCGATCTTCTTATTCATAGAACAGCGAATGGTTTTAAATAATCCATCTATCGCAAACTTACTAATTCAAACTCTTATATTCATTTTTACTCTGCGCATAGTCCCAAAGTCAAACGTTCCGTTTTTTCCTCTATGTTTTTACGAGCTTTACGAGTTGTTAGTCCTGAATATATGGATTTTGAATTCTCCACTATCTTTTAAATTGGCCATAAACTATGTTACCCTTATCACTTTCTTCTAAGCTGTCTTTCCTCTGCAAAAAAGACGTTCTATAATACAGCTCCTGCTATCTCTTTTAATGTTAAAAACATTTTGGTCTTACCCTTCTCTGTTTCATTGACCTTCCCCGTCTTTTAAAAACTTTAACATTTCATTTGCTTTCAAATACGAGTCAACTATAAAAAACATTCTAGTTCACAATAATTGTAATAATATTGGGGGAGTTTATTCGGTCGAATGTTCTGTTTGTCCAATTAAATATTTTGGACCGACAGGAAAGCAATTATCTGTCCGCATTAATCAGCATAAATACAATGTTAGGAGAGCTGTAAATAATAGTGCGTTTTTTTGTGCATATGTCCGACAATAACCGCTTAATTAATTGGAATTCAGCAAAATTTATTTTTCGCTCAAATGACTCAATTAAAAGAAACCTTGTTGAATGTTCATGTATAAGCCCATTTAATAACTTTAACATTTCCCTTGGCTTTTTTAAAATTGATGTTGTTATGAAAAACCTCATTCTTAAAGAAATTAGCTTTGACTTATGTTCCTATTTTTTTTTGCAACTTTTATTTTTATGGGAACCCGATTTGTCAATTTAATTATTGCATTGATTTTGTATTAACATTATTTTATTTCTCTTCCTCTCTCATTGTCCCCCTCCCTTTCGTTTCAGTTTACTTCTCGTGTCTCTCCTAATATCCCTCTTTAGACTATCGCTTTATCCGTTAATCTTTTTAATCCCTTTAGCTCTGTTCTTGACTCTTTCTTGCCTCTCGGTTTGGCCTTGTTACCTGTTATAGCTAAATCTTAATTTAAATTTACACATCCCTCTCTTATTTCCTCATTGGTGATTTCTTGTCTTAGAGGCGCTCCTTTATTTTTTACTAGCTTATATATACCCTTATTATATTATTTTCTCTTGTAGTTATCCTTGAGAATGATGCAAATAAAGTTCGAAAGTACTTGGAAGCACCTTTTTATTTTTCCTGCGGGACATTGCATTCATTGCAAACCTCACGTGCTACTTTGTGAGTTATTCATTTTTTATATATATATATATATATATATATATATATATATATATATATATATATATATATATATATATATATATATATATATATATATATATATATATATATATATATATATATCGTGGTAGGAGGCAATGTATACAAGATTTGTTAAAATCGACAGCGATGGCTGCTTGGTTAAGCTTGGGCTGCAGCTTTTTAAACTTTTCATAGACTTTCTCTTCAGGAAGCACAAAGTGGGAATAAATGCTGGCTAGTGGCGTATCTTTATTAGCCAAGACGTTAAAAACACTTAATGTAAATCTTGTTTTCTCTTATACTAATACTTTAAAAAGAATGTTAATAAAAAATTGCCCTAATGAAACAAATAACGTAATTTATAAAATCCCTTGTTTGGATTGCCCGTCATTTTATATTGGGCAAACTAGCAAGGATCTGAATGTGCGTATTAAGCAACATAAGTACTCTGTAAGCACTGGGCAAACATCAAATGCCATTTTTATCCATTTGAGTGAAAATTCCCATCGTATTAATTGGAAGGAGAGTTCTGTGATTGCCAAATCAAATGACTTTTTTTCACGAAATCTTTTAGAATCGGCATTTATACAACTGACTTCGAATTTTAATCTCAGCCCTGGAATGTATTTTTTGGACCCTTGTATCAAAAGAATGTTTAAGAATGACTTTAAAGATAAAATTTCTGAATTAATGATTACCACATAGAAGTTATTTTAGCTTATTTATATAAAAAACCTTTCCTCATATTTTTATTTTGTCATATTTTCTAGTTATCATGTATAAACTTTTTTTTTTTTTTTTTTTCATATTGCATATGTGATTCCCAAACATTGCCCCGTCCTTTCTTTTGTAACCCGTAAACTTTTTTTTTTTTTTTTTTAACCCTGACGGCTCATCTTGTTAATAGGTTTTTTCCAGGTATCTGGAAATCCCACCCCTTTTAATCTTTATATCCCATATTTTCATTAATCAGGTGTATAAATATCTCTCTTTTTCCCTGTCTTTTAGTCTGCTCAGTAAAGGACCATTAGTCGAAAGGCCTCGCAGTTCTCCGTTGTTTCATTTTCCTCGTGGCTATAACGTTATTCATAAATTCCTCACGTTCCTTATTTTCGTGATTCAGTTATACATATATATATATATATATATATATATATATATATATATATATATATATATATATATATATATATATATATATATATATATATATATATATATAGGCCTAAAGGACATATTTGGAAAAGCGGGTATTGATCTAGCCCCATATTTTCATTAATCAGGTGTATAAATATCTCTCTTTTTCCCTGTCTTTTAGTCTGCTCAGTAAAGGACCATTAGTCGAAAGGCCTCGCAGTTCTCCGTTGTTTCATTTTCCTCGTGGCTATAACGTTATTCATAAATTCCTCACGTTCCTTATTTTCGTGATTCAGTTATACATATATATATATATATATATATATATATATATATATATATATATATATATATATATATATATATATATATATATATATATATATATATATATATATATATATAGGCCTAAAGGACATATTTGGAAAAGCGGGTATTGATCTAGCCTTTAAATATAATAATTCCTTAAACCAATTGATGATGGCCAGGAAACCCAAAGAACATCATAACATAGGAGTATATGCAGTACCATGCAACGATTGCCATAAATTTTATATAGGGAAAACGGGAAGAAATCTAGACAAGAGATTGTACGAACACAAAAGAGATATTAGAGTGGGCAGCGAAAGTAGTGGAATATTTTGCCATGTTAGAGACAAGAATCATACGATCAATTTCAAGGTCACCGATAATTATTGTAGCTGTTGATCCCATAAAGTAAAATGGTATTTAAATCGGCTAACTATGTTAAGAGAAGAATCGTAGAATCGAGCTTGATATCGTCAGTTCCTAATTTAAATCTATCTGAGGGTCAATTTTCTTTTAATCCTGTAATAAGATCGCAAATAAACAAAATAGTAAAATGCCAGCCCTTCAATATGTTTAGGCCTACCCCCCCCCCCCTCCCAGATTAGCCACAAGTAGGGGATTGGAGAAAAAAGAGGGGATCTTGTGTTATGCTTATATGCATTTCTCTTATATTTTCTGCCCAGTGTCAGTTGAAAAAGGTTGTGAGATACACCAGAACTGTTCTGAATTAAATTGTCTTCGGAGAATGTGATTTAATTCCTCATATATATATATATATATATATATATATATATATATATATATATATATATATATATATATATATATAAATCTATTAGATCATTCGAAATTAATTGTATATATTGTCAAAAATGCCCTAGAGCAAACAAACACGCTAATTCTCGAAGTAGCTCAAATAATGTCATCGGATCATCTAATCCGTTGCCACTCTCAGATCTCCCAACAAAATGAGATAATTTAGCCTATATTTCTCTTCTCGAGGTGAGTGACAGTAAATTACACGTCTTAGTCTGAGATATATATATATATATATATATATATATATATATATATATATATATATATATATATATAGAGAGAGAGAGAGAGAGAGAGAGAGAGAGAGAGAGAGAGAGAGAGAGAGAGAGATATGGCAGCATCTTGATAAAGATTGAGAATCGACGAGGTGAAAAAGTTCATTGGTCAATTTGATACCTCCAGACAAATGAATTCGGCCTTCGTCATCAATTCAAAACCGTCGACGGACCTACCACAGGCAATAATTCTTTGAAGGGACAAATAGGGCTGTCTTTGTCAAAGATGGAGAGTTAGAATGGGATGAAGTGTTCGTTCCTATCATAGCTAGACCAGAAATTCGGATGACAAATGAAGTGTTGTCACATTTGTCCTCCGATCAAAATTACGTTTAACTCGTAGCCAAAACCATTTACAGCGGAAAAATTGATCCGCAACTGAAAACTTCGAAGCCATGACCTATTTCCACTTTAGTATGTCCCCTTAGCGAAACCCACCTCTCCAAACATCCTTTTTAAGGTAAAGTTAAGAAGAACCTGCACTATCCCATCTTCTACGTCGTCACCAACTACATTCCTTCTTGGTTTGCGATCAAAACTCGACCACATAATTCTGACGCCGCCAATTACATTCTTTTTAAAATCAAATGTCTCCGTCTCCTTCATAAATCAACGCAAGACATAGTTGTTCCCTTACATCAAATCATGAAACGCACACCCAGAGAATCTGCTCGTCTCTCTCCTCTGTGACGATGATCCAAATCTCCGCTCATTCGCCGCTCGCAAGATCATGGACCTTCGCCAAGGGAGGGGTGTTGGTGACAAGTCGTTGAGAAAATTTGTTCCTCCTCCCCTCAACTTCAATGTGAACACCATTGCTGAACTCATCGATAAGGATTCAGTCAGAATTTTCCAATCTATCCTCTTTTGCGATCTCACCATCGCCGAACCTCAGGATTTGATTGTCACCAAATTTAAATTGCCATCTTTCCCAGCCCACACACAATCGGTGGAGCGCCTGAATCTCGAAATAACAAGTATATGCGGTAAAATTGCTAGTCATGATTAAAGATATGGGTATATTCGCGCCAGAATGGCTCCCAGAGAAAGTTTTTCGAAAGCTGACACGAAAAAAGCATTTGCGAAAATGATTTGTTAGTTACAATCCCTCTATTTCTCACAGTGATGGCGATACTATGCACTTCTCATGTATTTCGTCCTTCTTGCGTTCATTGATTTGATATTGCATTAAAGAATTGTTCCTTGCTTGGAATTTAGTTCTATTATCAAAACTTAATTTAGTAATAAGATTAAGTGGAATGAGCGGCTTTGAATACAGTCCCGTGACCAACGATGACAAATCAGAATGAAGGATATTGATTGGACACCTAAATATGATCATGTATTTCTAAAAATAGCTGTATGGTTGAATTGGCTGGATGTAGGGGTATTTTTTTTCATTTTGCACTAAATTAATTATTATTTAGCCGAGTTTTTTACGACAACCTTTTATATTTAAAATAGGCCGATTTCATTCACCCTTAGTGAGGATACGTGCCAAAGAGTACCTCCGCCTAAGAACACAACCAGAAGACTCCAGAAACAAACTCATGCACAAACACCAAAATAAGCGCCCGCTACACCAAGTAAAAACACCACCGCCACAGATAACACACGAACACACACATCAAACACTGAATCAGTACGATCTAAGTAGACTAGATCTCCACGAGCGAGGAAAACTCCCCAGACGCGACGCCCAAGGTCAACCTCGTCTTAGCGTGGTAGAGAGCACCAGCTCAAATGCCCCGCAAGGGGATTCAACCTTAAAATATTTGCGGCCGAGTCAGCTCCCTTCCCAAAGGAGCTGGATTCCCGAGAAGTAGCCGAAGGTCTCAGGACCGGGAAGTACAAGTGGAAATGCTCGGATGAAGTTCCCGAGTGACAGGTCGAAGAGTCCCTCGCTTAACAAATGGTTAAACTGACCCCGGACTGCTTTACGACAATCACCGATACAGAATTTAGAAAAAAAGGGAAATGGCAGGGAGCACCCTCCGCCCAGTACACCACACGGGGCTAAAGTAGAGAGTGAATAATCGCCTGCTTTAATCCCATACACTAAAGAACCAACACTACACAAAATGACGGACAGACTCACATTTATTCACATGAACGTCAACGGGTGGGACGAAAAAAGGTTCCACCTGCGGAGACATTATACGACAGAATGACCCTGACGTAATACTCATCTCTGAACATGGGCTGGCCGCACACAAGCACTTAAAAATTTCAATACGACGTCATTAGTAAAAAGCATATAGGGACTTGTTCAATGTAGTAGCGTTCATAGGCCCCAACCACAATGCCCACAGAAGACTAAGAGAAATTAAAGATGAACTACGGACGCTAATCACGGACTCAAAAACACTACTATGAGACAGACTAATAGATATGCTTGACATAGAAAAGAACTCTCACAATTTCTGGCAGACAGTAAAATGTCTAAAAGGAAAACTGTCCCGCACAAAATTCACAATCAAACACACCAACAAAACAATTATGGAGACTGACTAGATTGAAGAAAACTTTAGAATTTTCTGGCCTTCAATCTTTAAAATTACCCCAGAAGAAAGTGACAATTACTACCTCGAATTCAAAGCAGACTTAATACAACGGTTAAACACACAAATACATAAAACCTCTCCTCCTCATTGTGTGTCGCAGAAAAGATTAATGGAGAACTATGACATCAAAATAACTGCCCTAGAACTCTCCTTTACTCTAAAATCTTTTCGTTAAAGAGCATTGGGATACTCGTGGCTGACCCGTGAGAATTATATCCATGCCCCGCCGAACGTTCCGAGTGACCTAATTAACATGATGAACACCGCTCTAAACACAGGTTATTTTCTTGACTAGTGGAAATTGGACAAAAATGATATTTATTCCTAAAGCACGGAAGCCCCCGGACAGCCCTGTCATCTTTCTAATGTTATATATCTTAGAATTTTCTGGCAAAGTCTTCGAGAAAATATTGGCTAATAGAGTCAACTCTTTTCTTGATGAAGACAACTTGCATAACAAGCAGCAAAACCTCTTCAGAAAGAAAAGAGGGAATGACACGGCACTAGCCGTTGTCAACGAAAAGCTAGCTAAGATCAAGTTAGATAAAAGCATGCCGATCTGGTGTTACGCGATGTCAAAAAAGCTTTTGACAAGGTTCGGAAAAGAGACCAGGAATATAAGATCCTGCAAATAGGCCTCAACCCCATATTTGTGAGGATTTTATAAGATAATAAGATGTCAGAGACGGCAGAGACTGTGTGGCCCACTTCTAGGCCTGCTCTCCTTCAAAACAACGCCGATGCACTTAAAGTGTGCATCTAAGCGGTTCTTAAACATGTTTATGGTTTTTGGTTTAATAACAATCTCCGGTAACGCGTTCCACGAGGAAACCACCTTGTTTGAGAAAAAATTATTTGCTATATTTGTTTCAAATCTTCGTTTCTTAAGTTTGTATCCATAACCTCGGCTTCTTGAGGAAGCGTCTAACTCGAAAAGGATTTCAATTTTTACTTTTTCAAAATTGTTTAGGATCTTAAAGACTTGTATGAGTTCTCCTCTTAACCTTCTCGTCTCAATGATTGCAGGCTGAGTGCTTTAAGTCTGTCTTCGTAGGACATTTCTATATCTTTCCTCAACGATGGATTCCAAAACTGGACTGCGTACTCCAAATGAGGTCGAACCAAAGATTTGTACAGGAGAATTACTATATTTTCCGATTTGTAGACAAAATTTCTATATATGAAACCGACTACTCTGTTTGCTTTCTTGCATGCCTCCACGCACTGTCTTCCAACTTTCAAGTCGTTGCAGACTATAACACCAAGATTTTTTTCTTCTGATACCTTTTTTAGTGGCAGGCCATTTATTGTATAGTTAAATTCTTCGTTCTTTCCTTTAATGTGTAGTACCTTGCATTTATCAATGTTGAGTTTCATCTGCCAATTTTCTGATCATTCCACAATGCCTTTTAAGTCTCTCTGGATTTTATGTTGATCGGCAAGTGTTATTGAATTACCACCCAGCTTTGCATCGTCAGCAAATTTTGAGAATAGGCTCGCTATGCCTTCATCTAAGTCGTTTAGATATAGTAGAAAAAGCAATGGACCCAGCACGGACACCTGGGGCAATCTACTTGTTACGTCTCGCCATCTCGATTGGTGACCATTTATGACTGTACGTTATTTCCTCCCATTGAGCCAGTCTTCGATCCACTTCAATAAGTTTCCACCGATTCTATGAGCGGCAATCTTCTTAAGTAGACGTTTGTGGGGGACCGTATCGAAAGCTTTTTGAAAATCTAAGTAGATTACATCTGCCGCTCTATTCGTGTCATACTCTTCGATGAGGGTTTGAAAAAACTCTAGCAAATTTGTTAAACATGATTTGTTTTTCGTAAAACCATGCTGTGATTCGCGGGTGATGCCAAATTTGTCTAAATGTTTGACTATTTTATAATAGATTCGAGCAGTTTTCCGATTAGATATGTTAGACTTATTGGCCTGTAGTAATGTTTGCGCTTTTAAAGTCTTCTGGAACGACACCTTCTTCGAGTGATTTGTTGAATATTGTGGTGAGTGGCTTGGTTATCGTTTCTTTCAACTCTTTCAGGTGGCGAGGATGGATCAAATTCGGACCTGGCGATTTGCTTAACTTTAAATTTTCCATATGTTAGATTACGTCTTCTTCTTTTACTTGAATACTTGTCATAAATGATGATTCTTCGGTAACTATTAGTGCATCAATGTCTGGAATGGTATCGATATTTTCTGTTGTAAAAACTGACGCATAAAAATCGTTTAAAATCTCGGCAATGGCACCTGGGTCAGATATTAAGTCTCCATTTTGAGTTTTAAGTGGGCTAATTGAGTGACCTTTGTCGTGTTTCTGTTGTTTACATACTAGTAGAACATCTTTTGGATTTTTTTTTCTCCATTTCTAACTAGCTTGATTTCGTAATTCTTCTTTAATTTTCTAATTAGCTTTTTAACACCGCGTCTTAGTTCTATGTATTCGTCTGGACGTTTTCCGCGAGTATCTCTACAACGTTTATATGCCTGATTTCTCCTATTGATTAGACCCTTGATCTCAGTGTTCTACCACTTTGGTTTTACCGTAGATTTTTGCTCATTACGTCTTGGGGCGTATATTTAGTCAGCGTTTTTGAATTATGTTATGAAATCATCCCACATTGTAGTGACGGTGTTGTTATTATTAGTCCTAGAACTAAGGGCGTTCTTCAACACACGTATAGTGTATGGTTATCAATGTGATTTATCTTCGGTTAATAAATCAGCCTAGATAGCATTTCGAAAACCATACCCATAAATTTTGTTTGATCGAAGATGTCTGCCGTTAGCTTTAGGCCTAATGCGACAGCGAGGTAAATTTTGGAATAAAGACTTGGTCTTTAAGAAAGACAATTATATAAATATATTTATAAAATTCAACGAATGTACAGAGATAAGTAGGTTAAGTAAATATGGTGAATAATATGGTGAAACAATAGAGGTAAATGATAGAGTAAATAATAATATAGTAATATAGGGTATAATAGAGTATCTTTGATATAGTAAATAATATTGAGTTGTAAGTAATATAGTGTAGTAATTTAGAGTATTTTAAAGTATCTATAATGTACTCTGAATTTGGACTGCAAGGAGAAGCAAAAATAATTAGGACTTACCCTCGTATTGTCGTTTGCAAAGAATGTGAGAGTGGAATTAACTCAGTATGATTTATTTGAAGGTAAATGAATAATTGTAGAGGAATGGTTACCGAACTTTATACGAAGAGAACAGCGAGTGGAGTGGGCAGATTCGCGTGCTCTTTTGATCGAGCTGGGAACGTGTGTTTGTTTGTTTGTGTGTGAAATTTAAGAGATGTTGTTTGGAACAGTATACGTTAATTGAATTGACAAGAAAATAAATGAATTAATTAATTATTAAGTTTAACATAAATTATTTGATTTACAAAAGTTGAAGTAAATTAATTTGGAAGATTAAATAGACAAAGTTAAAGTAAAATAATTAAATGATTAAATTAACAAGTTAAAGGATTGCATGAATTATTTAAATGACAAAAGAATTGAATTTTTATACATAATAAATGATGATATTTACATTTAAGTTTCCCAGGAGGTTTTTATTATAGGAATGCCCAGAGGCATTGTTATACAGGCTCAAAGTCTAAAATTTGCTTTGCTAAAGTTAGGTATAAGCATACGATTTGAGTTTGTGTTTGAACCTGTTGTAATTTTAAATCTGAGAGAACTGTGATCGCTGTCTCCAAGTGGTTCGCCGACTTTAACATTTTTCACAAAGTTTTCGTTTGTCGTTAAAATAATGTCTGGCATATTGTTTCCTCGCGTAGGTTGATCAACACATTGCATAAGGAAGTTATCATCTAGGAAGTTAAGTAGTTGTGATCCAACTTATTCAGCAGTAGCATCCGCAAAGTTTCATTTGGAAAGTTAAGGTCACCGATAATTATTGTAGCTGTTGATCCAATAAGCTCCTGGAGTGAGCAGAACATAAGCTGATCTGACGTTTCCGTATGGGATGGAGCTCTAGAGACCACGACAGTGTTGGATACTATGTTTCCAGCTAATGATTTCGCGCATACAATATCCGCATCGCTATGATTCTCCACAGCAACCTCGATGGGATTTAAATTTTCTTTGCAGTACAACATTACGCCACTCCCTCTTCTACCAACCCTCTCCTTGAAAAGGAGATTGTAACCTGAGATTTCAAACTCACCGACAAAGGCTCTATTAAAAATATCCGTCCAACCCTCGGAAATTGCCATTAGATGGAAGATTTCATTTTCTACAAGAAGCTTAAATTTGTCGATTTTATTTCTAATACTACGTGCGTTGGAATAATAAACGTTTAAGGAGGGTGGCGTTTTATTCAGGCGAATACATAATGAGGAGGAGAGCATACATACAAATAATGGAACATATCGGCCCTGAATTTGAACTTGAAGCAGTGGTCCCTCAACGGGGCTGCATCCTTCCTCTACTATACAACATTTATACATGAAACCTACCACAACCATTCTCAGAGGGTTCGATATACGTTCAGTTCGCTGACGATATATCGCAAATTTGTACCTCCGCTTATGTTCACAGGGAATTTATAGCGAGGTATCGGCTAAGGAGATAGCTAACATCAACTCCTTCGAGAAAAGATGGAAGATATCAACCAACGCCCCAAAATTCAAAATAATTTCCATGTTTTGTGAAAGATCTTCAATGATATACGTGTAGATGGAGAGCGAATCCCTTACTGCATGTAAGGAACGGTTCTGGGGTTCAAGATCACCACAGCGGGTTACACGAGTCATATCGAGCGTACAGTCGCGAATAGCAAGTGAGATTTGAGAGAAATATATAGGTTCCGTGCCTTAAATCCCCTAAATAAACTCAAGATATTTAATGTGTGCATTCGCTCGAGGCTCCTGTACCACCCTGTGCCGCTGAACGCGATCGCCGAGACCCACATTGCGAAGCTACAAAGAATCCAGAACAAAATGGGGCTTATCATCACAAACACCCGAAAGAGAGAACAGAAAATACAGAGGAAGCTCCACGACTCACTCCGATAATCTCCGATCAACGTGGCCCTACACAAGAGAGCAACGAGGTTCTGGCAAGCCATTGGCACTCTCCTGCCCCCCGAGTTCTCTCGTATACACTTAGACCTCGAGATCACCAAACAAATAAGACCTTTTAAAAGCAGCAAGGCCCTGACAGACGGAGAGGTGTCTCCAAAATACACGTGACAAAGACGACAAAGTACAATCAAATGACTAGCGTAGTGTTCAAGTTTCTCTAGTAAGTAAACATACCTAGAATGAAACTAGAATTACTGATCTAGTAATTCAAATTAAGTAATTCATCACTCACTTAAACTTTTCCAAATACCTATAGCGGGATAAAACCCGCCCCAAAATAAAAGCTTGAGGGCCTCCAAATCTGATACAATTAAATAAACTAGATGAATTAAATTATTATAAACTATAAATTTTATAGTTTATAAAACAAACAAACAAAACAAAACAATCCAAAACTACCAGTAAAACCATACCCTTTCCCTAAGGAACTTTACTAATTTCTGTCTCCCACATCCTTACTATACTTTAACTTCACCTTATTCACCACTTTACTTTCCTACTATTATAACACACACACACACTCTCTCTCTCTCTCTCTCTCTCTCTCAATTTTCACCAACTTATAAGTCCAAGTCCAAGTCCAAGACTGCTCACTCTGAATTGGTATAGTCAACGATAACTCCGAAGAATTATTCTCTTTTCCAAAGAAGGCACGGCTAATAGGAAGTTACTTGGAAAACGTCATTCTTTTCATTTTTCCTTACGGGGAACTTTAAGAAAGAGAGACTTAATACAAGCTGTGCTGGGCGACTAATGTCAGTCTAAACCCCTCCCTCTACACTATCCCGTCCAAGGGGCAGGGGAGCGGAAATGAACTAGATTGCCACTTATCTAGTCCCGTTCCAAATATACCGTTTTATTTCAAAGACATAATTGGAGGTGCCAGGGAAAACCTGTTTGATGATTAGCCCACTGTGGAACTCGGCATCAGAGGCACCTGGACAAGGGGCATAACTGCAACCTCCTGGAGGGGGGTACACCCCCTCTCTTTCCAGGCGGATGAACCAGGGTCACAGAGGGATTACACACCAGTCTCTATGTATGACGGAAGCAGTTCTGATACCCAAACCCTCGAGGGCGGCACCCTCAGTTAGCGATGTTTGATTCCGCGCTAACCAACAAAAAGTCCGCCATACCTCACACCTCGAGAAGGCCCCATTTGGCAATTCATGTTGATGAACGCTACGTTGCAACCAAGAGGGTGTTAAGCCAAGCCAGCTCATAAAGATTACACTCTCAGTCTCGAAGGAACAATGATAAACACTTTGCATCTTAAAGCTCGCCATTGAATCATCAAATAAAGAGGCACAACGAAAAAAGGCGGCTCTTTGGGCCACACAGGAAAAATGGCCCAAGATACCACTCGAATTCCCCCACGGATAATCCCAGTACATGACAAACCCGCCAGAGAAAAAGTATTTGAAATAATATTTGGCAAACTCAACATGGCTTTAGTAAGGCTTCTGGACGTCTGCTCTGATTACACCGTCATATGCAAAAATGAGAAAGATGTCGAAGCACTGACAAAAGACGAGGCGATGAGCATACTTAAAGAAATTGGTCTGCAACCCGCCATCTCTCCGCAGATTCGGGCTCACAAAAGCGTGATATGCAGGAGACTAGATCCTTGGATCGGCCAGCACTCCCGAGACGACATTAAAGAAGAGATCGGTCTAAGCCAGAATTGGGCAAAGGTGGCAGATGTCATTTATTTCAAAAATAGAAGAGACAAGTGCAAATACTCTCATGTCTTCAAGGTCTTATTTACGGGGAGAACGATGGCGCCGAACGCCAAAGAGCATGCACTTCTCATGTTTAACGCTAAAGCATGGAGTAATGCGCGACTAAGGACTGAAAAGAGCCCTTAGAAACGTGCTCTAAATGCAGTGAGAACAAGGGCCTTCACTGGAAGGAATGCAGAAAAACAAACGAAAAATGCGCCAATTGCGGACAGGTTCGTAGATCGATGGCCATGGCATGTCAGATCAAGAGAAAGAGTTGATTAAAAGAAACATCAGGAAAATAGACAAGAGGAGACGCGGAGGTCCAATACCACCTACGCCCCAACTCACCGAAGTAGACGACAAGATAACTTACCTCAAAGTCTAGAAGAGAACTTGACCCAAATTTTGACTTGCATACTCCACGCGCCCTTCATGAATCTCACGCAACCGGAAACATTCGCAAAAGAGCTAAACCAAATGCTCGCGAAAAACGGAATGAGCCAAATGTGGTTTCCAGACAACCCTCCTTCCAGGAATGTCCTATAACTACAGACGTACCAAGCCAACAGACAGAGGAACAAGACAATTCCAAAACAAGAAGAATAAAAGAGCAGGGTGGGATACAACTGATTCCTCGGAGTCCCCAGATTCATCGGACTCAGAAACCGCTTCCCAAATCAAGAAATCAACTAAGGGGAAGAAAGGCAAGCACATAAAGCTTCCTCTGCGCGTGCGAGCAGTTTCCCTTTCCTGAGGATATGAATCCCAGAATAATCTTCCAAGACATTAAGAACAAAGTTTTTTAGTGGGAATTTGACGCTGCAATTGACGCAGAAGTAGTCGAAGAAACCTTATTCCCCCAAAACGTTTCTCTATACGAGGACACGTGTGAAAAGGTTTCCAATGCCGAATTCAAAAGAAGAGAAAAGGAAAAAGAGAAACTCAACGCAGAAACACTAAAAGGACAACATGCAAAGAGTAAACAACAGAATGAAGAATCTGACACAACGTTGACGGATGGGAGGGGAAAGCAAAGGCATATTAACATATTCCGGATGATAGACCCAGTTATCATACTCCTAACAGAGAACGGGTATTAAAACAACATCTGGTCAAATTATAATACAGGGCTACAGAGTGCTCATGAAGAATCATTCACAGGAAGGATTTGATCGTGCAGTAATAGCTGTCAGGGGGAATATCTCGTTCAGGCTGCTTCCGAAGCTTGACTAGTCCTTTTGGCGGTAGAGCCGTACACATTGGTAGGTAACCTCGTGATAGACGCAGCTTATCAACTCCCTCGTCTAGCATACCTGCTCGTGAACAACTTATACTTGCTGTTTGGGCATCGCGGAATGGTTTTCTTAGGGGGCGACCTCAATGCCAGATGCCGAGTGGGGGACTATGGTAGAACCATCAAAAGAGGCCGAAACTTATAAATCAATGGGACGAAAAAATATCCAGAGAATAGAGCCAGATTTCCCGACCTATATCACTTCCATATTAGCCACGAAACCTGACATAATCTTAACAAGTGACGGCTTCCCCTTTAACTACCATAGCGAGCCGAGCCCAGCAGTCTTCAGTGATCACATAGCGATTCTTACCACCATCTCACTCGAACCGATTCAACTACTAGTCACTCTCCACAAAAACTACGCTGCGGTCAGATAGGAACGTTATAAGAGACAACTCAGTTAATATACCCCAGCTGACCTAAGCGATGCAACCTTGGAGGAGATAGACGAAGAGCCGGAGAGGATAACTGCATCTATGTATTCTAGATAGGGTACAAACCCCTCTTCAACCTAGATGGAAAGAGGAGATGAAAGAGATCACTGGTGTACAAAGGGAGGTGTATGAAGAGACAAGACGGGGAATCCAAACCGGGAGAGAAGCTCGCTACTACGACGCCGAGCTAAGAGAGGCTATTAATCCAACCCAATAGCCATAGTTGATAACGAGCTGAACATGGCTAAATTCTAGCATCAAATCAGAAAGTTAAAAGGACTACCAGGAAAAGTGAAGGCTCGAATTAAAGAGAATGAGGATTATATGGAGGATCCGGCGCTCCTGGAAGGAATGTTTAGAACTTACTGGAAAAATATTTTTAGCATCACTCCAGAAATTAATGAGAGTTCGACCAGGGATTTGAAGGCACTGATCGAAGATATGAATCAGATAAAACATCGAACTCAACCACATCACCAAGTAGACGAAGGCAGAGAAATGGCCGGCGAAGGCCGTCCCATAACACATGAGGAGGCCATGGCCACTGTGAAATCCTTTGAACAAAGGGCACCAGGCTGAACAGGCACTAGTAAATGCAACTTGGTAAATGGCCCACAGCAGATCATTCAGGGAATCACAAACTTCTTCAATGTTTCCCTGAATACGGGTTACTTTCTAGACGGTTTAAAGGTTGCTAAAATAATCTTTATACTAAAGCGGGTTAAACCCCCTGATCAACTAGTCAATTATAGGCCAATCTTACTGCTTGAGTTCGTGGCGAAGATCTACATGAAAATCTTGGCAAACCGGCTTCAAGAGCAATTGGCCGACCGGGGAGTTCACAACCATTAGGAGCACGGGTTCCGCAGGAGACGGGGAACGGAAACCACCCTCGCCCTCCTAACAGAAATACTCGCGTACTGCAATGCTGAGCGGAAGTAGGTAGACGTGGTGGTGGGAGATGTACA
Source organism: Ceratothoa steindachneri (assembly GCA_963969495.1). NCBI lineage: Eukaryota > Metazoa > Arthropoda > Malacostraca > Isopoda > Cymothoidae > Ceratothoa > Ceratothoa steindachneri. Next base: position 199,591,127 of record OZ018319.1, on the reverse strand, counting down.
ATAGTCCTTCGATAACGTTTGGCTGAGGGGTCTACAATTCGAGATCCTGAACTTCCAGCTGAACCAACTACTGGAAAGGATCTTTTGTGATTATATTATGGAGAGAACACAAATCACAATCAAGGGCTACACAGGACCCGAATTCACAGAGACATCACACAAATCGTCCCAAGTTCTTTCAGAAGCGCCTGATTTCAAGCACCGGAGACAGTTGCCGATATTGAAAATATCAACAAAGTTGAAAAAGGTGCAAAATTTAGACGAACCGCCATAAATTCCAAATAATTCCAATGAAACCCAAAAGGTAGACGACAACCTCTATCCGTAATATAGCGATGGAAAAGTCCTGGGCTTACGACTTACCAAAACTGGTTATAAGGCCCACTAAAACAACAGTCTCCATAGCCAAAAAAGAGCTGAGGAAACTTTACATGTTTCGAATAAAAGTAAGTTGTACACTGCCTTGGTACGCTCCTTCCTAGTGTACCCGTCGGTAGTTACGCAGATGACTACCTGTACTTCTCACAGGATGATGCAGAGGGTACAGAAAAAAAATCACACTCATTATAACTAGTGCGAGGAGGATAGAACATATTAGGCAAACAGTCCCGCACGAAAGAGCGGGACTGAAGCCAATTAATATGTAGATCCAGAGGCTAGGGACAAGTACATAGGAAAAAGTGGAGGAAGAAATACTCCCAACAACCAAATCAATGTTGCCATACGTCATCAGAGGCAGCGCACAGTCAAAACAAAATCACAATTCCCTAGCGGCAGAAACTGTACAAGAGACGACATACGACCAGTTTATACATAACAACAATGCAAGGAACAAGAAACAAAATCAGGACATTAAAACCAAACAAGGAAAACAATAACAAAAGAGACGGCGAAATGCCCACAATTGGACCAACTATAAAGACTGCTAAAGCAAAAACAAAAAACTTAAACAAAAGAGGCCAAGTGCCCAAGAATAACATCATAACAGGAGAAATACAAATAAAAGAGGTGAAGTGTCAAAGTTAAAAAGAAACTTAAACAAAAATAAGATGAATAGAAATAAACAACAACAGATAAAAAGCATAAAAAGAGACAATTTGCCCAACAATAATATTATAAACAAACAAAAAATCGAAATAAGAGTATATTAGCATATGAAGGGATCTCTCTGGACACCTTTTTATAGCGCGTTTTGATTGAATGTTACCCGTATGTGGTTGGAAAACGGCCTCGAAGTTTTTGCGCGTCTTAAGGTTATCGGTCTACGGGTAAGAGGTTGCTCTGAATACAAAGGTTTCACGTAGATTCTTCTTCTAAGCTGGGTTCAAGAAGGTGCATTGGTTACATCGTGGTTAAAGAAGAGGACTCGAAAGGAAAGCGACGATAAGTAGGCTTTTATTCTTGAATAGGGTGTACTTTATTAGGGGTAAGCGAAGCAAATCGAGTCTTATGCGGCATATGTAAGTTTACTAATGTTGGAGGTAGATGAGGCTAAAACGAAAGGAATTAAGGACGAGGAACGGAATAGTGATGCTTGTAATGATAATACGGCTATCCGACCGAATGACTTAACTCTCTCTATATGATGTTTACGTTCGTTTATTTATAGTTCCCTTGCTTAAGGGGGGGTGACATCTTTTTTTCCTTCTCAAGGCGCAGGGCGGAGCGGAGCTAATAATCGGGACCGCATTTGTTACTCTCCCCGTTGACCTTTACGCGGAGTTACCATAGGTGTGTGCGTTCTTACAGTAGCTGTACACATTTTCAGACCGGGCTGGCAAATCCTCTCAAGATACGACAGTTTATATTTTGTTTGACATCCTCACGAGAATTGAATCGGTCAAAGCATATATCACTGTATTTGCACGGCTCCCCTTGTTATCAAGCATCGGTATATTTTCGTCCCGCAGCTGCTCCTTTGTGTATATGTATGGGTGTGGACGCGTGGGAAACCAGTTATTCGCTTGCCTTTTTATGCTTTTCCTTATAACTGTACAGTTGTGATATGTATTTCTCTATTTTACATTGGTTTACTACTTATTATATGGCATATTACATAACTAATTAATGTGTGTGCTCAATTTCAGATTTTCATAGATCCACCGAGTACCCATTTGTGGGGGTTCCTCACTGGGCCTACCTATCCTGCAATTTGGGTGCCACAGTCCTACTTTCCTTCCACTCTGGATGCCACAAAATTCTCCCCTCCGAGTTATGGAGTAAAATAGATGAATACCTACTAGGTATCAACTTGGATTAGACATTCTGTTGTATTTACACTGCTAGCCTCTTATGTATATATCTTGGACATTCATTAACACACACACACACATATATATATATATATATATATATATATATATATATATATATATATATATATATATATATATATATATATATATATATATATATATATATGATTACAGTAGGAAGGATACGACCCTAAGTGACAGTCTTATTGATTCCAAGCAACGTTTCGGATTACCTAATCCATCATCAGGCTAAGGGGATAAACACAATTTGTGAGGCAAACAAAGGTTAAAATAAACCTAAATGCAAATAACAAGCAAATAATTAAGATAGTGAACATAGTGAACCCTTGACTCGCTGACAGCAGATATGAATTTAGCCCTCTCATTTGCTTTGAGCTTATCTGTATAAGTACTTGTAATTATTAATACTTTTAATTTATAGGTTCACTATCTTAATTATTTGCTTTTGATTTGCATTTAGGTTTATTTTAACCTTTGTTTGCCTCACAAATTGTGTTTATCCCTTTAGCCTGATGATGGACTAGGTAATCCGAAACGATGCTTGGAATAAATACGAATGTCACTAATGATCGCATCCTTCCTACTGTAAATATAATTACACCATCTTAGAAGCAACCTTGTTGAACATATATATATATATATATATATATATATATATATATATATATATATATATATATATATATATATATATATATATATATATATATATATATATGCAATAAACCACATTGAAAGAGAAAACGGAATAAATTTTTCTTACAGTAATATTTATTACCTTTAAAAAAAAAAAATCAGTTTTCTCTTTCAATTTGGTTTATTGCATTCATCTTCATCATTCTCTCACGCTACTTTAAGAGATATTATATATATATATATATATATATATATATATATATATATATATATATATATATATATATATATATATATATATATATATATATATATATATATCTGGTGGTGCAGAGAGGACGGACGTTTTTTAAAAAATCACAAAATCATTAATTTTAGCTTCAAACAAATTTTATGGACATCAATGTTGTTCGCATTGAATTAGCATTTGACAAAATCAAGTGTGGAAAACAACATCCATCATGTGGTGTCCGTTTTCATTAATGCATTTCTGAAGGCGTTCTTTGAAGTTAGCCTTCACTCTCTCCAGCATTGCTCTGTTGATTTTGGCGACTTCCTCGCGAATAGCTTCCTTCAAATCGTCTAATGTACGGGGCTGATGTTCATACACACGTGCTTTGATTTTTCCCCACAAGGAGTAATCACACATGGACAAAACATGGGATCGAGGTGGCCAAGGAGTGTCAGCAAACCTGGAAATGAGGCGGTCACCGAAGAAAGGGTGAAGAACGTCCATTGATGCTCTGGCTGTGTGGGACGTCGCCCCATCCTGTTGAAACCACCCACGTCAGGTAGGCATAAGTTTTCTTCGTAATTCAGGCACAAAGAAGTTGTTTATCATCTCGATGTAACACTCTGAGTTCACAGAAACAGCAATTCCATTATTGTCTTCAAAAAAGTAAGGACCAATGACGGCAGCTTTTCCAACAGTACACCAGACTGTCACTTTTGGGCAGTTCCTTGGTTGCAATTATTTCCCAATGACCAATTTGTAGGGGTAGAAATGCAGGTCTCCATGCAAAATACGACTTACCGATCGATTGCCGATGCCTAGTTCAGTGGAATGCCTACGAGCAGAGCGATTCGGACTCCGCAGCAAAGCTTGTCTAACACGTTCCACATTTTTCGGTGTCCGTACGGTTCGTGGGGCCCCCACTGGTCTCCTCTTCATTAGTGTACCTCGTGTACGAAGTGCATTAAACAAGCGTAAGATTGTGTTACGGGTAGGAACAGCCTTATTTCGGTGAATGTTGAAGTGGCGCCGGAATTCACGCTGAACTGCGGTAACAGACTCGTTATTCTTCACGTAAATGTCGTAAGTAAACACTCGATGCTCTATCGTTCACAACACCATGGCTTTACCTGAAAATAAAATAAAATAAATGCTAAGACACCTGAAAAAAAAAAATGCTAAGACACTAAGGGCCGAATGGTACCTGTCAGACATATGTCCCTCCAGTTGGGGCTGAGTAATAGACATTTCAAAAACGTCCGTCCTCTCTGCCCCACCCTGTATATATATATATATATATATATATATATATATATATATATATATATATATATATATATATATATATATATATACGGCTTTTCAATTAACCTCTATGATTATACTATATTCCGCAATTATAATAGATGTTATATATTTACCTAACAATCAGGCCTTTTATCAAGCCCCTATGATTACACAAATGTTGCAATTATGATATATGAAATATATACACTTTGGTTCGCAGAAAAGTTATAAAATATCGAGGTGTGCGGACATTTTTGCCTCTTCTTCTCTTATTGTGATAAACCGTAGCAATGCAATGACCTTAACTGGATTCAAAAATAGAGGAATGATGGATCTTTGGCTAATGTAACTCATCTCCCAGAGCGTGTGAAGACGTCTGGCTTGTCGTTGTTATTTTCAGTGTGCTTTTAGAGGTTTCTCGTCGACTTCCTTCGACGTCATTGTCCTCAATTTCATGATCTCCATGGGGTGAAGTGCAACAGGTCATTTTCCTAGCTCTTGCCTGAGTCCTCGGGCGTCGCTGATTACTCAGCACATTATCACTATACGAGGGAGGAAGACTCGCCGGTTTTAACCTGTCCACTGAGACATTGTCCCTCCTGCCAACAGTGAACTCCAATTTGTAGACCTCGTCGCGCTCGACCACCAGGAAACGGCGAGCATATGGTGCTTCTCGTGGTTTGCGAACGCAGTCTATTCGGACCCACACATGAGTTGCCTCACGAAGATCTTTGGGTACGAAAGGCTTGGGTACCTAGTGCAAGTGTCATAGGGATGCCTGTGTGAAGTCGACTTGTTCTATGCTTGTGGCTAATTCTTTAATGAATTTTTAATCTGTTTTCGACGACTAGGATGAAACCAAGGGTTTGGGGCACAATAGTGTAGTCCCTGTGACTGCTGTGAAAGACAAAAATCTTGAGTCATTAGGGCAACGAGCGAATGCCCAAGAAAATAATTGAAATGGCCTTTAGCCAGCCTTGCCGACGGGCTACTATGGAGCACTTTAAAGTTTCGCGTGCCCTTTCCACCATTCCGTTCGTGGATGGGCGGTACGACGTGGTGCGGAGGCGACGAAAACCAACGAGGGCTGATAATTCCTTAAATAACTCGGACTCAAATTGGGCTCCTCTGTCGTATAACGGGAGTCCAAATTTGGCAATCCATCCGGCTAGGAAAGCCACCGCCAATGTTGCAGCACTTACGTCCGGAATCGGTAACGCTTCGATTCACCTTGTAACTCGATCAATGCATGATATTAGATACCGATTGTGCGATGGGTAGGATTGTCCAGGAAGTGTACATGGTGGAAGTGGTCCAAAGATATCAATATGCACCGTTTCGAATCTTGAAGACGGATTATTAATTGGCAGGATTGGAGATTTTGTGTGGTGATCGATTTTGAAGGACTGATACGAGAGGCACTCCCTTGCCCAGGAGAGAATGTCCCTGTTCATATTAGGCCAGAAGTATCGATACTTAATTAGACGAAGTGATGCCTTAATCCCAAGGTGTAACAAATTGTGCAATTAAATGAAGATAGTCCTTCTGCACGCTGTAGGGACGAATCATCGTGGCTATTTTGATGTTACTTCAGACCATAGTTGAGCTTGTCCGGAAAAGGGGAAAGATTTTAATCGTTAGGCAAATTTATTCGTTTCCTCGTCATTATCATGCGCTTCTGCCAAAGCTCGGAGGTCAAATGAGTCAATTTGGACAGAATTGACATTCCTTGATAGGCAGTCAGCAACTACGTTGTCCTGACCACGCACGTGGGTGATATCACTAATGTACTCCAAAATAGCCGTCCAATGGAGTTGCTGCCTGTCCGTTTTGGTATTCAATGGCGACAAAAATGGAAATACTAGTGGCTTGTGGTCTGTGCATATGGTAACATAGCGACATTCAACCATGTGCCTAAAGTGGATCACAGTAAGATACGCCGCTAGGAGCTCTCTCTCGTAAGTGGAGTATGCTTGGTGGGTCCGGTTTAACTTGCTAAAAAAGAATGCCATCGGTCGCGGCGATCCGTTTACCATTTATTAAGGGCAGCACTTGCAGCGTATTGGAACCAATCCATCACTAGCTGATATGATTAATCATTGGGCAGCGAATGATAGAGCTTAACGGAGTTAATCAAAGCCGATTTGTTACTTTTAAATGCTTCTCGAGCACCATCGTTCCATTTGAGCTCACGAGCCTTAGGTTGCAGGCGGGCAAGCTCGATCAACGGGGCTGCAATCACAGCAAAATTAGGAATCATCCTTCAGTAGTAACCACACATGCCCAAGTGTCGTCGAAGTTCTTTGTAGACCTTGCGTAAAGGCATGTCCCCAATTTCTTTCATTTTCTTGGCCGGTGGGCAAATTCCTTCCGCCAAAATGTGATGCCCTGAAAAATCAATTTTCTCCTTCGACAGTTCGCATTTCTCCAGGGATATCCTCAGACCGTTCTCGACTAGGATGTTAAAAACTTGATCTAAATGCTCCAAATGGTCGTCCAGATTGACTGAAAATATCAAAATGTCGTCTATATATATATATATAAACGAACCCTAATCCCCGAAAAAGGTTATCCATGTATCGTTGGAACATGCAGCTTGCATTCCGGAGTCCAAAGGGTAGCTTAACGTACTTCTATCAACCAAACAGCGTTATCACCGCAGTTTTATCGATGTCCACCGAGTCATAGAGATTTGATGGTGAGCACGAATCAGATCCAACCTTGAAAAAAAATGTTTTGCCATGGAGGGGTTTGCAAAAAATTTGAATTTTTGGCAATGTATATCTGTTGAGCTTTGTGATCGCGTTAAGCGCGTGGAAGTCGCCGACCTCTCTGTATTCACCCAGTGACTTCTTTGAGACCATGTAAATCGGCGAGGCCCATGGTGAGTGAAAGAGGTCTCGGACCTGCAAATGTCTGTGGTACAGTGTAGGTCTCAAATGTTTGCATCATTGAGTTAGGCGAATGTGGTGGTAGGGGGGGGGGAAACAGTAGGCACGGGGCTGTATAAAGCCTCATACCTCTCTAACACGCCCTTGCAACCTGGTGGTAGGTGTTGTAGGTCATTAATGATCAGAGACACTGCAGGCTCCCCAGAGTTTTTCACTTCTGAAATGACTTAGTTTGATTATCGATAAGGATGCCGTGCGCGCAATCAACCAAGAGATTAAAGTCCCTCAGAAAGTCAATTCCCAATAACGGCGATGTAATATCCGCGACCACAAAAGACCACCTGAATGATCTGCGAAGACTAGGGATAACTATATCTGTGTGTACCTCGCCGTCACTTTTATTTTTCCGCCATTATCGGTCAAAAAGTTTGCACTAGATTTGCGTAATTCACCCGACCGCACCAATTTAACCGAAACTATTGACGCACTCGCATCCATATCAATTTGAAATTCGCAGTTTAATTTATTTACTTTAGCGGCCATTGTGAAGACAGACGGCATACCAGCACTCGTGCTTGCAATGGCATGTCTTGCTAGTTTTCCGATGGGGCCTGCGAAGATGGTCTGGAAGAAAGTTACATTTGAACGTGTTCCCCTCTCTTTGGCCACCTGCACCAGGGTGTGCAGAATTTTGCACTCTCATCAAAATACAAATGTGAACGACATACCACAGGTCTTTGGTTCCTGCGAACGAGGCGTAATTCTATCGGTATATTATAGCCACCGTGATCGTTATTACGCTGTACAAAATTGGAACGGTTTCCAGTAGGGTACGCACCTATAGGCACTGATCATGCACTTCTCGTATAATTCACATTATTTACATAATTATCACTTATATTATTAAAATAGGAAACACACATATCGGACAAAGAAGTGGCGCTACGTTCTATAGATTCACTGTTATCATTAACATTAAGACACTGTGCTCTGTAGAATGGCATTAGTTCATCCGCAAGCTTCCCTAACTGGGCCAGGCTTAGTTCCTTCTGGATAGCAATTATGGGCGTGATGTTGACTGGACGGGATTGGATAAACTTGTGCCTCACGAGCTCCTCCCCAATTCCTACCTGTAGAGCAGTTCTCCTTAGTTCTTCCAAATTGGTAGAACGTCGACCGGTGAGTGTGGAGGAGTCAATGAGCTTCTCGAAGAGTTCGGGCTTAGTCCTCTCGAAGAGTTCGGGCTTGGGCCTCTCGAAGAGCCTAATCACCTCAGTCCTTAAGAGCTGGTAATTTTTAGTAGATAGGATTGCACCCGAAGGCGGTCAACGGTCTCGGGAGGTAGTGCAGACAAGACATGAAATTGAAACTGGGCTTCCACAATCTTAAACGAACCCGCAACTGCTGCCTCATTAAAGAGGTGTGGCTTGATTGTCATGGCATTCACTGTCTTCGTCTCCCCTTGTCCTGCCTGATAATTGTCTAATGCGTCCATTTTCACTACACGTTCACTGGCCGGGCGAAGGGGTCACCGGTTTATGAGGGGTGGGGGGATCTCTAGATACCAGTTTATAGCATATTTTGAATGTTACCCGTATGTGGTTAGAAAAGGTTTTCGGTGTTATTGTGCTTCTTAAGGGTACCGGTCTACGGATGAGAGGTTGCTCTGACTTCTATGTGGCCGTATGTAAGTTTACTAATGTTGGGGGTAGCTGAGGCTAAAACGACAGGAGTTAAAGACGATGAACGGAATAGTGATGCTTGTAATGATAATAGGGTTAGACAGATACCTTTACTTGAATCTATCCGACCGAATGACTTAACTCTCTTTATATGATGTTTACGTTCGTTTATTTATAGTTCCCTTGCTTAAGGGGGGTTGACATCTTTTTTTCCTTCTCAAGGCGCGGGGCGGAACGGAGCTAATGATCGGGAACGCATTTGTTACTCTCTCCGTTGACCGTTGGGCGGAGTTACCAGAGGTGTGTGCATTCCTGCAGTAGCTGTACACATTTTTAGACCGGGCTGGCAAATCCTCACAAGATACACAGTATATTTTTCGTTTGACATTCTCACGAGAACTGAATTGGTCAAAGCATATATCACTCTGTATTCGCTCGGTTTCCCTTGTTATCAAGCATCGGTATCTTTTTCGTCCCGTAGCTGCTCCTTTTTGTATATGTATGTCTGTGGCAGCGTGATATAAGTATTTCTCTATTTTACATTGGTTTAGTACTTATTACATGGCGTATTACCTAATTAATTAATGTGCGTGCTCAATTTCAAGATTTCATAGATCCACCGAGCACCCATTTGTGGGGATTCCTCACTGGGCCTACCTATCCTGTAATTTGGGTGACACAGGCCTACTTTCCTTATACTCTGGACGCCACAAGCAAGATATATGACTCGAAAGGCGGAAAGCCTCGTAAAGCACAGGAGCTTAGTCTGCCGGAAGTTAGACCATTGGATTAAGCAACACTCCAAGGACCAAATCAAGGAAGAAATAATGAAAAAACAGAAATAGGCTAAAGTTATGGAAATCATAAAATTCAGAATGCGGAGGGAAAACTTGGAGTATATGCGTGTTTTCAAGATCGTATTCAGCGACACATTGATAGCACATAAAGTAAAAGAAGTGGGACTTCTGCAATTCAACGCCAAAATAAGCGGGGATAAGATGAAGAGCGGGGGATTTTACTCCCATACAATTCTGCTTCAGGTGTTACAAGATGGAGTCCCTCACAAAGAGGGAATGTTAAAAACCACAGAAAATATGTTCAAAATGCAGCGAGCCAGGCCACCACTGGAAGGAATGCAAAAGTTCTCGTGAGAAATGTGCAAACTGCGAGCAAGGCCATCGTTGCATGGTCATGGCCAGCCCACCTAAGAAGGACCTCATAAAGAAAAGGACACCACATAAGAGCAGACCAGCAAGTGAAATACGACGTATGCACAGGTGGCGAAGGAGGCTTACTGTGAGGCAGAAACCAAGAAGACTTATCTAAAACTAGAAAACGATAACTCAATAAAATTTTTGCCATGCACCTTATACGCGCACGTCAGAAATTTGACTCAACCTAGGACTCAACCTCTCACCAAGGAACTGAACCAAATGCTCGCGAATTACGGCATGAGTGTGATGTGATTTCCTGATGATCTTCGACCAGGGAATGTGCTCCAATTGCAAACGATTCCGAATCAGATGAGGTAAAATATCCAAGAGGCCGGGAAGAATGAGCCAAAATCAAAAGAGGTGGGTAGACCACCAGATCCGAGAATAAAGGCAGAAAAGAGAGAGAGGATGCTTCCAAGCAGCTAGCATGTCCCAACAAAAGAAGTCGCCTAAATCGAACACCTCTGAGCCTTCACACTTAGAGGTCACTACCGAGGATGTAAGACGAAAGAAGGGAAAGCAAGAGACCAAGAGGACGCTCGATTCGGAAAATTTATCAATCCGCCCATCCGAGCAGGTCCCCTCCCTAGAAGACAAAGATCCACCAAAATCTTCATCGGCATCAAAAAGAAATACTACGAATGGGACTATGACGTTTAATGTGACGAGGAAATTATCTAGGAGGCCCTCCCCAACCAAAATGTCACTCTCCACCGAGATACATTCGTAGAGCTCACCTTGGCAGAATTCAAAAGGAAGAACGGGAAAAGGTGGTCCACAACTAAATAAGAGTAAAAGCCAGAAAACGCGATGGATAACCTAAGCAACAGGTTAAGGATTGTGACACTCAGCGTAGATTGATGGGAGGGAAAAGCTCCTGCATATGACAACACATTTCGCGTTCTTGATCCCGACAGAATCCTAATTACGGAGCACGGTATCGACACAATTTCCAGTCAAATGAAGATACCATGCTACAGAGTTGTCACAAAGAACCATTCTCAAGAAAGGTTTGGCGATGCTGCCGTTACCATCAAAAGGAATCTCTCGTTCAGACACATTCCGGAACTGGACGAGTCCTTCGTGGCAGTGGAGTTGCCCACAATAGTTGGCAATCTCGTAATAGCGGCAGCATACCAGCCACCTTGACGAGCCTACCTGCCCCTCACCAATTTCTACACCTTGTTCGGGCACAGCCGGCAGAGTGCTACTTATTGGGGGCGACCTCAACGCCAGATGCTTAACGGCTGGCTATAGAAACACGAACAGAGATCGGAACTTGGAAATGATTATGCGACGGAAGGACATCCCGAGAATGGGAACGGATTTTCTGACCTATATCACCTCTTTGGCAGCAACAAAGCTGCACTTAATCATGACAAGTGACGACTTCGCCTTTCAATTACCATAGCCAGCTGGGACCAAACAGTACCCAGCTACCTTATAGCGATCTTGACAATCACCTCACTCGCACTGATACAGCTTCCGGTCCCTCTCCGCAAATGCTACGCTTCAGCCAACTGGGAACCCTACAGCGAGATCCTTGGCAGATATGAACCAGCTGATCTGAGCGAAGCAACACTAAATGAGCTCGAGGGGGAGCTGGAGAGGATTACAGCCTCCAACCCAGATGGACCGAGGATATGAAAGAGATTGCTAGGGAGCATAGGGTGGTGTATAAAGAAATCAGAAGAGCAGGTATGAACCGGGAGCGAAGCTTTCTGCTACGACGCCTGAGCGAAGAACTTCGACAAACGATAAACCATAGGTGGGCGTTATCGCGATAACGATATCGGGTTATCAGTTTTCCGATATCGCCCTCCCGCTTTATCTATTCATTGGTATCGCCAATACTTTTGGTTCCAAACTAGCGATAATCGATAATTTCAGTTTTTGGTTCCAGTTTAGCACAGGGGTGAGCCACGCGTGACTTGGAGGCAGAAATAGGTAGGCCCTAGCTGGGGAGGAGGATCCTCAAAACCTATGAGGAGATGAAGGAGACCCTCACCAGGTAAGAAACTAAGAAATAGTACTCAAATATTCTTACTATTGTATTATAAAATAACGCTATATATAGTCAATAATCAGTATTGTATTATAATTTTGGATTTATCGGTTATTACCCTATTGGGCGATAAATTTGTCGTTAGCTATCGATTATCGGTTATCGCCGATAAGGTTATCGTTATCGATTTATCGGTTATCGTGATACATTTTTTCATTATCGCGCCCAGCTATGCTATCAACCACCAACAGGTTGCAGTCTGAGACAGCCCAATAGCCAAAGTAGACAGCAGGTGAACCCCCTAAATTCTGGCGACTAGTAAAGAAACTAAAAGGCCTACCAAGTAGAGAAAAGATCCGCATTAAGGTGGGCGATGATTACTTGGAGGATCCAGCGGTTCTGGAGGTTAGGTTCCACACGTTCTGGAAGGAAATCTTCTCAATAACACCTGAGGACGATCGGAATTCGACCAGCAGTTCGAAGGCCAGCTGATTGAAGATCTTAATCAAATAATACAAATGTTGACGAAGGAAGATAGATGGCGTACCTTAGCTGGCCGACCAATAACAATATAAGAGGTCATGACAACTGTGAAAACCTTTTTTAAAAAGCCACCAGGCTGTACGGGCATCACTAAAAACAACTTGGTACATGCCCCCGGCAGATCATTCAGGGAATTACCAACATCTACAACACTTTCCTGAATACGGGCTACTTCTATGACAGTGTACAAATGCCTAAAGGGAAAAAGTCCTCCGATAAACTGGTTGATTATAGGCCAATATCCCTCCTTAAGTTCGTGGGCAAAGTCTACGAGAAGCTTATAGCTAACAATCTACAAGACCAGCTAACCGAGCTAGAAGCTCATAATCCTCACAACACGGGATCCGCGCCCCAGAGCTGAAGGGACATAGGGCGACGTGGTGATGCGAGAGGTACAGAAAGCCTGCCATAAGATTTGGCTGAGAGGTCTACAATACAAGATCTTAGGTCTCCAGCTAAACCTGATCCTGGAAAGGGTCCTCTGTGATCTCATCATGGAGCGGAGAGCTCAAATCTCGAACGAGGGCCACAGAGGACCCGATTTCGAACTTGAGGCGGGTGTTCCACAAGGTAGCTGTCTGAATCCACTGTTGTACCAAATGTACACATTGGACCTACTTGCTCCAGTTGGGGAAGATTTGATGTATCTGCAGTTTGCTGATGACATCAATCAAATCATCCCCAGTTCTTATAGGAACGCTGGAGTTCAAGAAAGGAGACGGCTACCGAAGTCGAAAATATCAATCGATACGAAAGAAAGTGGAAAATCAAGACCAACCGCTGAAAGTTCCAGATCCTTCCAGTAAACACCCGGCAACTTGACGACGTCATAGTGAACGATGAAATCTACTTGTACATCAATTAGGGTAGAGTCCTAGGTCTGCGCATCACTTCAACATGGCATAAGGGGCATATGGAAGAAGATGTTCCCGAGAAAATCAAGTGGGATTATTCACCTGATAACGACCAAATAAAAATACCGACCACGACAAGTACAAGACAAGAACAAAAAGAGGCGAAATGCTTAACATCAAGAAATTTTAATAAATAAAACTAGACACTTAAAAGGATAAAAATAAGCAAGAATATTAAAAAGAAACGAAGTGCCCACAACAAAAATAATAAAACAAAGAATAAACGAGGCAAAGTGCCCACAATAAAGAACAACCAAGCAAAGGAAAAAAAAGAGGCGAAGTCTCCACTAACCGGTACGACAAAAAAAAACTCAATACGCAATAAATTGAGGAAACTAAAAATAGTATATAAAGTATATACCTATATTTGTATATAAAAAAGAGAATAAAAAAATAAAGAGAGAAAGGGAGAAGAAAATGCAACAATAGTCGCAAAGGAGTCAACCCAACCACCAGTGGAAAACACTGATGGCATAGAAAGAGAACAAAAACGTAAAAGAAAAGGGAAGACGCAGGAGATGCCCTCTACACCAGTGTGATACTTAACTTCTATTTCAACACTACTTTTATCCCCTACACACTTACACACTTTATTCATCAGCATCAGCATACAACTAAGCAGCCTACATACAGAGGTGAATGAACTTATAAAAAATAACGTGCATACAACTTGGAATAACTTCATAGAAAGGATGGAAATAGATAGAGACCCCAGAATGTTCTAGAACCAGTATAGAATAATAAAAGGTTCCGAACTCAAAGAAAAGGTGTATTTGAAAGAATGAGAAACTACAATGGATAACGACAGAGAGATCGAAACCCGCTTCAAGAACCACTGGTTAAAAATCTTCTCCATTACCCTGGAGGAGAACCAGAATTATGAGGTAGCTTTCGAACAAAGGGGAAAACCAACAACTAGAGGAAAAGGAACTATAACTCTGTCCTCATTCACGGGTAAACAAAACCCGGGAACAAGGAAACAGGGAAAGACCCTTTATTCTAGAAGAACATAAAACAGCCCTTTCATCATTCAAGCAGAAAAGGTCAGGAATAAGTGGCATTACCAAACACCACTTAACGAACGCCCCAGACAATATTTTACTATCATTACTCGAAATCTCCAACGCATACCTAAGCACAAGACACTTTCCAGTAGCGTTGAAGACATCGAGGATGATATTTCTAACAAAACCTGCCAAGCCAAAAGGGCACATCATAAGTTACCAATCGTTCTCGCCCTTAGAATTTATTGGTAAACTGCTTAAGAAACTCCTCAATGATAGGCTTGGAAATGTCTTGTAAGATAATGAATTACAGAATAACATCCAACATGGATTGGCAAGAATTGGCAAGGAAGAAAACCTTCTTTCAAGCCCCCAAGCAGAAACAGAGATAAACTTTTAACTCCTAGAAGAAACTATTTCTTATAAAAATACACTTGCCGCAGTAAAAGACACCTTCAGCGAAACGGCTGACCGGCATCTTTTAAGGCGCAGAAACTCGCGAGCTTGTATGGGGGTCCCATCCAATTGCCAGATAAGAAAGAAAAGCATCAACTTCAGTAATATATCCTTAACACTGGAGCAGATTGAATTCCTAAACCTAGGTCTTAACTGCCACTATATGAGCAAACCTAACCCCTTGTCCAAGAGAATTGAAATCGAGATGCTTTAAGATAGTATATTTTGACTCGAACGGCAACCTTCTTAAAGAACTCACCACTGAAACAATCAAATGCAGAGAACGCACCTAAACTACCCTTAAGACACCTCGTCTTGCGAACGCAGCAAAATAACTGTGAGAAAACACCGATATTGAAATCCGGCGAGCAGAAAGGGTCTTCAATTTATGTCATCTATAGTGGAAAAGGTCACCTGTTATAGGGTACCCGATTTTATAGGTATAAGGGAAACGGCCACCGGGGGGCAGTTTGTTGGTAGAGACGTAAGGGTTGCCAGTTAAAGTTAAGGCAGGAAGGGCACGTTACCGTTACCTTTATAGCATGATGTAAGGGCGATCACGGGTTACCACTTTATGGTATGGGGAGAAAGACCGTCAAGGGATGCCGCTTTAGGGTACAGACGGGTAAAGGTAACATTTCCAGTTATGGTTAAAAATGACGCGGATAATTCGCGAGGTCCCTACTGTCCCACGAAAGAGGTGATAGGTGGCGTTAAGTTTGTATCTGATTCCAAAGATACTCAAATAATATATCGGCTTGGTTGGGCTTACCGAAGGCTTGTGATCGAGAAAGGACAGATGAATCGCGTAAAAAATAAGGTTTAATTCCAAACGAACAAAACAAACAAGATAAATAAAAATGAGGCTCGCGTTTACAGAGTACGGTCAGTGAAATTCCTTACTGCCGATCAGGAAAGCGAGAGTAATGAAAACAAGACTTAAGCGGTTAAGACGGGAGCTTCGCTACGCTAAATGAAACGTAATTAATAACGGGGTGACTGTGAGATCGAGAGTTAGAATCAAGAATGAGGATGCGTTCTCCACTTTTTTTATATCAGTAGGGCAGGAGAAAGGCTTGGCCTCTTCCTGCCTTCAGGGCACGCCGTCATATATATATATATATATATATATATATATATATATATATATATATATATATATATATATATATATGCGTGGACATTTGATACAATTTTCCGTATTCCTGCGAGGCACTTTGCTGATACAATTTTAGTGCCAGGGCCATGCTCTAAACAATCCTTAACAAAGAAGATTATCTATCAAAAATGAATGCAATCCTACACGTCGCGAGCAAGTTCCCTATCATCACGCAAAATCCTACGAGTGAATTAAAAACCAAATTAAATAAGCTCATCCGCAAGCACAACAATGAAAATTCCCCTCTAAAAATGCAGTTAATTGAAGAAGACTACAAACCAGGATACGTTTACGGAAATGTTAAGACTCACAAACCTGGCTACCCGCTCCGAACCATAATCAACTTGACACCTACGGTCACCTATCATCTAGCCAAAGTCCTCAACTCGCTCATTACCCCATATGTCCCATCTGATTACAGCTTATGTTCAACGGAAGGCTTTCTTAACATCCTTGAAATCTATAAACCAGCCGGGTTCATGTCTTCAATAGAGATCGAATCCTTGTTTATCAACGTTCCCGTGGATGAAAACATCCAGCTCATTTGCCAGGAAATCTATCACATTGAAGATATTACCCCATCCCCATCTCTGAAGAGATTCTACGAAAACTCCTTAAGGCTTGTAATAAAGAGGCGCCTTTCTATTATATTCGCTCAATGATGGCAGCATCTTGGTCAAGTGCATGTTGATCGATCAGAGAGCACTAGCTAGCCTGTTTTGTAAGAGCCGAAGGTGACCTGTTTCTTGGAGGGGAGCCTAGGGGTAAATGCGTCAGATCTCTCCAAGCCGGTTATGATTAGTGACCTTCGGACACTTTATGACACACAGGGTAGTGTGATGCCGCTTTCTACCATGAATTTGTTAAAGGAGTAGTTTATGCGAGGGAACTCGTGGACTACTTCATAGATGACATCACCTTAGAGCTGGCTGACCAAGGAGCGGTCATGGTCAAACGTGTTATGATAAAACAGGGCGGGGCCTCGAGACCCACACCTACACTTTTCGTCACGGGCAACTGACAAGTTCTCAGAGTTGGTGCGTGGCGGTTCGTCACACTATCGCTTGAAGGCATTCGTGCCACTTCCGCCGAAGTGAAATCACTGCCACCACTTCGGTCATCTTCGCTCGTGCAGACGTGCAAATTCGTGGTTACCCGAATTTGTACAACTCTCCCGGGGTACAAGGGTTTTGCGACCACACCACTACGGAATGTTGGGCGGGCAGGAGGATGCGTCGTTTACAACCGGCATGATGTCTCAGTTATTGTCTTTGCTTTGATTACCTCCTTTCAGGCAGAGGCTGTGAAGCTGCACCTGTATAGGAAGTATACTGAAATTTCTGCGTACATTCCACCGTCAGCCGACTTCAACGCGGGGGACTAGCGCCGCTTCGAGGCACGGTTGCTGAAGCCCTTTCTCTGCTGCGGGATTCTAACGGTATCCAACCACTCTAGGGAGAGTACTCAAGTGGGAATTAGTTCATGCAGATTGGGAAGGTTTCTAAGAGGCATCCTTCACAAGTGCATCCTTGGGGACCTTCAATGGAGTGGACGTGGCAGTAGAATACTTTACATCGACTATCTACAATGTAGCAACACAGACCATTCCACGGAGGCGACCCGCCACGGGTCGCTTAACCGTGCCCTGGTGAACCTCGGCATGTGCAACAGCTGTCAAAAACTACAAGTTGGCCCATGCCCAATTCCGAAAGAACCCAACTTTGTGCAACAAGGTCGACCGAAACCGAACTCGTGCGCTTCGCCAAAGAACCCTTCGTAAGGCTCGCCGAAATTCATGGCATCGTTACGTTTCATTAATTTCCTCTATTACACCTACCGCTAAGATCTGGAAAAGGATAATGCTTTTCTATCCTACAAATCAAAGTAAGAGTATCATTTTTTCAACTTCACAACAAAATCTAAACTTCCATAATGCTCTATTCAGCATCCATGAGCTTCGAAGTGATTTGTCCCTTTGCAGATCTACTTCCCTGGCCTTGACGAGATCCATTTCCATATGATTCGGCACCTACATCCACACTCTACTCTCTTCTTACTTGACTTGTACAACCTTATATGGGTGAAGGGTTTTTACCCATCATCATGGCGCATTGGGATCATCCTTCCTTTTGTCAAACCGGGCAGGGACGGGTTGGACGCAGATCACTACCGCCCTATAGCTCTTACCAGCTGTTTGAGTAAGTTGCTGGAAAAAATGGTGTTGGAGCGCCTAAACTGGTTCCTAGAAGCAAATCACCTTATCTCTCTATTTTAATGTGGCTTCCGAAAATGTCATAGTACCAATGATCTCCTGGTACGTTTCGAGTGATCGGTCTGGAAAGCTTTCTCATTAAAGCACCGAGTCCTGGCCATATTTTTTGATATTGAAAAAGCCTACGGCACAATATGGAAATTAGGCATCTTGAAGCAGCTATACGTCTGCGGTTGAGATGCCTTTTACCGTCACTAATTCAAAGTTTTCTAGCATCTCGATCCTTCATGGACCTGTTGGAGACGCATAATCTGACCTGCAACCCCAAGAGGAAAGAGTTTCTCAGGGCAGTGTTTTAAGTGTTTAAAGGTTTATAATTGCGATTAATGATATTATTTCGTCTCTCCCAGAAGGGGGATCGGCAACTCTGTTTGTCGATGATTTAGCACTATACCGTTCCTCACCTCGCCTTCATCAGCAGCGCGTTGGCTATAATTGGCGGTCGATGCTGTCTCTAAAAGAGTACAACTTAAGAGATTCCGCTTTTCCACGAACGAAACCAAAGCAATATATTTCCACTGAGGCAAAGGGGTTCTTGTTCCGCCATCTATCTCTCTACAAGGCGAAGATATAGAGATTGTCTTCGAGTTTCGGTTTCTTGGCGTAACTCTCGATCCAAGTTATCCTGGTTACCAGACCAACGTCTTCTGCGAACGGGCTGTCTGCGGGCTCTAGACATTTTAAAAGTTCTCTCACACACTTCGTGGGGCAGTGGCCGACAAACATTGTGGACATTATACACAGCCCTAGTCCAATCCAAATTGGATTATGGCTGTCAAATATATACTCATCGACTTCCCCTTCAGCCCTTAAAATGCTGAACTCAATTCGAAACTTCGGAGTTCCTCTTTCCATTGGAGCCTTCCATACTTCTCCTGTCAACAGCCTTTACTGCCCTTTGCCCTACCATAAACTTCTAAGCTGCATGCGATCCCTTTGCATAGTACAGCAAGCCCCTGTATTAGAGGTCTACAGATGCCTATATGCTGCCGAATAACGGTGGCATTTGATAAGTTGCCATCTTTACCCCGCCCCTTGAACTTTCGAATAGGAGATCATCTCTCTAACCTGGGTGCTCCAAGGACCCTTACCCTTCCATCCTTACTGACCCCAAGTTGACGTGCTCCTCTCCCTACAGTATGTACCAACATGTGGAGCCTGGAGAAGTCTTCCATTGACCCTCGCATCATTAAGAGGTTGTTCTTAGATCATACGACCTCACACAAACAATGCTGCCCATTATACACGGATGGTTCTAAGTTGGACAGTGGCGTGGGCGCCACAGCCATATACCCAGGAGGAGAATTCCTAACTTTATCTTTGCCGCCAGCAGCATCCATTTTAACCGCTGAACTTTCAGCAATCCTTTTAGCCTTTAGACTCATCCAAATTTTACCTTTTAATGATTTTGTCATTTTTTTCCGACTCAAGGAGTGTTTTACAGTCAATTAGATCTTTAATGTGTCCCATCCCTTAGTCACAGAAATTTGTAACTGGCTGGTTCAAAATGCGTCCCGATAGAGATTTTTTTTGCTGGGTCCATGGGCATGTGGGAGGCCTGGGCAACGAGAGGGCTGATCGGCTGGCATGCTTAGCACATTCTGTGTCCTCGGAGAACACGGCCCTGCCTTTTAAGACTACTTTCCTTCAATAAGAAAGTATATCTTTCAACTGTAACATAATGAATGGAGTGACTGTTCATCATCCAAACTGTACAAAATTAAAAATTCTATTCACTCTTGGCCCTCGAGCCGTTATAGATTACGATCGTTGGAGGTAGCCCGAGTTGGCATTAGCCACACAAGGCTTACTCACAGCCATTTTGTTTCGGGTGATGTTCAAATGAGCCCTTGCTGTCGTTTTTGTGGTGGAGCCTAATCGGTTGTCCACCTTTTATTAGATTACACCCATTTCGC